>OX451402.1:3859049-4295679 GCA_949629135.1 Eremobia ochroleuca | reverse complement strand
CGCTTGAGTACGAGGCTTTTGGCTACATTGTATATTTTATATCTTTTTTATTTTTTATTATTATTTTGTTTTTTATTTGTAGCGTGCGTTTTGTTTGTGCAGAATAAACGTTTTTTCTTTCTTTCTTTCTTTCTATATATTGTGTCTCTATTGGTTTACTAGCCTCTGCCCGCGACATAGTTCGCGTGGAAGTCGTAAGAGAATCAATGTAGCATAATCAAAAACAAATGTAATCGATTGTATACCAAATATACCTATTCTTTTTCTTCTAATAATTGTATCCTTTACCGTGATAGATGTTTTTGGTGCCATAGTAAAAGTTACGACAATATCTATAAATTTCAACTTTGGGCAACATGTTTTAAAACGTTAGCCAATTAGTTACATTGTCCTTTGTTTTTGCTGTCAGTATTTCGCACGGTATTTACCTGCCGTTACACCCGATGTACAGAAACTAAAAACTTGAGTTCATGTGGACAGGTGAATTTGTCATTCTTAATATGCCGATATCAGACGTTCATTTTTGTTTCATTCTACGTTCATAGGACACCGACCAAAATATAAAGGAATGAACAGCCGGTCGGTTCTGGAAAATCTCACCGTGAAATCATAAGTGAAGTGAGCACGGAATAGTGTTAATCCCTAGCGAATGACAGCTGACTCCACGCTCACTTCACCCAAGCTTTCGCGGTGAGATGGTTACAGAATCGCACGGCTGCTCATTGATTTAGGATTTAGTCGAGTTTTAGGCCAATTTTAACAAGATATTTGGGTTTATTCGTTTATATTAGATATAACTACCTATTATGGTAGTTTTCCTACTTAGGCATCATTCGATTATCAAGTAGTATTGTCCTCTTCACCTGACTTGGCTGCAGGGTGCTTCAATATGAAAAGAGACTTCTAAAAGAGAGCCAAAAACATAAGATTGTATTACAGATTATTACAGATATTGATGTGTTTTTCATTCACATGGTTTTGCACCTTGTATGACCAAAACATAATAGATTTTTTTACATAATTTATTTATTTATTTATTTATATGGCACTTCAACGACTCACTCACTAAGACATACACAAACTAAAAACACATACAGTTTTAGGAATTGTGAATTCGTCACTTACAGAAGTGCACAGCACTGGCACAGAAATTAATAGTACGTACAAGACATCGTTAGTTGAATTACTTAAAAGTTATAAACAGAAGTAAAATTAAAATTCAAATGAGCAATGTTCACAAATACAATCGAAAGTACAATAATAATAATAAAAAACAACCAAAAGAGGGCTGGTAAAGGAGGGAAAGGAAGTACTTAAGTACAATTACTAATGGATGGCACGTGGCGCACAGACGACTCGAGACTCAGAGCTGGTTAGAAGTTTCGATCGGAATTGCCGCAAAGGGTTAGAGTAGATGTCGATGCTATTGGTTCGTGTAGCGATTTTATTGTACTTTCCCATTAGACGGTTCATGGGTGCGGTGCTACCAAGGTTAGTACGTCTTGCAGTTATGGCAAAGGTAACGGTTTCGCGACTAGATCTAATGGTATTCTGTCGCGGTACAGCTATACTTAATTCAGCCAAAAGATCAGGAACATTTAGGAAACCGTTTAAGATTTTATAGAGAAGGATTTGGTCCGTCACGTCTCTTCGCTGTTCAAGTGAACACATTTTAAAATGAGTGAGCCTTTGATCGTAAGAAGTATCCCGTGGACAGCTAGGGCTTCTAAAACGAAGGTATCTAGTGTAGCTTCTTTGGATACGTTCAATCCTGTTTACGTGAACGCGGTAAGTAGGGTTCCAAACTGGCGATGCATAGTCCAATAGAATTCTCACCATAGTATTAAAGAGCACCTTAAGGGTAGAGATCGACTGGAAATCTCGACATATTCTTTTTATAAAGCCAGACATTTTCGCAGCTTTGGCAGTGATATCGTCAATGTGGCTAATGAATGTGAGTTTTGAGTCGAGGTGGACTCCCAGGTCGCGAATCGTGTTCACCTTTTGAAGTGTTACCCCATTGATTGCGTAAGACGTAGGAATAGGTTTCCTTTTTCTTGTGAATGTTATAATAATAATAAATCCCTGGACATTTCACACAGCACCATTTGTCCCAAGCTAAGTAACCTAATGCTTGTGTTATGGTAACAAGATGGCTGATAAACTACTTATATACATTTTTTTTTTGTAAATACATACATATTATAGATAGAAAAACACCCAGACTCGGAACAAATACATGTAGGTCATACAAATATTTGTTCCGTGCGGGAATCGAACCCGCGACACGCAGCGCAGCAGTCAATCGCTTAACCACTGCGCCAACCGTGCCGTTATGTGGTAGCACTTTTTCACGTTGAGAGACATGCGGTTTTCTAGGCACCAATCGTGGACTGCGTCGAGATCAGCCTGGAGTAAATGGACGTCGACGGATGAGTTTATCTCTTTATAGATTTTTAAATCATCAGCAAAAATAGAGCAATTGCTGTATTTTACTGAGAGAACTATGTCATTGACGAACATTAGAAAGAGAATTGGGCCTAGATGCGATCCCCGGGGGACTCCAGATGAAGAGAAATAAACTGGTGACTCAAAAGCTAAAAATAGCTCTTTCGGGTTCTGAATATGAAACTCATCACACGGGGTCAGATTAAATTAGCTAGCGGAACTCCGCAGACGTGATGGGTATCGTATCTACTCAATACTCAAGATATTTATTGCTTTCCGCAATGTGAATTTAGGTTTTAGGGTTTACAGACTGATTAAGAAAAGAGACTAAAAAAACTGGTCTTCTCAACTCATACTTCAAGTAACTACACTATCAACGGTCGTTGGCTCCACAAAGAATAATATATCAAATATTTTTTACACAGAAAAATAAACTTAGGGATGAGACTACAAATGAGTTGCCGAAATGACGCTTTATTAGGTTTCATACAGTACTTATTAAATTGCGTGACGGCGGTTTGTGCCACGATAACCTCCCACACGAAATGAGATAGCTCAAACTCTAGAGAGTGATTTCATTGAGTATCAAAACGAAAACCGAGAAAAACCTAAAAACCGATTTTAACCTTCAAGCGGGCGCGCGGACATTTGTAACGCCAGCGGTCGCGCGTAACCTAAAAGACCTATAGGATATTTCAGGGATTTAAAACACTAATTATTTAATATTTTTTGCATTTATCACATTATCATTATGTTAGGACATAAACAAAATTATAAAATCAAAATAATATTCTAATTTTCTTTGGATTTGTAAGCAATTTGGCATCATAAATGTATCGAGAATCGATCGCATCGCGGTCGATTCGACGCCGCGCGCCCGCTTGAAGGTTAAGCTGTTGGTATTTATATCTAAAAATCCGTTTCCGTCAACATCACTTTGTTAATCAATCATCTCATGAGCGAACTCCCAAAAGTCTTGCAAGCAAATATTAGTAGGGTACACGGAAGCGGTACTCGTTAGGAATAAAAGGCAAAGTCACGTGGGAAATTAGGGAACATCCCTAGGGAATTATGAAATGCTAAGACAATGAAAATATTATATTTGTTTCAGGAGCGATAACAATACCTAGGTATTTTCTAAGTTAGAATTTTAATGGTGAAACAAGCGTTGAAATGGTACATACATCAAGTAAAGTATATTTTGGGTTTTGTGCCCAAAAGGTGCCAACAGGACCATGACTAAGCTTTCACCGTCTGTGTGTCTTTCCATTTGTCGGTCACACGGCTCTATATTTTAAACATAGCCAGTCAAAACTTTCACAGAATACACAAAAACTTTCACAGATAGCCAGTTAAAACTTTCACAGAATACCTACATATTAGTTGATACTAAAGTGGTCTCTATCATGGCAACAGCTCTATGGGCAACTTCTTACTTCATGTAAGCGGATAAATAAACCCATTTCCATCCGAATCCATTGAGCAAACATTCAAGTATACAAATATTGTCACAATCTTTGATATTTGTAACCATTAACCAAACGCATGTCTTCTCCATCATTATATGCATACATCGTTTATGCACCACTTTATATACACATTGACATTGGGGAATATTATCATGTTTATTATTATTATTGGGGAAATGACATGACTTTGTAAAGTAAATTTTTGGGAATGTTTTTTTTTTTTAATATTTTGTCAGTTTGAATGTGGTCTGGCAGTTTTGAGTACCTACTTTATGCGGCCTACCCAAACGTCCTTTCTTTGATATCGTTCATCGAGTCATTGAGCTCCTCAAGTTCTGAGTTGAGCTACCTACACGATTTCTGACAAATACTTGCACTGACTGGACTGGTCCACTCAAATGTGTGTGATTCTTTTTCTTTCCTCAAAAGACTAGTATACGCACTAATCCACATTGTCCTCACATGATCTGGCCAATATTATGTCTGTACTTTGAAAGACTTTGACCCTTGAGTTTTTTATTGCCTTTTCTTCTAAGTAGTTAGATAGGAAATATCGAATCCATCTAGCTTATTTTATAATATGACGATATTTTTTTTATAATATTTCGTGTAAAAATGATTGCGATATCCTATTTAAAGAATAAACAATTTCATTTCCAGTTCCTGGTATGTTACCCATATCCAGTGGAGTGGGGCGAAGGTTATCCCCGAGGCATTGTGCTGATGAGGTTCCTGGTCTACTACTCTTTACCTCTGGCCGTCATAGCTCTGTTCTACATTCTGATGGCACGGCATCTGGTCCTCAGTACGCAGAACGTGCCAGGGGAAATGCAGGGGACCCAGAGACAGGTAACATTTTTCTTTTTTTAATACCTAAAATTGTTCTATGACGTCTCATGATAGAGACAGCTACAGCTGTACAAGGGTCATTTGGCGTATGGCGGAAATCTGAACTAACGCCGCCATCTTGATTTTTCAATACAATTTCAAACTCAAAGTTAAATCATTTATTTCAAGTAGGCAATTGAAAGGCAATATTAAACGTCAAAGGGGGATCGAAGATTTTTACATGGAGCCTGGCATACCTACCTGTCGCCATTTTTTTTTTGTTCAAAATGGCGGCCACGCACGTGTGTAACTTATATAAATCGATAGCTGACATCAATGCAAACATAAAACATAATAGGACCAAATCCCGTAAAGAGTTATGTTTCTGTTTGCATTGATGTCTGCTATCGAATTTATAGGTACAGGTTTCATGCGGATGCGTGGCCCAAAACTGATCATCGTTTTCGTTAGGTGATTGTATGTACAAAGTACTTACCTACCGACCGAGAGAATTTACGTAACAAATACCTAAGAAAACACCTGGTGGTCTTCCTGGAAGAAGTAGTATTTACCACAAAGGCGATGGTTTAGCAATTTTTAAGCCAATCGAGCGAACTGTTTAGCAGTCTTTACAATACGGCATACTTACTTGATATTTTACGAGTTTGCAGACTTCTTTAATTTATGTGTTTATTTAAATAATAACTTTTGCAGATGCGAGCAAGAAGAAAGGTTGCTGTTACAGTGTTGGCGTTCGTTCTAGTATTCGCTGCGTGCTTCTTACCCTCTCATGTCTTTATGATGTGGTTTTATTACTGGTAAGCCTCAAGTTCCTTAGTACGAGTATGTAGGACATCTTGCGGATACAGGCGTTAATTCTTCTGATAAATCTTAACCTATCCAGGATAAAATAATTATATCTATGAAGTTTACAATATATGTAGCTATGGACAAAGAATGTGTATGACCAAAGTGCACTTTTCTCATTCGTACGCTACGAGTGACTGTAACAGGACTTGCAGTGACGGACGAAAACAGGTGACGATCGCTCGAAACCGTGAACGGAGCCTTGCATTGCGTGAGCAAGCGACGATATGAGCCTGTCTATGTTCTGTTGAACTTTTTAAACAACTGAAACTGTGGTCAGTGTGGTCTTGAAGATGATCGCTAGCAGGCTAGATTGCAAGTACACAAATCACTGCAGTGCCATCTCCCATGGGGTGAAGTAAAGTTAAATGTAAATGTAAATAAAAAAAAACTAACATAGTTTTTAAGTTCACTAACACAGTGAGTACTAGTTACTATTTTTATTATTATTATTTAGACTACGTTCAGAGCAGGGGTTTCTCTTCTATACATCCTTATTCTATGACGATACATAGAAACTAAAGGTCACCCAAGTTGTCTGTAACGTACTAGAATGCTCACGTGGATAGTTCGAAACAAAGACGATTACGTGACCGTAATATTGTGTGCGACGTGACGACTGACGTCATAGGTCAGTAGAGCACTCCAAGGATACCTTCGAATTGCTCTTTAGTAAAAGGTACGTTCTTTTTAGTGGGTACCATTTCTTGATTTTTATGCCGACTCTTTTTGATGATTTTTCTATTGCACTAAACCATACAACAGACCTATTGTGATTATTTTAATAATCGTAGCTTACAATACATATCGAACGAACGGAGATATTGAGGGCTACCGGTCGATTCTGGAAAAATCTCACCGTGATAACTAAGGTGAAGTGAGCTTAGAGTGAGCTGTGAGTCATACTGATGCTAGGGATTGACACTATTGACGACTCACTCCACGCTCACTTCACCCAATTTTTGACGGTGAGATGGTTACAGAATCGCACGGCACGTCTTAATTTGTTTTTGATCACTAGAAAAAAAGTTTAAATATACCCAGCTTACTTACCGTCCCGTTCTATCACTGCTCTGTTCTACAAGGGTTGTTGCGGAACCTCGCCTCCACCAGAGCGAAATTTCCGCAGGAAATCATATCTCCGTAACGAAGTTAAAACAGACATCTAATAAAGATAATCGGCTCCAAACTAAGCGACGACCCTTTAATGTGGCGGAGATATAACTCGAAGATTCCAGCTTTTGCTCTCCCATGTCATGGCAAACTTACGGAGGCGCATGCGGATGCGCAGGTAAGATTCCTTGCGACAGTTCCGCAGTTACGGAAGCGGAGGGCAAGTTCGGGCGGAACAAAGACAGCCGAGACCACACTCCGCATGTCGACAGTAATATTAAGATTATCGTCACAAGCAACGAAACCAATGAAACACAGCTCTTTAATTAACTTAATTGTATTTCTTTATTTCCTCAGCCCAACAGCTCAGGAAGACTACAACGGCTGGTGGCACGCACTGCGGATCATCGGCTTTTGTCTGTCGTTCCTCAACAGCTGCGTCAATCCTATAGCGTTATACTGCACCAGTGGCATCTTTAGGAAACACTTTAATAGGTAAGCAATAAACAAATCAACACACATCGAAACTGATTGAAATCTGCTAGACATTGCTATTAGCTATAAAACCGCCAAACAAGCATTACTGGAAGGTATCATGAATTATAGGCAAAAAGAAGGTACCTATACTGTTATCTATTTCTTACCTTTTCACTCCTTAACGAATGAACGGATTTGAAATTTGGCTTGCAGGTAGACCATGAAAAGTCCTGGGTTAGGACGTAGTATACTTTGTATCCCAGCAGTAGGTACGTTCCCATGCAATAATTTCCGACCTCCACACGAGTGGAGACGCGAGCAAAAACCAGTAAATCATATATCAAAACTTTTATAGAGAGATATGAGAAACAGGGTGTAAAGTTCACTGATCCTTCATAGAAAAGTGAGGATCCTCCGACCAAACGAGTGTTGTGTCTGATAGGTTACTGTCGGGACGTTGTATACAATACTGGATTTTTATTTTACCGTCTCGAATTTTTTTCAGGGTGACTACCCATGAATATGAACAACTTTCACTTTGGGACCAACTCTGAAATCACGGGAAAAAAATCAGCTGTTTAATACAAAAGTCCAGACATTATCTTGGTCAGATCATAACGTGAGGACCATGTACAGACGCCAGCACATCAAGCTACTCGAAACTGTAAAATTTTCCCAATCAACTTTGAACCTTATGCTTCAGCGATAAAGTTTAAAATCTATCGAAGAAATTTGATGAATTTTAGTAGCTTAATGTGCTGGCGTCTGTACATTAGTGATTAGTTTTAAATAAGATCTTCATTATTATGCCTTTGTTTCCAGGTACCTCTTATGCCGCAGCAGCTCTACGCACGGTCCGCGAGGTTCCCTCTCGTTGTCCACCTCAAGAAGACTGCACTCTAGCAGGAAAACTAACATCAGTATGGTGCCAAGAACGTAAGTTTTTATATTATTGAGAAGCAAACAAATAGGCGACCCTGCACCCCAAAATAATTGCGTAACACAATCTCAATCGTAATCCAAAGGTATTTGAAAGAATCCGCTAATCTGAGATACATGGGTAAGTAAATGATAAATGATAAATGATTTATTTTCTGTAAGTAGGTTTGTACAAACACTTTTACATGTCAATCATATTTTTTAAACTAGATGAGGTCGGCGTTTCCTATCTGACTACTCTGAGAAGAAAGGCCGAAACAAACTCAGAGGTCACAGTCTCTTTTAAAGTCCAGACATAATCTTGGTCAGATCATGTGAAGACCATGCAGATTGGTGTCTGAAATGGTCTTTTGAGTAAAGAACCACACAGATTGAGCGGACCTGTCCAGTCAGTGCACGCATTTGTCAAAAATTGTGTAGCTCAACTCAGAACTTGAGGAGCCTTACGATTCGACGAACAATACCAATGAAAGGACATTTGGGTAGGCCGCATAAATTACTCAAACTGCCAGACCATGATTAAAAGTAACTAAGAAGGAAAAAAGAAAAAAGAAATGACCCACATAGTCTTCACACTCACAATAATAATAATAAAAAATAAGATACTATACAAAGTAAATATCCATGTCATTGTTTATATAAAATTCATCAATGTCAATGTGTATATAAAAATCCGGACATCATCTTTGATCTTTGAGGACCATGTAGATTGGTGTCTGAAGTGGTATTTTGAGGGAAGAACCACACAGATTGAGTGGACCTGTGCAGTCAGTGCACGCATTCGTCAGTAACCGTGCAGCTCAACTCAGAACTTTAAGGAGCTCAACGATTCGACGAGCAATACCAAGGACAGAACATTTGTGTAGACCGCATAAACCACTCAAACTGCCAGACCATGATTAAAACGGAAACAATGACCCACATAATCCTCACATTCACAATAATTAAAATAATATAAGACTTTAAACAGTAAATGTTCATGTCATGTCATAAATAGATATTTAGAAAGAAAAAAAATAACAAAAGTGTAAATCAGCAAAATAAAAAATAAACAACATTCACTGTCTAGACCTATTGGAGCAGCTCAATCCCAAGCGTTTTTGTCCTCAATATAGTCTTTTACAGTATAATAGGCTTTCTGGCATAGTTTTAGCTTTATAAAAGATTTGAATTTATTAATGCTTAGTTCTTGAATGTGGCTAGGAAGTTTATTATAAAAACGTATACATTGGCATCTAAACGAGCCACCTATTTTCTTGAGCCTTGTTGTAGGAACAACAAATTTATGTTTGTTCCTAGTATTTATATTATGGATATCACTGTATTTCTTAAACAGATTAATATTTTTATGTGCATACAAAAGATTATCATAAATGTACTGAGAAGGCACAGTCATTATATTAATCTCTTTAAATTTGTCTCTGAGGGAGTGTCTGGGACTTAATTTATAAATGGAACGAATTGCCCTTTTTTGTAAAATAAAAATTATCTGAATTTCGGCGGCATTTCCCCACAACAGAATACCGTATGACATCACACTATGAAAATAACTAAAGTAAACTAAACGGGCTGTCTCTAAATCAGTTAAGTCACGAATTTTCCTAACGGCGTATGCTGCAGAGCTAAGCTTTTTTGACAATTTATCTATATATCTTATAAGTTTTCTTTAACCCAACACATGAGCTGTTAAGGGGAAGAATGGAATGCGTTCTGTTTGTACCTACGTGGTTAGAAAACGTGATGAGAAAACAAATGCTTCTTCATTCCAACACTTGTATGGGTCGTATTAAAGAAAGTTTTGGGCAGACAAATTGTAAATACGAGCTACATATGCTTTTTAACCCGTTGGGTCGTATTTAAAATGTGCCTACCCGAAAGCTTCTTTAGCACGACCCTTACAAGTGTTACATTGACGAAGCATTTTTAAACAGGGGTAAATGACGCAACGATGTTGATTAATGTCGAAATGAAAGGCATTGCCATTGAAAGTGTGTTACGCAGTTACCCCGCTGATGGTGGATGTGTCTCCGCAGCCTATGGTTATTGCCAATACCAGAGGTATCGCACATAATGCGTTACTATCTCAGAGACATAGGCGTTTTGTTTTGTTGCTGGTAGAAAATAATATAATTCTGAAACTTGTCGTCTAAATGAGTAATCTCTCGTATATGTTTTGATAAACTTACAAATAGTTAAAATGATTTACAAACACATGATCAGCGATGTCATTAGGGCTCCTGAACAGCCTTTTTGTCAAAGGTTCTTCAGTTTATTTTTAAATGGACTGATTAATCACGAGTGCAGAAGGCTAATTTACCCAAATCGTGATTGCGATAGCTTAACATTAATCAATATTTTACCAAAAACCTCTATTTACAGAACCAGCGTTGGACGCGAGAGCAGCATCAGGCTACTCAACAATGGCTCCTCAAAGCTCTGAGGCAGGAGTCGTGGCCTCCGGTCCACGGCTAACAACAACCAAGAGCGGTCCAAAGAGAACTATAGCAAATCGTTTGTCTATAAAACAGACTGTTTAGCGCCATTTCCCAAGTGTTGTGAGAACGAAAACGGAGTGAAACTTCTAGAAACTAATTTTGATGGCAAGGATGCTAGCAGCACTGAAAGCTTCTTCCTGCCTGTAGATAATTTTCGCTCCTGTTAACCTGTTTTGTTTGTAAAGATTAGACCTAAGTAATACAGGAGAAAATTAAAATCTGTTAAAATGGGTGTGGGAACCACGTCATAGCGCGTCAGCCGTACAGACCTATGAGACCAGCACCTGTGACCTAAACCCTAGCAGAGGAGAGTTGTGGGACGCTGGGGGATGCATATTTTCGTACAAATATAGTTGGTGCCCGACAAGCGTATGTATACACAGCATTAACGCAGTTCAAATCGTTCTGAAATTAGACAGTCCGGTTTATGGCAAGCTACGATAATCAACAAAAGTCGTCTTCACATTTGACAGGCCCGTTGGTCTAGTGGTCAGTGGCCCTGACTGCTATGCCCAAGGTCGTGGGTTCGATTCCCACCTAGGACAAATATTTGTGTGATGAGCACGATCATTTGTTCTTTGTCTGGGTGTAATTTATCTATAATATGTATGTATTTAGAAATATATATGTATGTTTATCAGTTGTCTAGTACTCATAGCACAAGCTCTGCTTAGTTTGGGACTAGATGGCGTTGTGTGAAAGTTGTGGAATATTATTATTATCCCCTTTATTTCATTAAATACATATAAATTATATTTTTAAATATTAGAATATAATAAATATAAAAACATTTAAAAATATAAAAAATAGTAGCCCACCGGTAACGGGAACAGGGTCCAAGATTATTTTATTATTTTTTATTATTTATTTTTATTATTATTATTATTGTAATATACACGGAACAGTCAACTATTCCGTGGTAATATACTTTCTTCACTGTTTATTCGACTATCCAAACGTTAGTGCCCTGTTTACCTAAAAACTTAAGATCGAGGTAACAGAATGTTATGTTTATTATGATTTATTTTTCTTACCCGTTGATTCCTTGTATATTTGTATTATGTCAATAATTTATTTGTGAATACATATTTCTTATAAAAAAAAACTTCCATTTGAATCACTTTCATGTAAACTTCCGGAAACAAAAGAAAAAGTAATCAATATTCATAACGTATACTCGTAATGTTGGCAATACCTACGTACTTAGTTCTAATCACTTTAAAGACCTTTCAATTCGGCGACAAAATAGGTAAATTGTCATAAAATCTCTTTTTTTTTCGATATCTGAATTTTTAATATCTGAATATATTCTATCACTTAGGTACTGAACCCAATTACCTACAATGTTTATTAATATAAATTATTTTAATTACCATAAAAATGCATTTGATTATGTTGCACAATTATGTAGGTGAGACGCCAGCACATCAAGCTACTAAAATCTGTCAAATGGTCGACAGATGGCGCTGCGGCTGTCGGGCCCTACGTCACCGTTGCATCCGTTATTAGAATACGTTAGTACAGACGCCAGCACATCAAGCTACCACAATCTGTCAAATTTCTTTAATAGATTTTTAACTTTATGGCTAAAGCATTAACAGCATTTTTGGGTTGATTGGGAAAATTTGACAGTTTCGGGTAGCTTGATGTGCTGGCGTCTGTACATACATCACATACTTGTCTGTACATTGTAAATAAATTACAATAACTGTTTATATTAGCAATTATTATTAGGTACCTAATTATAAGTACCTAAACGTTACCTATGTATACCTATACTGTAATTTATTGTAAATAATAGTGTCAGATTGAACCTAACTAACATGGTACCAAATACCAACAGGTATTAAATCAAAATAAAATATACCTACTACACATATGCTGTTTTATCCACGAAGGTTTTATCTTTTTTACCATACATTAACAACACCAAGTGATGATGGTATATCTCCTTGTAAAGGTTTAAAGACAGGAATAAATTCTGATTGTTAAGGAGACTTGATTGTATGCTGCCATCCGCACAGTGGGCCTAATAATAAAAACGTCGATTTGACTTGCACTTTGCAAACAATCGCAGCAAGTCATATTATTGCTAGTTTTACGAAACAAAACTGTCATAATATTATGTTGCAGGACAGCACTTGCACCAAACTTGCATACTAAAACTAGTAGCTATTTGAACAAAGCACCCACGGGGTCATTGACTCACTAATGATTGCTATGTCTTTCATTTTGACAATACGACAACATTCATTACGTTATTTACGTTCCCGAGCAGACATTTTTCAAACATATGAAGCAATGAATTAGGATTTTCTTTCAAAAACCTTCGGTTTGAGAAAGTGTGTTGCACAATGATTTGTTTAGCTCGTATCATTTCAGTCAACCATATCCCCACAGGAAAACTGATCAAACCATGATTACATTTTCAGAAACTGTGTCAGAACTGTATGTTTTTCTAGTCATTACTTGCCACCCTTTTATATACTAATATTTGTATACAGCGTGTAACGGAAAGGGGGTATCAACCCTGAAGGAGGTGAATGTGCTCATGAAACTCAACAACTTTCCCCAAAGAACATAGGTCGAAATATGAAAAAAAAAATTGGCCCTCCCATAGTAAATCAATCAGCTGGTAGTCAGTTTTGTAAGGGAGGGCCAAATTTTTTTTTCATATTTCGACCTATGTTCTTTGGGGAAAGTTGTTGAGTTTCATGAGCACATTCACCTCCTTCAGGGTTGATACCCCCCTTCTGTTACACGCTGTATAACATAATTATATGTATATAATTAAAGTATATAAAATAAATATAAATGAATTATAGTTTTGAATAACTAACTGTTGTTTGATTTTATTTGTAGCCTCGAGTGGAAATACATGTCTTCCGCACCTTAAGCAGTCAGCACCGGTCCTATCTATGTACAGACTCCAGCACATCAAGCTACTACAATCTGTCAAATTTCTTTAATAGATTTTCAACTTTATCGCTAAAGCATAACGTTCAAAGTTGATTGGGAAAATTTGACAGTTTCGGGTAGCTTGATGTGCTGGCGTCTGTACATTCAATGGCCTCCAATGGTTAGTTGACACGTTTTCGCTTCAGCTGTGATACATCACATTACGATATAAGATTCTAGTGGTCCAAATGTTTGAACTGCTAGAACGTATTTATTGACTAGAGTACCTGATTTTTTGTTTATTTTAAATCAAATTGTGGCATCGCGGCTGAAGTGGAAAAATGTCAACTAACTTTTGGAGGCCACTGTAAGTGTCGGTATAATACATTCATGTTATACTAGGGGCTGATTTTTCCAACACCAGATAAATTTATCGAGGAATAGTTTTGAATTTTTGACCGTTTTTTCATACAAAAACTGTCAAACGTCAATATTCCACGAATAAAAACTATCGGTCGGTTGAAAAACCAGCCCTTAGATGAAATAAAGAAATCTCGATATTCTATGAAATTGTAAAAGCGGTTTGACGCTAGTTGAACGCTGATTCTCGTATACTTAAAGTAGTTTCACTCAAAAAGCTATGTAAAGCCTACTTCTTGAACGAGGTCGTCTGCGTTATCTAGTCAAACTTCCTTCTACGGTAGGTGCCCGTCCGTTACTAAAACTTCATCCCCACTTGTAACAAACACGCCAACAACTCTCCGTAGAAAGTAACCAACATGCTACACATCAGAGGGGCAATTCTCATAATTTTAAGAACGTTCAGAGTCTGTCAAAAATACGGCGAATTTCCTACATTTTTGACAAGTTTTTGACATTTTGTTTGTCGCCGAGATGAGACTGCGAATAGATTTTGAACGTTTTAAATTACGAGAATTGGCCTTCAGGGGTATAGACTAAAAACTGGTTGTGTCCATAAATTTCCAAAAACGTGTTTATAATGGAAACTTTTTAATTTCGGGGTTACATTATACCTGAAAAAACCATTTAGCATCAAACGTGGGTCAGTTGCTAGATACTTTAAATAAAAAAATAAGTTTAGAATGAAACTTGGTGTCATCCTTTTGAATTGAGTAGGTTTCAAAGTTGGCTATGTTCAAGTTAAACCAATAGGAGTGATCCATTTGAAACAAAACAATAATGGCCGCTCATACGATTTTTCGTTGTTTTTATCTACCTAATTTTAAATAGATACTTGGATATGTAGCAGATGAACTGTCGAATCCGCGGTTTTACAAACCGCTACAGGTTTTACAAAACAGCTCCGTTATGTAAAACAACTGAACAACGTTCAGCGGTTTTCCATAATAACTGACCTTGAACACGCAGAACTGCATAAACGTTTTGTATTTATCAATGCAGCGGGTCAACGATTAGCCGTTTTGTAAAACAGCGTGAAATGAAACATCAGATCGTAGATTTTAGTTCAAAATTTTGTCGCTCTGTGTGTTGTTACAATAATGGCATCCGATACATAAATAAATAAAACGAGTAATACGAGTAAAAATTACCTTAACCCAAGTGAAGACAGTGATTTTAAGGACAATATTAATTTAAAGTTATCAGACTTTATGAAAGACGCTTATTGCGACTACAGCCGGTCGATTCTGTAAAACTCTCACCGTGAAATCATAAGTGAAGTGAGCACTTAATAGTGTTAATCCCTAGCGAATGACAGCTCACTCCACGCTCACTTCACCCAAGCTTTCACGGTGAGATGGTTACAGAATCGCACGGCTGATAAGCCATTCTGCGTTACGTCTAAACGTCGGTCACAGTTTTGTAGAACGTAGCGCAATGACAATCCAGCTATACAATTTGTACGAAGGAGAACTATGGACAATTCATTTCTATTAATGTGTGGTCCACATGTAGTAGGATCTCATTGCTTGATGATGACATTGAAGTCTTGGGGTTAACTCCAATATGATCATTCAAACTAGATTCGAAAACTACAGAAGGTATCAACAAAGGATGAGAAATAACAATGTAGTCACAAATAATTTATTTATCAAAAACTTGCAATGAAACAAAATTATAAATAAACAGTAGACACTTACTTAGGTCATTTAATATATGTTCTGATTATGTTATTTGTATGTTGTATTATGCGTTTTTGTCATAATAGTCTTGTTGTAGTTTGATCATTTATAATGTCATTTATCATAACATTCTTTATAATTTTACACAATAATTTTGTCAAAAGGATGAATTCTATCGATAATTCTTATTATTCTTATAATTCCATACTTACCCATATTAGAATACAATATTAAAACTATATATCACTAAAGCATAAACATACTTAAATCTTCACACAACTACAATAGTTGAACCAAAAAATTATTAGGTACCTATATTAAATTATTATTATTTAATAACTACAAAAATTTAACGCTCAGACACGAACGGTCGAAACACGTATCGAGAAATTTTCTCTATCTACTACTTTAAATAAGACTTTGATAATTTCTTTTGCATGTGCATATTTTTGCGCGCGGGAGGGTGGTACTGCACTGCATATGCAACCAGCCATCATTTTCTAAACTACACAACTACAATCATTTTTTAAACTACACCTAAAAGGGGAAACTACGAAGTCCACAACATTTCGTGTAAAGTGGGTTACCAAGCCTTACGTATCGCTTTCACAGTTTAAAATTGATCATATCTAATGTAGAGCCAAGTCCCTAACTCTACAAAGCCTAACTACAAACCTTACATCTTGGTCAAATAATATAATGTATATAATTAAAATAATATAATATATGTAATTAAAATAATATAATAATATCTGAAACCTTCACAATAAGCCCTTTCATGTGATATGTCACAAGGTACAGTTTGGAGAAGTATTTTTTTTAATTCTCTACTTTGGCTGTGATCCTACAAGGGTTACTTTTTTTTTCACTAAGACGTATGGACTTTGTAGTCTGCAAAGTACAGTTTGCTATGGAACCATTCGCTCTTCGCCGGTTTTTATTTTGTGCTAAAATAATGAATCGGTTTTAGCCCTGCTCTGTCTCGAGCCATACAAATTTCCTTAAATTGACTTCTATCTAAAGGAGACTCCAGTTTGTCAAAAAACTTAGCACTGTCTAATTGCTGCTCTATGAGCTGCTAACATGCTCTCCGAATCTCTTGCACTTAAAATGGTCATGAGTTGTTCCCGATTTAATTTTTCTAAAGTTTTATCAAACCGTTGATGTTTTTTTCGCCTTACACGCACGACATTATGAAAATATGTATTATTTTCTTTCGATTCTTTTCTGCTGTAGTACTCAGAATAACTGAATATTCCTGATAAGTCACACCTTATCGTCCACACTATTGACGGTGGGACGGTCGACGGACGGTTAAAGGTCAGTAAAAAGTGATTGTAAATGAGGAAAGAAAAATATAAACAGTTTACAATTAGAAAATTCGTCAGGAAGAATGTTAAGCAAAAATGAAGTAGTAGCACAGGCGGGCGATGCGATGCGACCGAATATTCCCGATCAGTTACACCTTCAAAAGTTTCATTTGTTCACGGTGTTGGCGAACGGGAATGCTTTTGGGGTATTCCTGCAGGGTAATTGCGTAAAACACTATCAGTAGCAATGCGTTTCATTTTGACAGTTCAACAACATTCATTGCGTTATTTACGTTGTTGAGCAGACACATTTTTCGAACATAAATGGATTAGCAATATGCTTCAAAATGATTCAAATTGATAGTAATAGTGTGATACGCAATTAGGGTGCAGCTCAACAACATTAATTGCGTTATTTACGTTGTTGAGCAGACACATTTTTCGAACATATGGAGCAACGGATTAGCAATATGCTTCAAAATGATTCAAATTGAGAGTAGTAGTGTGATACGCAATTAGGGTGCTGATCAGTGACACCCCTTTTGTCAACAGTGTTACCGATAGTAGAAGTTACTGATCGGGAATAATCGAAAAGAATTCCCGTTCGTCAACACTGTGAACGAATGAATTTTTTTTAAACCATAACATCATACATACATAACATCGCGCATACATACATAACATCGCGCCTGTATTGCCCGACGGGGAAGGTAGAGATGTCATCGTACATACCTGTTTCAAACCATCATTCAAAGATACTCATCTATCGCTTCTGTACCAAAGTTTTGGTTCAATTACTATTTTGCTTTATTGGTTTAATTTAAGAAAAATACTAACTTTTAATGTTTTTGTTGAATGAACTGATTCAATGTAAATTTTTCATTCGTACTGCCCTCATAGACTTTTTCAATAAGAATTTGTAGTTTTTCGCCGTCTTTTTTAGTGTATTTAAAATAATGGATTGGTGTTAACCCTGATCTGTCTCGAGCCATACACATTTCCTTGAATTGACTTCTATCTAAAAGGGAATCTAGTTTGTCGAAAAACGTATAACACTGATGGGATGCTGCTCTATGAGCTGCTAGCTTCTTCTCAGAATCTCGGACGCAAAAGATGGTCATGAGTTGCTCGTTATTTAATTTTTCCAAAGCTTTATCAAAACATTTAAAGATTGGGTTGCCTAGGGACTGCGATATTAAATGTATTAACTTCTTTGACCTATTTTGATTAAACCATTTTTTAACAAACTGGATACAAAACAATTCCACAATTGCAGGAGAAGGTAAATCTGACAAAAGAATATCTAACAACACTAAATTAGGTTGTAAACCTTTAACAGCTCCGTATGCAACTAACATTGGATTATATTTTGGAAGATCAGAGCATCTGAACAAGTCAATTAATCTTTTAACGTCAATATCTTTAATTAGCTTAATTATAAAGGTAACAACATTGTTTGCACTTCTCTCAGCAGCAATGCATACAATACAACTTTCATTGAAATTCTTGCTAACCACATTTATAAAATCGTCAAGATTTTTCTTACTAAGCACAGTTTTTAAGCATTTCAGTAGAAAAATTGCACTGTTTTCCAAAAAATCATCAATAGCCATAAATATCAACTTGGACACTGTTAGATGTTCCGCAAGCAAATTTCCAAACAATTCGTATATGCCAGCATTATGTATTTCATTGAACATGAGCGGATGGTTTCCTAATTTAGCATTGAAAAATCTTCGAGGGCCCCCTTCTTCAGATTGAAGAAACGTGTTTATAAAATACATCCACAGAGAAGTTTTACAATGGAACGATTTTAATCTATCACAAAGAAACTCGGTAGCGAAATATTCAGCAAATGTGTAATGAACGAACTTAGGTTCATTCTGAATAATTTGTTCGATAATGCCTGTTTTTTCCTCTCCTACTTTTATCCTTTCAACGAAATCGCGTATTTCATTCATATCGTGATTATCAAATAACTCTATTTCATCCGTTTTGCCAAATATAACATAAGCAGAAATTATTTTATGGCTATTATAAAATGCTGTACGCTCATTATCTATCAATTTCCTCATATCAGGGTCATTAATACACAAAAGAGGCTTTTTCTCCCCAAAACGGATCTTGAAAAATTTAACGTCTACAAATCGCTCATATAGCTGATTCAAATTTACCATATTCATAGTATTCTGAGATGTTATAAAATTTTCCATACTTTCTGGGTTGAGAGGAAAGTTGTGAAATGAATCTTGAAATATCTCCGATATCATGTACAAATGTAATGGCATGCTGATAAATTTATTATTTGTGTCACATAATACGGCTGAAAGAACTTTCAAAAATCCTTTAACTGCATTTTGCATGCCCCACTTGGTATTAAATGGAAAGTAACCTAACATAGCATTTGATCCTTTACTTAACCAAATTTTCTCTAAAAACTCCAACTGATTGGCATAAGACAAGGGTTGTATAGTAAAAGAGAAAGTTTCCAAAGTATTTTCTAACTGATGAAGAACATTGTATAAACGGCTAGTTATCCACAAATGCACAACTTTCGACTTTTTAAGAACATTTACTAATTGCATAAACTCATTCGCGAAATCGGGACATATTTCATCAAAACCATCAAATAACAAGGCAACCCGGTCGTTATTATAACAATGAATAAATAACTCTATTTCTATTAAGTCAATTCCTGTAAAATTCAATTCCAAGTCATTTTTGTTGAAACTAATATCATCACCTATGATAAAAACTTGATCAACTATGATCTCAAAATTTGCTTTTCTCTTTTTATAAGCTTCGAATCCAATTACTCGAAACAAATATTGCACAGCTTCTTTTAAATCAATGATAACTTCATTTTCTTTCATTCTTCTTAATTCCTTGGTATTCTCTAGCAAATTGATTTTGGAAATCCACAGCGCCGGGTACTTAAGTTTCGTATTAATTGCTAAATGAGTGATTAAAGAAGATTTTCCCATGCCCGGTTCAGCACTTATTATAACAACTTTCTCTCTTAAATCTTTTATAGTCACGGGTTGCAATGTATATGAATCGTGCGAACCTCTGTGAATATATTTTAATATATTCAGTAAACTACCTCGAGATTTTTTCCAGACAAGATATTTGTCACTGCTAAAGCTAAACCAATGCACATTATAGTTTACATGCTTTATTATAAATTCCGCGAATTCTTCTTGCTTATCAGTAATTAAAACGATGTCCCTCGTGTCAGGCTTAAAGTCATCTCCCAATTCGTTATATTTTAAAACATTTAACACATCGATTGCTCGAAAATTAGGATTTAATGTGACGTAACGACATACTTGTTCATTTATATAAAAATCTAATATTTCATCATAAGCTGGGTTGTTAAAAAAATTGCCTATCGTAATTTTTTCATTGTTTATAATCATGTACAATACTTTCGAATTTATAATATGATACGATTCGTCTTCAAATAAAATACCAAGTGGTACTTCATTTCCTTGGAACACAATATATCTCTCTTCTAGCAACATCGTACGCATTGTATCTGCAAGATCTTTAAAGCTAGTTTGACTATCAACTCTTTCGACAATGTCCTCAATTACTAATTCATTGATCTGGTTAGCTAAATGGCGATTATAGATAATGATTATTTTGCCTTCAAAATATTTAATCAGCAAAAGTATTTCTGCAACAACATCTTGAATTTTGCAAACAACAATTAGAGTATTTATTTTGGACTCTTTTATTTCCGACTTAACATCAACAAAATAATTTCCGACTCCAACGTAATCCAAATCGATAAAAGTATAATCGTTAAAATTCTGTTCTTTAAAATATTGGATTAACTTGATACTAGACAGTGCATTCTCTTCAGTAATTATGCCCAAGATTTTTGCTGCCCCAGCGAAAAAGTGATCTAAATGTAATAATTCGAGTGCAGTATCTTTGAATTTTAATGCAGGCAACGCGTTCTTTATGGTTTTGGTATAAGTAAAATTAAGAATGCTTAACAACGGACTATTTAGGACATCTTGTTCAGCTTCGAAGAAGTATTCACAAGATTCTGTCAAGTACGGAGCGTTGATTGGCTGTTTCCACCACTTTTGTACACGATCATGAACCTTTAAGAAAATTGCATCACCTTTTACTCTAAAGAGCGCGTCACTTTGCCTTGGTATACTACTAACAAAGTACTTATCTATCTCTTTCTTTAAAATTTTTTCTACTTCGTCCTCTGTAGCCTGATTTGTATAAAAAAATAGTTTGGTCAAAAAGTCATTAATCAAATTTTTGTCGTATTCCTCATGAATTAAAGACATTCGTGGGAAACGATGTACGTTTATGTCAAATCTGCACTTGCTCATATCTAATCCTATGTAAACGTCACTCTTTAATTTTTCTAAAAGTCTCAAATTATCCTCAGATAAGGTATCAACGTCAGAATTAAATTTTAAAGTCTTAGTTTCGCTATCGAATACTAGTAGGTTACCAACTAAACCTCCCAGTCTATAGGATTCTAAATCTGTGCTTTGTAAAATTTCGTTCGGACCAACCATGTTGTCGTTCACTTTCATCACAATATTTGCTGAGACATTCGCGTTCTCAAAAAGTTTTTTAAATTTTGAACATAAATATTCAAGTTTCTTTTCTTTTTTTTGTGCGCTTCCACTAAAACAAAAATTAAGATTGCCGAAATGTACTGGTACTTTAAAAATAAATGACATTAAGAAGCTCTCTACCTCATCTAGTTTTTCAGGGACAACATTTTTCTTTAGTAGTGATACCTCTTTACAAATTGTAGCTTTAATTGCCAATAACAGATTATCATTGCTTGAAAAAAATGATTCTCGGAATTTCGCGTAACAGAAATTACTTTGCAATTCACCATTTTTAACTTCGACTGCTAGAATGTGTCCCGCGAGATAGACATGATACGTTTTTATTAAGTCATCCATCATCATATTACTGTAATTATCCTTAAAAATAAACTTTGATAATCGTTTTGCTAAAAGCACTGCACGTGATTTGGCTACAGTTTGCACTAGAAATTCTACATCTTGGTCATCATAATCAAACTGAAATACCTTGCCTTTGTTTGTGTGTATAAAAAGTCTACATTCAGTTTGTTCTACGGGTTTCTTTTTAAAAAAATTCTCAAAGGCAGAGGTATAAATAATAAATTCACAGTCCATATTTTTAAACTCGCCGCTAAACATATCATCGCTATTTTCAGGGATGAACATCTGACTTATTTTTATGTAACTCTCTAAGTACTTATGAAGACTGAAGTCTCCATTTAATTTCATAATTTCTTCAACCGTAAATTTGTCTTTTGCAGGATTATCTCTATGTTTGGCTTGTACAAACATTATTTTTGGTTTATCACCTTTATTTGAATAGAATCTAAAGACGATGTCATCAAAAGCACCCATGCTTTCAACGTTGGTTGCTATTAAAAATGTTTTAACCTCTTGCACATATAAAGCTCTAAATAAAATCAGACTCAACAATTTAGTTTCATAGAGTTGTCCACTTAGTCCCGACGTTCCGGTTCTTTTTTGGTAATGAAATAATTTACTTCCTTTTGTTTTTTTTAGTTGCTTACTACATTCTTGCTGTTTTGGTTTATTATGTTCCACGCTTCTATTTGTCACTGAACTAACATTATTTACATCTTGAGATTGGGTTGGATTTTCTCTACCCCTTGCAACAGGTTGGAGGTATTTTTGATCCTTTATTATATTTGAGCTTTTGGAATGACTCTCCCTTAAGTTAGTCTTAAGGTCTTGCTGACTACAAGAACGTTTTAATTTATTATTATCAAATGCCTCCAATATAGTTACAATGTATTTTCTTTGGCAAGTGGATTTATCTGATCGACGAGCAATATCTAAAGCAGTTTGGTTGTCACTATTTTTATTGCTGACGAGAGCTCCACGTTCCAAGAGAAAACTAACAACTTCTGATTCTTCTTTCATCACAGCAACATGTAACGGTGTATTGTTTTTGTGGTTAGCATCTGCTGCATTTATGTCTGCCCCTCGATCTAAATATTTTATTATCTTCTTAATTTTTTCTTCTGGGGTTTTATTTTTACGAATACTACTAAACAATAAACTGTTGTTAAGTAGCTTGTCTTCGATTTCCAAATCATTGTACATATTTTGCATTCCAATGTTCTTAAAGATACAATTTGCACTGACGTTTCTGAAACAATATTACTTATGAAGAACGTTTAATAAGAATATCACTTACAATTAGATGTTACGTACGTACAGTGGCGTAGCAAGGTTGGGGTGGGAGAGGCGGCCTACCCCGTACGGCACTTTTTGGGGCTAAAAATTTCACTCCAAAATTGAAAAAAAAAAACAAATTAGCTTCTATTTTTGTGTGAATAGTCAAAAGGAAACCTAATGTTACCGATATGCTAAAATGTTTAGTCCTTCAGTGTTGCTTTGACATAATTATTAAAATAAACTTTTGCGAGTTCCTAAATAAGGGAGCGGAGTATTTCGCGTGCGCCCCGGGCGCCTGCAACCACGCTACGTATGGTAAACACACATTATATCGTTATACACCAGTGAGCTGCAGAACAACTCAACTAATTAACCTAAAATAATTACGTTTAAAGCACTCAATCTACATAATACTGAAACAGTCAATGCGTATTTACACCCACTGATGTAGGATGCTGCACTGTCATCACTAAATTCTGACTGATTGTCAAGTGTTAAAAAACCTCTATTTTTTCGGGTTTTAATTGATTTTGCGTGTAGCCTTGGAGTTCACCAAGGGTTACTTCTTAGACCACAGAGTATACGGCCCATTATTTCTTTTTATAAATACAGAAGCAGTTAATTCTTATGAGGCAGTCTGTCGGGAGCACTGCGTAAATAATATTCAACTCACGTTAATCTTTTGGCAAGCAAGTAGAGGTACCCTAACAAGTATAACAAAACCTTCAAACACGCACAAAATTGTACACACTGTTATAATTTAAATAGGTTAGGTACTTTTAATCAGTGCCTTCTTTGTCTTGTTCGAAACACTGCTATCTAGTAAAATGCATCGACGATACGTAAGTACCTACTGGTTCTTTATCAATCGATAATACAGCGATAAGAAAATCCTAAGGTATAGTATCATCGACAGTCAACGAATTTAATCCTTAGACAAGTGAAAGTCTGTGAAAATGTTTGGATGTTTGTTACTCAATCACGCAAAAACTACTGAACGGGTTTGGATAAAATTTGGTACACCGATAGTTTATAACCAGGATTAACACAAAGGATTATTTTTATCCCGATATACCCACGGAATCGAAACTTATGCGGCCAAAATCGCGAGGCGCTGCTAGTGTATTAATAAGTAGTATCTATACATTATAATAAAATCGTAGTGGGGTAAAACTGTAGATTTCTTTCTTTTTTTTTGTAATTTTTAAGGGGTTATGAACTGGTCTTATGCCGAAAATATAGTTTTTAGAATTTTTGTCGGTTTATCTGAAATGTAGATCCAGCATCACGCAAATACTACTGCATAGATCCTGTTCAAATTTGACATAGATCCCTTAAGTCTGGTAAGTCTGTAGGGTATAAACTATCATGCTATGTGCTATGAGGGACGAGCAATATTGCATTATGTTCGTATTCTTCTCCGCAAATTTTAAAAAGACGCGCCAAAAGGTTAGGATATCGCAGATAGTTACCGATTTAACTTATAGAATGGTTATTATCTCGCAACACCTTTATGGAGCTAAGCAGTCGATCATGCCATATAACGGATGCGTTTTTGAGATTGGTCAATAAGCACAGGTACCTTAACCGTTGTCAATACAAGAAATCGGTCTTAGGAAACTGTCCTTAACTTTTTGAAATATTTTGATCTGCATTCACAGATTTTGAAAAAATGTACCGTCTGTAAGAAAATGGGCAATTTTTACAGCAATTTTTTTTAAAGCCAATTGATCCTGTTTCTTTTAAGGAATAAACGACTCTATCGGAACACCTGAGGTTTGACTACAAGCAAATTAAGAAATCAAAAAGAAACTTCCCATACATTTCGTAGGAATATAGATAAAAAAAGACTGAGTTATGAGAACACAATAATATATACGTGTATGACAAGACAACAGTCTAATTATTTCATTACTTCACTGGGCTGAATAGGGAACGAATATACATAGCATATAGTAACAGATTTATCCTAATAACATTATTATTATGATTACATTGAATATTTTCAATGTAATATTTTTATTATTTCGGTTATACATAAATTGGGACGATACCAAAATAACAAAAATAATATATTGAAAATATTCATTACATTTTCAATGATTTATAAAAATAAATTTTGAAAATTTGAAAAGCCGTATCCTCTATTGGGATAGAAAGTTGGTAAAGTTTCCGAGTGACCTTTAACTCATTCCGTGAAATAATTCCTATCTCGTTGTTTTAACAACATTCATTGCATTATTTACGTTGTTGAGCAGACACATTTTTCGTACATATGGAACAATGGATCAGCAATATGCTTCAAAATGATTCAAATTGATGGTAATAGCGTATTACGCAATTAGGGTGCAGTTTGTTAGTAAGTTTCTTACAAGAGTTTAGACGTCCGTCTGGTTTTCGGTTATACATAAATTAGGACCGTTTCCGGTTGTTACAGTGTGTAGTCTTTCCTCAAGTCTGTTAAATATTCGTTCGGAGTTACTACAATAATAATTGGATTTACTTATAACAATATTATATTTTTGTGTATAACCTATGAGTCAATCCGCGTGAGGACAAAAACGGGAAAGTCGAGTACAGACGCCAGCACATCAAGCTACCCGAAACTGTCAGATTTTCCCAATCAACTTTGAACCTTATGCTTTAGCGATAAAGTTGAAAATCTATTAAAGAAATCTGACAGATTGTAGTAGCTTGATGTGCTGGCGTCTGTACATATTGTTTATGATTTTGTCATAATATTTTCCTTAACTTTGCGGCTTTCGGCATGTGGTCGTGTTTAAATCATGCCTTGATTTAAACATTTATGGGGCTATCATGTCTTACGTAGGCATGAAAACTTTTTCGAAAAAAAAAAAACAACCGACTTCCAAAAAAGACACTAGGTACAAAGTGAAAAATAACTTTAATTTCGGATTCACTGTCGCTGAGTTCGCATTTTAGTTGTTTGCCACCGACTTCCGAAATTAAAGTTATTTTTCAGTTTGTACTGTCTTTTTTTTCTCTTCTTCGCTTCTACCCTGTTCACCTTTTATACCCTTGTCCAGACGGTAAAAAAGTCAGCCGATAGGCATATGTACAGACGCCAGCACATCAAGCTACCCGAAACTGTCAGATTTTTCCAATCAACTTTGAACCTTATGCTTTAGCACTAAAGTTGAAAATCTATTAAAGAAATCTGACAGTTTGTAGTAGCTTGATGTGCTGGCGTCTGTACATTGATGTATTTTACATATAGATTCAATAACATGAATATTTACTTTGTGAAAAATTATATTATTTTATTTACTGTGAATGTGAAGACTATGTGGGTGACATTTTTCTTTTGTTTTTTTTTCCTCTGTTAGTTTTAATCACGGTTTGGCACTTTGAGTATTTTATGCGACCTACCCAAATGTCCTTTCTTTGGTATTTTTCGTCGAATCGTTCAGCTAAGTAGTCATGGGGGTAGCCAGGGCCTGGGCAAGGATGGGCAATGCCTACCCTAGAAACTTCTTTGGCCACCCTAAGGCAGTCTTCCCACCGCCGGCGAGGAAGCGACTAACTATCGGCTATTTTCTCGCTCAAGAAACGTACAATAGATATATATAAGTACATTCCGTGTAAACAAAAGATATGCATACATTAATAGTTGATCGCTGACTGTTCACACTGCCGGCGAGGACCCACACTCGGACACCCGCTGATAGCCCAGCGACAAAACTATCGGAACTACACACTCGCTGCTAGCTGCTCGCCAACTCGTTTTCAGTTGCTAGTTCTACTCGCTACTCGTTCATCGCCGACGATGGGACAACTGCCTAAATTACTTTTTATTAATTACATTTTGTTTCTCTGTTTAATCAAATTTTGACCATGATTTAAGGTTTATGGAGTTATGGGCTTGGCTCTACATTAGATCTGATAGGTAACTTTTTAACATGAAAGGGTTATTTAAGTCTTGGCATCCTACTTTTCATGAAATGTTTTTGGTGGCATTATTTATTACGAGGCGTCATATGTGACTTCTCATTGAATGACTGGTTTGTTCAGCTGGATGGCTGCCCTCCCTAGACAAAATCCGTAGCTACGCCATTGTAAATAGAACAGAACCACTTACCTTATTTTTATCCTAGATACCTACTTATTTAAACTGTGTGTCTTTTTCTCATCGAGATTGTTTTCTGCGTTTGTAAAAATATTGCTCAAAGATATAATATTGACCTTTAGTCCTCCGACAACACCAATCAGTCACAACTTTAGCCTTCACGATTCAAAAACAAACAGTTAGTATTGGCTGACTAAATCTAAAAATAGAAAATAATCTTTCCGTAGAAGTTACCAGCAAAAATATTGTTCTTTTTTTTTGTTTCAAAAACAACAATAAAAACTATCAAAAGCATCAAAACAGTGCGCTATTTTAAATTGACCAGAAATCTTAAGCCCTCAGAAAGACACGTTTCTATTGTTTTTTTTTTTTCAAAAATGACTCGGTATTGTATTATCCACACCGGAATAGTTTTGTTACTGGCAGCAGCCGTGATATTTTTGCAGTGGCAATACTACAGAGGCTGTCATTCTGTCAAGTGTCAATGTAACGTCAGTCTGCGATTTGGATCATTTATGATTTATGTTTCTGCGTAGTTTTTGGCTGCAAATCTGCACTGTTTGTTGCGTTTGTTGTCACGCCTCCATTGTGAGACTGAATAATCACGTCGATTCAAAATTGATTTGATTCATTGCTTTAAAATTCAGCTGGTAACGCTCATCGAAGGATAATAAAACCGAAAATCTGAGCTTCTATCAACTTTTATTAATCAAGGCTAACCGTCGCTGTTTGATTACAATGAACCATGGTGAATGTTATGAAAGGCGTTCTCGTCGAGTGGTATGTAAACAAATCAAATTATTTCATTCTATTCGTTAAATTTCTTATTACAAACATACCTCCGTGCCAAGCGCTTTGTCATGAAACTAAGCCTACTCGAAATACTAGAATGATAAAGAGGTTATGGCCTTCTAATACTCATTTATGTTTCTACATAATCCAAATCTGCTGGAATGTTGAAACTCTGGTCTATCACATCGTTTTCCGTTTGGAAGGTATTTTTTATATAAGACTTCATTATATAAATGTTTTCTGTCCATCTGTTCACTGCTGCTTTTAAGTCCTGAAATGTAGTTTTTTTTATTTCAGTTTCAATCTCTTTGTAATCGGCTTAGCTGGTTGTGGTACATTATAATAAGCACAATAACATTATCACAAACACCCCAATATAGAGTTTGTGTGAGTCAGACATAAACAAAAGTCTTAATATGCTATTCAAAATATACTAACTGTTATAAGATTCATTTGGATTCTTTTTTCGAGAACAAAAATGTTTTCTCAATAACATTCTAATATTCAGTCTCTCACTCAGTCCTTTCTTTACTTATGTTCCATTCCCTCCATTTGTTCCAATATTTTATTTTTTTGATACAAGTACTTAATAATGAAAATAAAATCATTTTAATAGGTAAGTGAATAGATTACTTTATGTGTTAGCAATCACTCCTATGACCACAATGCTTAGTTAAGGCTTTTCCACCAGAGATGTGCCAGGATATGAAACCTAAGCTACGAAACTATGTGGCTGTTTCCACTAATGCAAAGTGGTGTAGCAGAGCCAGTAAGATGTGTAGGGGATGCACAGTTAGTACTCAGCTCTGCACATAGCTACACCACTTAGGTAATAGGGGCTGGTGTCCGCAACTCCACATCAATGCGCGTATTTTGCGTACCACTGCTACACCACTTGTGCATACATAGTTCCCATCCACACATCCTTCCATATAAAAACATAGCTTAGTTGAACCCGTTTCCACCAGTGCTCTGCCGCAGTAAGTGAAAAGGAGGAATATTCGCCTAAATTGTAAAAAAAAATAAACCATACTAAACAAAAGAGGTGTATCCATTAAGGCTCATTTTTCTCCATTCCCTTTCCTCAGTTGCGCCTCTTTTACTTATGGCGGCAGTGCTGCTGTGGACCAATGGATATGATTGGTGAATATCCAACGCATCCATAGCAACATAGCATAGCACTTCTCTGGTGGAAAAGCAGCCTTACAGACTTATTGTTTTTTTTACAAAAGCATTAAATACAACACACAATTTATGTTGCATTAACTATATTTATAAATAAAAAGTTATGACAGGAACGTTGGATGCAAAAGCAATGCTTATAAGTGGAATTTTTTTCAGTTGTGATTTATTTTGCATTTGACAGCAAACTAGATGACAGCCCACTTTTACCAGGATCACTGCCTCCTACACATCTCGAATATTGTTACCAACTGTGAGACAAAACTAAAATTGTAGTCTCATGTGCCTATACTTATAATGGCACAGTAACAATACCTTTTAAACCAAAACAGAATTGCAGTAAAAATATAAGGATTTATTGTGGTAGACAAGCTCCTTCACAGAGTTCAACTCCTAAAAATTAAAATATAATATAAAATAGGTACCTGAGTCTCTGTCTTCAGTTGAGCTATGTATTCAGGGTCTGAGTCCCTGTATCTTTGCATATCTTTCTTAAGTTTTTCTTCTTGTTTCTCAAAACTTTCTAACATTGACAGCACTTGAGTTCTTTCTTCACAGTTTTCTCTTCCAATCTATTGTTAAAAAGTATTGTTTATAACTTATACAAGTCTAATACAATATCTAATAATATACATTTATAAACAATTTTAATTTTTTCTTTATTAAAGCAACAATGATGTATAATTGCATTATATTGAATGTTTTTTGACAATTTAATGAAAACTGCTCAGTGATTTTTGTTGTAAAGTGTTTTCACTGAAGTAATAAAGTACATACAGATTCAGTAGCAATTAAATCTTCAGTCTTTTTGAATTTCTTAGAGCACTCCTCTACTTCAGTTTGTAACTCACGCATTTTTCTTTTCTTCGCATTCTTTGCTTTGCTGAAATATACCAGAAATATTGAATTACTAGTTGAGATATTAGCAGTAAAAAATAAAATAATAATAATAAAACTTTATTTCGGACTACAGTATCCATAGTTTTGTTAGTATTTTAGTGTTAGTAACAATGATGATGCTTAGGTATTAGATTAGTATTTTTAGTATCTTAATAATAATAATAATTATAAAATAACTGACTGAAGCCCTGACTGCCGGTAGCTTGGACCCTGTTCCCGTTACCGGTGGGCTACTATTTTTATATTTTTAAATGTTTTTATATTTATTATATTCTAATATTTAAAAATACAATTTATATGTATTTAATTAAATAAAGGAGATAATAATAATAATAAATAAACATTTCACTCCCAAGCTGGGTGAGGCTCGCCGATCCTGGGGAATGTCTACTTGACTGCGTGCAGTCGTATCCAGCGCCCCAAGATCGGAGAGTCCCACCTATCAGCCAACACTCTCAGGATGGTGTTGGGGCTGGCGCGAACACGGCAAAACGGCGGAAGTTATCTGATGATTAATTATTTATCATCATGAAATCCTGTCAGATTCCCAGGTTGGGCAATATTATTGGGGTTTTTCCATCAAGAATTTCTAATTATCAACCCGGCGGTGTCTATGTGTGCCCAGTTCATGGCAATAGGTTTGCCCATTGTTGCATGGGATTTAAATATAACTGGCTAAATGTGTGTATACTATATGTGTATACCTTTACTTAATCCTTTAGGGAACCAGGTCTGAAGTTAATATCATACAACTATAGCTAGTACCTACACTACCACACCACAAAAACTATCATGTACTTACCTATTTTTTTTTAATGGCATCTCGCACTTTAAGCCATGAGGTTGTTGTCTGCTTAACCGGGCAATTACTTACCTAGGAAATGACCAGAAATATATAGAAGTCCCAATTTTCTCTGAGTCCACAAGATGATCATCCACTAAGTTTTGGACAACCTCTTTGACTGATTGCATCGTGATACCCTTCTCTTTTGGTGCTATTTTCTCTAATTCCTGTTTTAAATATGTTTGTGATTAGTTTCGTCATAATAATATAAAAGTATAGTAAGTTATAGTTAAGTTAGATTTATAATTTTGCTAAGTAAAGCACAACAATAGCCATAGCAAATCACAAGTACTCATCATGTGACTTCTATGCACTTGATTTAACATTTAAATTACAATGGTTATTGCATGCTTGTGAACTGCAACAATGAGTACCTACTACAAATAATGTAAGAAAATGAAATATTCACCTTCAACTGAAAGAAATCTTTACTATTATGGAATATCTCCAACATCCTTATCTTCTTTTCTTCAGCACTCAAACCTCGTTTCTTTGACATTTTGCTTCCAGTGACCCGGCTATGAAACAATTCCTTCTCCACCTCGATGAGACGTTAGCTCTTGGCAGGAAATTTATTCTGCAGGACCTGGATGAGACACATCTGTTTATATCTGCAGATATAGTGGAGACACTACAAGCTCGTGTGGATGATTTGATGGACCAACTTAGTATACCAGTACACGACAAAGGAATATAAAAATGGCTTCAGGCTTAAGAGGTAACAGAGACACGGAGAGGAGAAAAGTTCTCGATGATGCTGCAAGGAAACGCAGAGCTAGAAAAGCAATTGAGGCACTCGAGCAAGACAATTTCCATGAAGACCCACATGCTGACCTGGTTATGTCGAAGAAGGTGCCGAAATTCGCAGATTCCAATGAAAAGCCAACAAGAAAGAAAAAGACAAAGAGTGCAGAGTATTATAAGATGCGATTTCGGAAAACGTTCGCGCAGTTAGTTGAGGAAGATGCCAGTTTTAGACCTGACCCGCCTAACTACATGTCTGCGCAGGTTCCACCTTCTAAGTAAGTACTACATAATCAATTTATAAATATTATGGATATGCCCGTGGATATGGCGCCTAAGTCGACCGACCCATTGTGGCGAGTCACGCCATACATTCCGGGCTATGTTAGTCATTAAATAATTCTTTTAAATAAAACAGAAAATAAATTGAGCTTATTTTAGACACTATTTTGATACTTGTTGCAAAGCTCCGTCCTAAGTATTTATTTTAAGCTAAGTAAATAAAAGCAAAACAAAAGACAGTCATAAAAATTCAAAAATTACAAGCATGTATTCATTTACTAGGCACCTACATTATTTTCTATATGAATAGAATAGAATACTCTTTATTATGTACACCATATAAATTACAGACAAAAGAAATTTTACAAAGGGTGACACAATGGGCGGTCTTATCGTATCGCTAAGTTGTTTTAAAGACAACTGTATACTGTTTGAAACAAGACGTGTTTGGTATAAATCTCTAAAATTATATTATTTTTGTGTGTTTTCAGATTCCCCGATCGACATTTCTGTGCTGTATGTGGTTTTCCATCGAACTACACTTGCATACCTTGTGGAGCACGTTACTGCTGCGTCCGCTGCTTAGGAACACACTTAGACACGAGATGCCTCAAATGGACTGCTTAGTTCTGTAGTATTAAGTTATAGAATTATAATTGTCTGATAAATAACTTTCATTTTATTTGATAAAAAAAACAACGAATTGAGGTTTCCCGCTAAAATACTAAGCTGTCAAGTGAAAAGAATTTTATAGAATGAAAATAGAATGTTTTTCCAAGTTTAAATCTTCCTTTTTAAGTATTTTTTTTTTATTTTGTGGTTGCCAGGAATCCTTAAATAACTACCTAGTTTTCTTTTTATTTCTTTATTGTTGAAAAGGACAACTTGTCATAGTAATTTAATTAAGTAGGTATTTACGAAAAATAGTTTATTCTGCACAAACAAGACGCACATTACAAAAATAGACATAAAAATTTTCAAAGTAGCCAAAAGATCCAATAAAATAATAATAGTTAAAAGAATGACAAAGAAAAGATTAATAAAATGTTGTTGATTATTATTTATTCCTAGGGTGAGAACGATAACAACAAAATTTGCCAGTACTAAGCTAACCTTTAATTTAGCGCCATCTAGGAGGTAATAGCAGTACTACTAACATACATCTCACTAAGTACTGCTGTTACTCGCCACGAGATGGCAGCACACGTCATAAAATTGACCACCCATAGTTTCTGTCGTCTAACTTTTATGTGAATATGACGTGGTTTCCAAAAAAAAACGTATGTTATGCTATGCGGGTGACAGACAGTGCGTTGTGGAGTCGCGCGCTTTTTGACGCTCTTCTAGGCGCCGAAGTTGAGAATCCAACAGCGCACTTTTATTTAGGCATCGTCTAGGTAGTGTTAGTGCAATAGACGAAAACGGGCATTAGACATAGGTAAGGAGGTACCTATGGGAAGTAGCAGGTACATTCAGCAACGAAAGTCGATAACACTCATTAATTTCCTAAACAATTGGTCCAAAATTATTGGATACACTACTTTTCAGCATTTAATAGGTAGGTAGTTATTACTGTAATAATGTAGGTATGCTTTAGAGTTTGTATTGCCTATTCTTAACGAATCTCCGTTTTTTACACTAACCAATTATTCAGTACTTATTATTATTAAATAAATTTAAGTTTTATTCGATTTTCGCTGCTAAGCCTGAGATTATAATATGGCCCTAAGTCCTGAGATTATACAACATTAGAATTCTCATTGGTTGAATAAATCAGGTGTAGCAGCGCCGATTTTTAAACGAAAAACTAATACGTGAGTTAGGAAGTATGTCCGATTATTACAAATGTATATCTGCCTATCTATTCTATAAACATCTCACCGTGAAAACAAAGGTGAAGTGAGCCATCCATAGTGTCAATCCCTAGCATGAGCAAGAATGACAGCTTACTCTAAGCTCACTTCACCTTAGTTATCACGGTGAGATTTTTACAGAATAGCACCGCAGGACTTTATGACATACCTACGATAGTTTGTCCGTTACATATCAGCCTGTTACTATCCCACAGCTGGGCATTTTTAGGCCTCCTCTCACACAGAAGGCACGAGCATTGATCACAACCATTCTCAAGATGATACCTTTATCCTCGTAAGGCCCAACCTAAATTTAGGTCGATATACAGGGTTATTTGTAAAACACCAACAACCTCTTAAGAGGTCATTGTACTCATCATTATGAACAACTTTTACTATGGGACCAAACCTGAAATCGCGAAAAAAAATCAGTTGTTCCCTACATTTTGACGACTCGTACGAACATAAATGTTTAAATCATTACATTTAAGCACTTTTTTACTAATCCAAACTTTTGGCTAAATTCTTTGAAAAAAAAATGAGATTTGATTTTCTTTGAGAAAAAATAATATTATGTTGAAATGATTTGTCCTTTTTTTAGGTCACGGGGCCTTACGAGGATATTCGCCAACCAGCTATTTTAAGATTATCTTTCAGCCGAAAAACTTCTGGCCATAAGCATCCTGATCAATTCGAATAGCTACTGTAAAGGTTGTCTACAAAAGGGAACCTTACATCATGCAGGATGCTGGCTGGTAGAAAAATGACTGGTTGCATTCGACCTCTCAACCTATACGGCGATTGTTTTTCAAGAAATACCAGCGGGGCAGTTGCGTAACACACTATCAGTAGCAATGGGTTTCATTTTGACAGTCCAACAACATTCATTGCGTTATTTACGTTGTTGAGCAGACACATTTTTCGATCTTATGAAGCAATGGCTTAGCGATATCTTCTTCAAAATTATTCAGATGGCGATTGATAGAATGTTATGCAATTAGGGTGCATGCCGTTGTGTGATATTTGTGGCTTGTAAGAGTGAGAAGTCCTCTTGAATTAAATATCGAAAATTCAATATCGCTTCCTTTTAACCGACTTCAAAAAGGAGTAGGTTATCAATTCGGATGTTTATACAACGTGTAACGTTAAATGCGCAAAACCTGCCACATGCGGCCGTAATATCCAAATACAGAGCGTTTTTTGACACCTTAATGTCAAAGACTTAATGGTGAAAATTACAGATTTTCTTGACGTCCACTAAAAATACGACGGAAACGCTCTTCTAGGAAATGGTAGCTTTACCGACAACCCGTTGATTACGAAGGATATACAGTCAAATGGGGCAATTTTAATTGATTTTTCTATAAGTATAGAAATAGCACCTCCCGGAGTCTAGATCAGTGAACGGTTTATAGCTACGAGTATAAGCTTGACATCTTTTACATGAAACACGTTATAAGTTATACAACGTGTAACGTTAAATGCGCAAAACCTCAGACACCCCAACTGATTTTTAATTCAATTGACCTATTTCAGAGAGAAAATAAGTCATTAAAAAGAATGTAAAGCTTTTATGTGTTGTTTTAGTTTTACTGGCCATTCTGATCGTTTCTTGCGTCTGCGACGACGCTTTATCGAGGGAGAAGTCGTCACCGGGCTGCTGCGCCGCGCGGACATTGGGTTGCTTGACCTATTGATAAATAGACACGGCAACGTTTTTAATGAAGATTTTTTGAAAAATGTGACCTATATTAAAAAGTAGTTCAATTAATTCTGCTCGTTATTCTGATCAAACTATTTTCAGGTTTTGCGCATTTAACGTTACACGCTGTATTTTTTTTTTGGTTTTGATTTTTTTTATGTATGTTCGGGCATAACTTCGTAATATATGGACGGATTTGCAAATTTCTTTTTTCGTTCGATAGAGGTTTACTCCGAAATTGTCCCATTAAAATTTCCTAAAGATCTGGTGATGAGTTTCGGAGACAGACAACGGAACTCTTCAATAAATACCAGTAAAACCTCCACAATTGCTGCTAATCGCATATGTAGGTATGCATTGTCTACGCAATCGAACAACATAACATCACATCTGTACCCTATAAATGCAGATGCAGCTTCCTCTCACTGATATTTACATAGCAAGTAGTGTTATTTGTTTGGGGTAGGTAGGTATAGCTGAAAAGTGAAAAATAAATTTTTTTTTACAAAAAAAAAAAACAACCGACTTCCAAAGAAACACTACAAAGTGACAAATAACTTTAATTTCGGAAGTTGGTGTCAAAAACGAAAATGCGAAACCAACGACACCGACTTCCAAAATTAGTTATTTTTCACTTTGTAGCGTTTTTTTGGAAGTCAGTTGTTTTTTTTTTTTTTTTTTATAAAAAAAAGGTTTTTCGTATGTAGCGTCTGCCCCAAATAGGTTCCGGTAAAGTTAAGCAGCGCGCCTAGTGTTAACAGTATCTATCTACCTACATACTATGTCTCGGTTTTTGAATATTCACCCTTCTATGACCGCAGAAGGCGCAGCATAACCTCGCAGATCGAACAATCGTGCAGTCGTTATTTCGCCAGGAAACCCCCACTATTATCATATTGATATTTTTTTATAACAATACAATGTGAAGTAGGAAGTAGGGTGGTATTGAAGCATCTGTCAGTTGTACAACAAGACTATTATCATTCCAGGTGGGGGGAGATAACGAGGCACGTGCCTCAAAGTCAACATGGAGTGGAGCCGCCTACATCAACCCTCATTATGTATATGGCCTTTTTAGTCGCAATAATAAGTACACATACACACACACACTTGCACTCGATGATTACAATACCAGTGATGAGCTGTTGACTGTGTGACCTGTTTTTATCTTCTTTCTAGAAAGTCTATCAATATTTATTACGTCTTTAGAGGGTTCATTCTGTTTTTTTTTTTATTTACCTTCACAAGTATGATGATATTTCAGTTTTCTAATTGCGACGAAACTCCATGCGACTTCTCACTCTCTCTTTCTGCTATACAGTGTGTCCGGACATGGACTAGCGATATTCTAAATACTTAAATATAAGCTATTTTAAAGTACTATTACACTATAGGCTTGGGTCCAATACACTTCCCCGCTATGTGGCAGCCATTTTGTTTTTTTTGTTGAAATATGCTCTATGCGAGTACAAAAAAAATCATATATCTCAAAGTTTTAGTCATACTGAGATAAAAATAGGCTTATTCGGAAGGCAATAATATTGTCTACCGTCTGCATTACAAAGCAATGTGTTCACAATTCCATAACTTTTGAAAAAAAATGTGAAAGTCGAAAAAAAAATCAAAAAATTATGCAATTCAACCAATAATGGTTAATTACTACAAAAACAACCCCGAGAACTTTTTTATTTTTTATACTAGATCGACAGTTTTTGAGCTACGCTACAATGCAACATAAAATTCACAACTGTATGTTTAATACTTTAAGAGTTATTGTTGTTTGAACATAGCGTATGCGCAAGCACAAAACGTCTTTGTTAACCGCCAGAGTGTCATTTATGGCATTCACTGTATTCCATCTGAGAGCAGGCGAGAAATACTGTTCGTTACTACCGTGAGTAAGCGAGATAGAACGTATTAGTCCACTACCTGAAACAAAATCAGTTTTAAGGACAAATTATTAGTTGGGTTAGTTTAGTTGTCCCTCGCCCTGCGTTGTGATCGCTATCGCTACTTTCACTTACCGTCCGTGCTGTTTACGTGCTGCGTTAGTGTTTTGTATTTAAAAGTGTGATAAAGTATGGCACAGCGTCAATATTCATCGCAACATATTGCTGACATACACTTTGTGTATGGCTTTTGCAATGGAAGTGCAAATTTGGCTGTACAAGAATATCGACGAAGGTACCCTAACAGGCCTACACCGAGTCGCCAAACTTTTATCGACGTGCATTCAAGATTAGCGGAAAGAGGTATTCAAAGAGCTGTTAATGAACGCAATCGCTTGGTATCGCCCGAAGATGAAGAAGAAGTGCTTAGACTAATAACCAATGATCCTAGACTAAGCGTTAGACGGATTTCAGTGCAACTTCGAATGTCTAAGTGGCATGTATGGAGAATTTTGAAAAGAGAAGGGTTACACCCTTATCATTTTCGACGGGTTCAAGACGTGATCGAACCAGATTTTGCTGCGAGATCTGTGTTTTGTTCGTGGATAAATAGAAATTTGAGACAGAACCGTAATTTTTTACAAAGAATACTGTGGACTGATGAAGCCAAATTTACAAGAGCTGGGATTACAAACCACAGAAACGACCATCTCTGGTGCTCCGCAAATCCAAGGGCGGTGCGCCCAAGCTCATTTCAACATGAATTCTCAGTAAATGTGTGGGCCGGCATAATCAACGATAGGCTGATAGGGCCATTGGAATTGCCACCTACATTAAACGGCGCTAGATTTTTATAATTCTTACAGACACAGTTTGCGGACAGCCTCATGGACCTACCTCTATCATACCGTCGGCGTATGTGGTTCCAGCTCGATGGTGCACCCGCGCATTTTTCTCGAGCAGTGAGAGAATATTTAAATAATAATCTACAGCCGTGGATCGGTCGTGGTGGTGTAGTAGCGTGGCCGCCTCGCTCACCCGATTTGACACCCTTGGATTATTTTTTGTGGGGTCATATGAAACAAAAAGTATACGCTACAGTTCCAAATACCAGGGAAGAACTCGTCGCAAAAATTATGGCAGCCGCCGAAGAAATTAGATCCGATTTGGATTTAATTAGGCGCTCATCAACCCAGGTGGCACAGAGAGCCGTAGTGTGTCTACAAGCTGGAGGTGGCCACTTTGAGCAACTGCTTTAGATATTTTAATCTTCATTTAATATTGGAAAAAACATTAAATAAAATTCAATATGAATGTTATGTTTTTTTAATGATTTCCTGTTTAGGGTTCCGACAAAGGCCTTTTGTGCTTGCGCATACGCTATGTTCATACAACAATAACTCTTAAAGTATTAGACATACAGTTGTGAATTTTATGTTGTATTGTAGCTTAGCTCAAAAACTGTCGATCTAGTATAAAAAATAAAAAAGCTCTCGGGGTTGTTTTTGTAGTAATTAACAATTATTGGTTGAATTGCATAATTTTTTGTTTTTTTTTTCGACTTTCACATTTTTTTTCAAAAGTTATGGAATTGTGAACATATTGCTTTGTAGTGCAGACGGTAGACAATATTATTGCCTTTCGAATAAGCCTATTTTTATCTCAGTATGACTAAAACTTTGAGATATATGATTTTTTTTGTACTCGCATAGAGCATACTTCAACAAAAAAAACAAAATGGCTGCCACATAGCGGGGAAGTATATTGGACCTAAGCCTATAGTGTAATTGTACTTTAAAATAGCTTATATTTAAGTATTTAGAATATCGCTAGTCCATGTCCGGACACACTGTATACGAGCGTGCGAGTATCGCATAAGGAACCTCGTTCCTGAGGTGTATTCTCTTAGCATGAAACCCGTAGTTTCGTCCGAAGTTACGGGCATATCCTACTCAGACTGCAGATTTTACGAATGAAAAAATTACCTAAATATTTGACATTATTGCCTATAAATCATATTTTATCCCCTTTTTTGACTTATATTATCTTTACAACAATTGTTATACCCCGCACCGCGGTTTCACCCGAATAAGTCTCGATCCCGTTGAAATATCGGTATGCTATGTGTTGATCCTGGTTATAAACTATCTGTGTGCCAAATTTCATCAAAATTCGTCCAGCCGTTTGAGCATGAAGAAGTAACAAACATACAAACACACACACACTCACAAACTTTCGCCTTTATAATATTAGTGTGATTCTAATTCTAAGGGCCAGCGCAGACGACGGACATTTGTCCGCGGACTTTTTCGTACGCCAAAATAGAGCGCTTACAACTGCATCAAGTAACGCACACGAGGGACTAAAAATACCACGGACAAAAAGTCCGCCTCGTGTGCGTTACTTGATGCAGTTCTAAGCGTCCTATATTGGCGGACAAAAAAGTCCGCGGACAATTGTCCGTCGTCTGCGCTGGCTCTAATGATTAATAATTTAATTTTAATGTAATGATGACCCATAATTTTACAAACCATATTTGTACGCCGGAAACGGCAGAAATATTATGATCGTACCTAATACATAATGCACATAACAACTTTGTACAATATTCTGACACACAAATGCATTCTTCTTCTTCTTCTTCCATATCAACTACGGAGATACAAATATGTAGTTTGGGGTTCGAAATATTTGTATGTCCTAAGCATGAATGACAACACGATTTGACAGGTGTCCTTACTCCTGATGTGTTTGAAAAAGTTAATTAATCGGGATTAGGTGCAGAAGTTCTTTCGAACGGGCCGGTTTCATCGTTTACGAGGGCCGACCATTGCGCTTTTTTTGTTTTTCTCGGGTACCTACTACCTACGTTGATTTCTTTGCCCTGTTGCGGGCCGGTGATGTTAAGGTAGGAAAATGAAACATAATATTTAATTGTGTACTTCAATTCTTTTATTTTTTCCGCTTTATCTCTAATTATATATTTCAAATATTAATGCACCTTCGGAAACTGTACCTACATTATATATTTTTGTTACCTTTCATTTCATTAAAATTCCAAAATATTTATAAAAAGAAACATAATCAGCCGCTTATGAAAGTATTTTTCCATTATTTTAAAAAGAACGTTTTGCGTCTTCAAATAAAATGAAAGGTTATAGATACTAAACAATGCCAGAGACTATAACAAGGTCTCTAATTTTCAAAACATCTGTTTATGGGATGGTAATTTTCTCGTCAGACTTAGCAAATGTAATGTTTTTATATTAAAATTACTTTATTTACAATAATTATTGTATCACAATACAGGATCAATCGATCAAGGCATTTCATTTAACTTCTCTACAAAAAAAAAAACAGTTTTACGACAAAAAAAGAGGTTGTGAACTCAATGACAACTCAAATTATGAAAAAATTATAATAATAAAAATAAAATGGTCTATTACTCATACAATTTGGTAAAACAAAAAAAAAATCATGCTCTTTGAAGAAAACTATAAATATCCTCCGTTGATAGGTACTTATGCCTTGAAAAATTTGAAGTCAAACAAACAAAACAGCTACGACCACTACTTAAATATTTACATTAAAATTTTTAAAACTACTAAGTATTTACAAAATGCAACATTTTTCTTAAACTAAATAAAAATTATACAGTTCTCACTTAAATTACTGACTCGATTGTAATAAATATATCGTATTAAAGCCATAAATACATAGATTTTACACATTTTTTTTTTCGCCTTATTTTAATACTGGACTGAGGAATGGTAAACTGCATCATTATGAAATGCATTTCATTTTCCCAAAATACTTGTCTATGAGATAATTAATTTTAAACAGTTTTTTTTTCTAGCTACTGGGTACTTGACATGACAATCATACACCACTATGCCAGTCCTCTTTATTTTTTAATTTAAGTAGATAATTACATATTAGTAGGAATCGTTAAAACCCGAGATCTGTCAAAGATGAACGGAGATGAAATAGGAACATAGAAATTTGTACTCGGCCGATTTTCTAATGATAATAAAGAAAAAGTCGAATCTACGTTTTCAGACTTCAATAAAGACTAGAAAATCGACTGCGAAGGTATTTTAATTAAATTGAAGAAGAAATCTACAAGATAGGGATGTGTAAGTTCCGTGAAAAGGTGATATTATTTTAATGACTATCCGATATTTAATATTTAAAAAATGTTTTTACTAGAATTACGTACTATTTTTCCATCAGTTTCGAAATTCGGTAAAGACAACTGCACTAGGCAGTTTGAGATTCATAATAATCATTATTGAATGTTTTTAGATTACAAGCTTATGCTATTAGGCAATTTTTAAAAATATAAAAATGGTCTTTACTTTCATCACTTGCGTCCTTAGTCTGTATTATCTCTTAACCCTTAGAAATTTGACAGTGTCATTTAAAAACATTCCAATAGAATACAAAGTTATTATTTTCATTTACCAATATTATTGTCGTTTTTGTACTAACTTAGCGCAGAGAATTAGGCTTCGCAGGACGGTTTTAATTGAAACGCGGTCACCCTAATCTGTCTCTGACGTTTACATCTAATTTTAAGAATAAATCCTATAAGATTCTGGTCCTTCTTTCTGTACTTTTATCTGACAGTATTGATACCGAAGCCAAGCTATTAAAAATGTATCTAGGTATTTTGATGTAATACCATCACATTAGGACGTACGTTGGATGAACACAATCCAGAAACCGATTACAATTTAACAAAAAGTTAATTCGATCACTTCAGTCCTAAACGTTTCACGCATCATCCTTCTTCTTTCTCAACTTCCCTTCGGTGTGTATTGTGTGCGTCACTTGATCCACTACTGTCGACAGGTCAGCTTCGGGGTCTATCGCTGCCGACAGCGCCGCAATGTACGCGCACGCTATTCGTAGAACCGACAGCTTGGACAGTTTCTGGTTGTGGCTGTATGCAGGAACTGACCGCCGCAGCGTATCGAATGCGGCGCTTATTGTGTGAACTCTTGTCCTTTCCCTCGCGTTCGCTTCTATTCTCCTCTCCCTCGTCATGTTCTTATAGTTCCTCTGTTCCCTAGGCCTCGCTTTGTCTTGGTAAGGCTCTACGACTCCAGGGTGTGGAGGGACCCTCGGTGGTCCGGGTGGTCCGGGAGGTGGGGGAATCGGTGGCGGCGGGGGCTCCAACGGCCTTCGCCTTTGCCTCAATGGGCTAGACTCTTTCTTAACTAAAGATAGGGGCTCTCTCTGTGGCTCCTCGGTAAAAGACCAGGGCCTGAACGGGCTGGCTGATGTGTCACTTTCGGGGCTCGTTAGGTCTTCTGTGGAGTTGAGCCGGATCCGTTTCTTGGGTGGTTGTGACCGGGTGGGCGTGCGGGGTCGTTTGACCCGCGAGTCGGTCTCCACGAGACGGACGCCCGAGTCGTCCGAGTGCGCCGGCCCCGAGCACGAGTCATCGTCGTCGCCGCCTGACACGAAGCCAGCATCTCGCTCTAATATACGATCTGAAACAAATGAAAATAACCTGTTAGCATTGCTTGAAATTGTCAAAAAGGGAATTGAATTTAAACGTGGGATAGAATAGAAAGGTATTAAAACTAAATTTCCTTGTATCTCTAAGGAGACACATAGTGTTAGACGAACGTAGACTTTTAACCGCAATAATTTTAGTAGAACGTTGGGGGCTTTCAAAGGAAGAATCTTCCGCAGTAAAACAGCGCCCCTATTTCTCTTATCTTAATTCGTAGCAAATAAGACAAATAGTAAATTTGTAGGTGTTATTTTAGAACGTTACCTATTAGTGCAAGTTATGAGTGCGGCGGAAGCTGCGCGTGCGCAATATGAAGACAACAGGCGCACAAACGGCGCCGACGCTCGTTATAGAGCTACGATGTGACTCGGGCCCTAAGCAGCGTGGATGTGTATGACACGAGATGTGTCAACATCTTTGTGGTTCACATCGATTTATGAATAAAAATTCAGACCACAGCTGGTTGGACTGGAAATAGACGTGACTTTGATGTAATAATAAAGATGAAGATCATACTAATCTTAGACGTCTTAGATAAGTATGATTAGTAGGATAATATGTGGGTAATGATGACGATCATTACACAAAGTTCAGTCACTGCTGAACATTCCTTCCTACATTCCTGCCTTCTACTAATATTTTTAATATTATAAATGCGAAAGTAACTTGTCTGTCTGTAACCTTTTCACAAGCAGGTAAACCACTGAAGTGATCGTTATGAAATTTGACAGATCGGTTTTACATCCTGGATATTTGTATTAAATTAATGAAATATAAAATACACGCAGACACCGTTGCGTCAGCTAGCATGATCATAAAGTATGGGTGGTGCTTTTAAAGTAAAAAATATCGTGATTATTCTTTTGGTTTTTCTTGTATTGGAGAAACAAAATAACTGCGGGGCAATTGCGTAACACACTATCAATATGTAAATGATAAAGAGCCTTGTTTTACTTTATAAGCAAAACTGTCGTGTTATACTAAGACTAAAAAATTAAGGGTGTCCGGCAGTGTTGGGCACAATTAAATTAATTTTTTAATTGTAGAGGCCAACAATTACAATTTTTATTTCAACTAAATTAATTGCAATTAAATTAATTCAATTATTTTTTAATTGTGAAATACAATTAAAATCAATTGCAATTAAATCTGTTAATTGTGGTTTACAATTAATTCAATTGCAATTAAAATTTTATTTACAATTAAATTAGTTGTTTTAAACAATTAATATTTAATTTAACTACGTATTTGATTAATGTAAATATGGCAGAAGTAGTGTTGTAAAAATACCGTATAATACCAAAAGGCTATGTATTAAACAGGTATTTTACCATAACTTACGGTATTATTGGTATTTTATGTATTTTATATTTTGATTCGTTTTTAAGATCCTGCATTATTACGAAGAGTTGTAGTTTAATAAATAAAATATATTTTAACTGTCGATTGTATTCTATATTTTAGAATGACTAATTTTAATTTAATGATTACTTTCATTTATTTATTTATTTGCAAACATGGGTAAGAGATACATAGATATTTTGTTATTATTTATTTACTTAGTAATTAAACTTCACACATATTATTACAGTATTATATTTCCGTCTATTTTCATCATCATCATCGTGATCGTGATCGCCATCGTCATCGTGATCGTCATCGTCATCATCGTCATCGTCATCGTCATCATAGTCATCTTCATCGTCATCGTTATCGTCATCGTCATCGTCATCGTCATCATCGTCATCTTCATCTTCATCGTCATCGTCATCGTCATCGTCATCGTGATCGTCATCGTCATCGTTATCTTCATCGTCATCGTCATCGTCATCGTGATCGTCATCGTCATCGTGATCGTCATCGTCATCGTCATCGTCATCGTCATCGTCATCGTCATCGTCATCGTCATCGTCGTCATCATCATCGTCATCATCGTCATCTTCATCTTCATCTTCATCGTCATCGTCATCGTCATCGTGATCGTCATCGTCATCGTTATCTTCATCGTCATCGTCATCGTCATCGTCATCCTCATCGTCATCGTCATCGTCATCATCATCATCGTCATCGTCGTCATCGTCATCGTCATCATCGTCATCTTCATCTTCATCTTCACCGTCATCGTCATCATCATCATCGTCATTGTCATCGTCATCAATCATCAATCCTGAATTATTCTAGTTAGGTACCTGTGCTACACTTTTACGTAATGTTCTGGCTTAAATCCAGGCTTTACATACCTTTGAAAATATTAAGGAAAATGCTCTTGTATTGTTTGCATTATGTTTTTCAGTTAATGACATTTATTAATTGTTAACTGTAATTGTAAACGTGTATCAAACAATTAACAATTAATCAATTGTAATTGCAAATTTTTACAAGCACAAATAATTTAATTGTAATTGCAAAGTTTTACAAGCACAATTAATTAATTGTTAATTGCGATACGTTACAATTACAATTAATTATTTTAGTTGTTAGTTGCAACTAAATTTGGCAATTTAATTGTTAGTTGTTAATTGCTTTCACAATTAGTTTTTGCCCCACTCTGGTGTCCGGCTAAACTGGCTGGTCTGTCCGTCTTTTCGGTTTTAAGACCAGCAGGGTTATTGCGTAACACACTATCAGTAGCAATGGGTTTACTTTTGACAGTTCAACAACGTTCATTACGTTATTTGCGTTGTTGAGCAGACACATTTTTCGAACATATTACCTAAGCAATGGATTTGAAATATGATTCAAATTGAGAGTAATAGTTTGTTACTCAATTAGGGTGCTAGCAACCCTACCTACTATTTTTCGCCATTGTAATTGTTGCCACACACTATCCCTAAGCTCATAGGAAACCTTTTTTTGCACAGTTTAGTATGTTGAATTGGTGATCTGACCAAGATTATGTCTGGACTTTAAGAAAGACTGTGACCTCTGAGTTTGTTTCGGCCTTTCTTCTCCGAGTAGTCAGATAGGAAACGCCGAACTCATCTATTTTATTTTTTTATGATATGACGTGTACCTAAAAGTGATACCGATATCCCATTTACTTACAGAATAAACAATTTCATTTCACACTCCACAATTATTTTTATAATAATCTATGTGTACTTAATAGTGTGTACGGTGAAAGTATTTCATTTAAAAATCTGACATGTGCTTGTATAGAATTACAGAATCTAACCAGAAATAATATTTTATTGTTCTGTTTCGTTGGAAATTCCAAATCACTGAATTTTTAATCGTTACGAAAGATATAAATGGGTATCGACTTTTTTTCTAATAAAATCGTATGTGGATAGGACAAGGTTGTGTGCGTCGAGCCAGTCGCTTGGCGCCGGCGCCTGCGCACGTGACGTCATCAAGTCACACCGCTGCACATGAGAGCCGAAGTCACGGATAAATTCTAAGATAAATGTTGCCGTCTTGGGAAATACCTACATCTTGAAAACATCGATTTAAATAAAATAATAGCTTTTTTATGGGAACCGTGGAAGTTTCGAGAAACGTTTCTTTTGTTTCTTCTATATGTATCATGTAGTGTTGACTGAACATTCTCTACATAGACGAGGACCACATGACAATTTTTATCTGACGGACGAAGAAGTACGTTCGTCTCAATTCCGCTGAAACAGTCAACAATTCGCAAAATATTGGTAATTTTCATATTGTGCTTTTCAATAGAAATATTTCTGGAAGGACATTTAATTTAAAATTTTAAGAGACTATTTATTCAAGTCTAGCCTATTATTGCACAAGAATCTTCATTTATTTACATATACCACTGAGAACAATCTCATGTATGTCTAAGAACATTGTGTTGGTGTGCATGTATTTATTAACTACATACATGAAACAGGTTTGAGTCCATATGGGCAGGCGCGGAGCGATTGTTATTTTATCATATTATTTTACATGGTCCGCATTCCAAACTAAAATATTCGTATATCCATACAAACGATTAACATTTTTTTTATTGATCACGGTTTTTCCAAATAATTTTACCTATAAGTTATTAGCTGCCGAAATTAGACACATAATAATAAAAGGAAAAAATGTTTTGCCATGGAAATTATTTTTTATGTGCTGGTTTAACGACGCTTGTAATTTTAATTATACAATAGGTACCTAGGGGTTTAAAAAAAGGTCAAGAATGGATTCGAGTCTGAAACAAAATCAGTTGGCTAGCGAATATGTCCCTCAATAACTGATCATTTTTTTAGTCCATCAAGTATAACATACATACACCACACCTAACTAAAAAAAAAAAGCAACAGTAACATTGATACTGATACCTATTGAAGTAGGTAAGAAATTCTTCCTTACTAAGCAAGTGAACTCATCAACTAAAAATTAGCATTTAAAACGTTGACTTTTAAAAAGCTGACAAAATTAAATTAGATTATTAAATCGTCATTCTTAAACATAAGTATCTCGTATTAAGACAATTTATTATAGCTATAAAATAAGGAAATACTAAATTAGCTTCTCGACTATTTTAAAATTAAATAAAGTTTAATGTTTCATTTGGCGCCAATCAAATCTGTCAAATGCGTGTCACGTCACTCACGTCACAGGTATACTTTTTAGGAAATGCAATAGTTACGACATCCGTAATCCTTACATGCCGAGGCGCTAGTGAAGCGAATACTTACTAATACGTATAATCGTACATTCTTAATGGTCGCGCTACCGGAATTAGTTTATTGCTCATAATCGGGTGGCCGCGGCGCCGGAGAGGCGTTCCAACTTAACAAAATATTTTACAGTTCAATTCAAGAAAATCATGCCAATCTAAACTCTATCGTTACGCATTACAGACGCTACGATTCTAATCGATTGTAAACAAACGTTGTAACTCGACTAAGTCGCGTTCACGAAGCTTCTCACACTACAGGTGTTTTTATACCGATAAAAAAAGATTGGATATAAAACTTAGACATCGCCGCCTACGTGTGATCGAGGTTATAATTGTTATAGAGAATTTCTTTGTGTTTCTCTAATGAAACATTGACAGCTAGGTGGGCCGTCGAATATTTATGAGAATGTAAAATTTTCTTGATTGGAAACAATTTTCTTTGAAAGTTTGTTGTTCGTAGATTAAGCTTTGTTAACGTCTTTAAATATTTTCATTTTTATTTCTTTAGCCGGATGTAAGTTTAATACGTAACCCGTGCTCAGAGAAATTCTTGAACAAACGATAAAAATTCAAATTCATCGTGATTAATAGCTCGCATGTAAATTTTTGGGACGTCGGTAATATATCATTGAGGTTGAACAATAAAATAAGGTTTCGGGCCGTAAGGGTCTGAACAGCTCATTACGTCCCTTCACAGCGCGGTGTTAAAACAAGGAGTTGTGGCGCCCTCAAAGCGCCCGCGCCGCGTCCAGTACCTCTTGGCTTTGAATGGGTGTCGATCTCATCAGATAAACTTCCACCATGCGTTTAGATACCGATCTGGCGCCAAATTTCACAGAAACCGAACGCACCCGGAGAAGAGCTTGTTTTTCAAATACGGCCAGATTTTTATATTACATTTGAATTATGGAGGGTAGAGGAAAGGAGTACTGTGTCTGTTCTGAAAAGGTCAAATCCGTCAAACTGCGTTAAATTAGGGTGGCGCCACAGTAGCAACAGGGTGAATTTCAAAGAAAGCGCCAAAAGTTATTAGAATAGGATAGAAAAATAAACAAGGACAGAAGAACTTCGGACTACGTAAATAGTTGAGGTAATGTAAGGTAATAGGAAAGTATGCAGATTTAGAAAATTTAATATTTTTAGTGAGTAGAGTCGTTAGTGACAGCTTTGGTATACTGGGCTGTCACTAACGACTCTAGTCACTAAAAATATTAAATTTTCTACCATACCATACCCTTTGCCTACGCTAGCGCCATTTTGGAGGGTTTTTGAACTGTTATTTACTGCTTATAACTGGACACTTTTTCAGCTTTGCAACGTTCGGTGCTCGTTTTGATAGCCTGGCTTGAATAACGATTTAAAAATATACATATAATAATATCTGTAACGTTTGTCTTCAGAGGTCTTAATTGTTTGAAGTGTACGTTGTCACACAATTTAAAGTAAAAAAAAAATGTTTGAAGTACTACCTATCTACAGCGTAAATTACGCTGTAGATAGGTACAGACGCCAGCACATCAAGCTACCCGAAACTGTCAAATTTTCCCAATCAGCCCTGAACCTAATGCTTTAGCGATATAGTTGAAAATCTATTAAAGAAATTTGACAGATTGTAGTAGCTTGATGTGCTAGCGTCTGTGCAACATTTTTTTACGCTGCATAATGCTCTTCAATGCGATAAAATCAGACCACAAAATAGTGATGTGCCTACATGTGTCGGTTTCGTTTACGTGACTATACGAAATGAGAAATTGATGAGCGGTCACTTAATAAAAAAAATCAGACTAATTTGTCGTGTCCGCACTGGCACATTCGCACGGTGCTCTGAGCTTAATGTATGAGAAGTCGTGATGTTACGACTTTCACCGAACAAACATTACGAATGGCGCCGTCGTGGGCACGCCTGTGCAATACTGTGCTACGATTAATCCATTAGATTTCTAAACTACCTATTTATTTTTAATAAATTACTCAGTATTTTTCGACGATTGAGCTGCCAATGACATGGGTTTACGTAATTACTATTGCTTCATTGTTAGGTACCTATTTTTAGACGGAGATAGTGATAAGTAGAGTAGAATGTTCTACTAACATTATAAGGCGAATAAAAGCTGAATGTACGTTAAGCAGTTACTGAATTTCAATCAAACTATGGAGGTGTTCTAGTCCCGGGATCGAATCCCGCAATCCCGGCGGGATCGTTACATTAGTCACGTATGCGACGCGCCTCGACGGCGGCGCTTGGCGCCATTCAGTCGCCGTTACCTATGAAGTACTATTAAATACCGCTTCTTTAACCATGAGTTTCTAATTACAATACATTATGTATTACCTTATGCCATGTTATAGATATCTGCAATTTGTCCTAGCTTCTAGGAATTATTGAAATATCAATAGTATCAGGACCCTAACAGCGTAACACACTATTAAACTCAATTTGAATCATTTTGAAGCTTATGGCTAATCCATTGGTCCATCTGTTCGAAAAAGCTCAACAACATAAATAACGCAATGATTGTTGTTGAACTGTCAAAATGAAACCCATTGCTACTGAGTGTGTTACGCAATAATACCCTGCAGGTATGCGTTATTCCCGCGCATACCGTGGATTTTATAGCAGGGGGTGCAAGGGGGAGTAGGTACTTTGGCCCATTTATGTCCAGGAAAATCACTGTCCATTCCAAGGTTGCCTGGAAGAGATCGCAGAAAGCGATAAGCCGCCCATTGTATATTTTGTAATGTTTGATATATTTTTAAATAAATATAAATAAATAAATATATCATATGTATTACATACTAGCATCTGCCTGCGATTTTGTCCGTTTGGTTGTTTTGTGGGGGAAGTAAAGATGCCATAGATAGATACAAAACCTTGGTAGGTAAACAATTGGGAATATATTTCTTTCAGTCTTCGGAAAATAAACCGTAACATTCTCCTGAAAAATAATTGGTTATAGTAAGCAGTCGTTTAGTGGACTAATTCATTTAATTCTAAACCGGAAATCACGCCATCACATTAAAAGGATGAGCCTACAGAATGTTTTTTTTTTTAGGAAAATAGCATCACTTGAGAAGGGGCAGGAACAGCCGCACGGGTCGATCGATCATGTTAAGGTAATAATCGATTATAGAAAAAATCGATTCAAAATAGATTTTTATTTTTCCAACAAAAATCGATTTTATAAATTTACATATTACATCATTCGGGGGGGGATTCAACAGACGAACTCACGGGCGCTAGTAATAACTATAAATTACATTACTGTTGACATGGCGCCTTATGCGATTCGATTACATATTCACACGGGGGTTGCGCTTCTAAGAAATTTCGTGCAATCGATCCGAACATCTAAAATGCGTCTTTCGATTTACTCGTATCCTACTCAGCATAATAGAATATTATTACTATTTGTTACAAATGCAATTACGAAGTACCCTCTAATAATGATTTTTGTTACTTACGTAATTTTATTTACTTGTACACCACAAAAATAAATAACAAAAAATTAATCAAATAAGTACTACAAAATATACAATGGGCGGTCTTATCGTTTTCTGTAATCTCTTTTTTCCAGGCAATTTTGTATTTTAAATAGTAAATAATATGACAAAGGTAGCCTGAATTTCCCTGAAATTTATATACAACGTGTAACGTTTAATGCGCAAAACCTCAGACACCCCAACTGATTTTTAATTCAATTGACCTATTTCACAGAGACAGTAAGTCATTAAAAAATTTTAAAGGTTTTATGTGCTGTTTTAGTTTTACTGGCCATTCTGATCGTTTCTTGCGTCTGCGACGACGCTTTGTCGAGGGAGGAGTCGTCACTGGGCCGCTGCGCTGCGCTGAAATTGGGTTGCTTGACCTATTAATAAATAGACACGGCAACGTTTTTAATGAAGATTTTTTGAAAAATGTGACCTATATTAAAAAGTGGTTCAATTAATTCTGCTCGTTATTCTGATCAAACTATTTTCAGGTTTTGCGCATTTAACGTTACACGTTGTACACTCCTGTTTCAAAGCAAGTCTATTTGTATTTTTTGCCTTTTGAACATTAGTTATGACTAGACCTGCAATAAGTAGTTACTGGCAAAGCCATCGGACTGCTTATTAGTAGACAAAAATAAATTACTAGATAAAAACTGAATATGAAAAAAAAATGAAAAAGAAAAATATTGGATATTAATTTTAAATAGGTTCAAATTTAATTAGCTAGCGAAACTCTTCAGACGTGATGGTATCGATGTCTAAACACGATAAAATAAAAATAACAAAGATTTGATTGTTTTGTATTTGATATTATTTTCATAGGGGTCAACGACCGTTGGGAGTGTTTTTACTTGAAGTATGAGTTGAGAAAATGTGTTTTATCTGTTTTAGATATCGTCCTGGGGGTTTTGTTACGCCACTTCTCCCCAGCGAAAGCACTAGGAAGTGGTGAAGGGCGGGCGTTTCAGGGGACTGTCTTTTGTAATTTTGACGTTCGAAAAGTGCTTCACAGCCTAGTTTGAATAAATTACTTTTGATTTGATTTGATACCGATCACGTCTGTGAAGTTAACACAAAAAACTGATATTTCAAGAAAATTAAATCATTAAATTGATTTCTTTTTTAGTTTATCATGTTTAGATATCGATATCAAGTCTGCAACGTTTTGCTAGCAAATTTAATTTGACCCGGTATGGGGATATAAAGCGAAACAGCCGTGCCAACTGAAACAATTTTTTTCCGACCTTATTACAGCATTATTATGTTATAACGCCGGCAAACTCCCCTCGTATTGAAAAATAGTGGGACCATTGTTACCAACTGTTCAAACATTGCAACTGTAGTGTCCGCTGGAGTCAAAATACCCATTGTTTTGTTCAATGTAGACTCAACATTTGTGTCTGTGGACCGCACCTGGTAGCCACGTGCCTATAAAAAAGTAGCATTAAACTTTTTGGTACTTATCTTTAATTGGACCCCCGGACCCTTCTAGTCACTGCAATGGATTTTAAATAAAGAATAACGAATTTAAATAATTGGCGCAAAGAGAAGTTATATGCAAATCTTCTTAATTACTTGACTTACTTATGTTTTTTATTCATTAAAATGTTATTTGTGGATACCTAACTAAATAATTACTTTTCAACTACAACTAATCATAACATAACTATTTTATGTATACTATATTGTACACGAAAAAAATACCGTAATTGTTTTACAAGTTGTATTTGTATCGTTTTCATATAATCTGCCCAGCATTTTCCTAACTATGTAGGGGTCGGCTTCCAGTCTAACCGGATGCAGCTGAATACCAGTATTTTACATGGAGCGACTGCCTATCTGACCCCCACAACCCAGTTATTGGGTAATACGATACCCCTTGGTAAGACTGATTGTCACTGTTGTTTCGGGCTACTGACGACCCGTAACGACTGTCAAGGATCCAAGAATGACAGCCGGGACCAACGGCTTAACGTGCTTTCCAAGGCACGGAGGGGGTCACCCATCCACGGACCAAACTGCGGCAAGCGTAGCTTAACCCGATTGATCGACCCGTGCGGCGGCTGTTATTACTTAGCCAAAAGCCCCTCTTCTTTGTTTTCATAGATAAATTATTAATTGCAGTGCAGTTGATTTTATTATAGGTACCTACATAACGCTTAGGCCTTGCTGCAGTGGACTGTGGCTTATCTATTTTTTTTTTTTATTGTTTAAAAAATCTGATTACAAATCTTACATATAGTGCCTAAGGCTGGCTTGAAATAGCTTGCGTTTAATTTGAATACCGTCTGGCTTTCGTATAATTTAAATTGTTATTTACTTAAAATGTATTGGTTTTAAAAATAAGAAAATGTAGAACGATGCGTCAAAGGTGCTAATAAAAAAATATTAAAATTTTAAAGTAACTTGGCAACACTTTTTTTTTTTGTCATATTCTATACAATGTATAATGGATAAAACCACCTGGTTCGTCTTAGAAAAATTGCATCGCCGTGACATATTGGCAGAAGTCATTTGTTTCACAACTGCGATGGCCTGGATTTGAATAAAACCTAGACTTGCGCATAGAATTTTGTCTAAAAAAGAGCCAAATTATACTTTGGGGGAACCAAACGTGGTACAGTTACAGTGAAAAATATACACCGAGGTCATTTTTCAAACTTCAAAAACAACTTTTTACGGCAGTGATATAAAATTTTAAATAAGTAACACGTTTTGATAAATTACATATTTTTATCCCGAAATGCTTTGTGGTTGAAACTGTGAACAGATGTAGGTATGTGTTAGGTATTTTTCGGGGGTGATTGTACTACTTATGCGGGCAGCGGGGTTAATGCGATGTTAATGTAACAAATGTAAAAACTGTCATTAATCTCATATCTGCCAATATACTACTTGTTTTACTTTCAGTATCATACTTAGCATGTGCATAAACTTACGTAAAGATACGGTACAAATGTTTTTTTTTTTTTTTTTTGTGACCATTATTACCTATGGTCACAAAAAGAAAAAAACTCACTGTCGTATAGTTGTTTCTTTTTTATTAAAAAGAAACAACTATACGACAGTGAAAAACATATTGCAGTGAAACTTCTTAGGCGATTCGATTCGATTATTGGTCGAAATTGAGAGTGAAATTTCAAGGACGCGTAACGTTTAGACACACTTCGTTACATGAGAGAGAAGAAAGACGTAAACTCTCTCTGTCACTAACACTAAATCTTTCTTATTCTTTATTTTTTTAAGAAATTTTACTTCTAGCACGTGTTCGGTGCTGCACGCGAATTTATTTTTAAATTTCTGTTTGGATTGTTTTAATTTTTAGCAGGAAGTTCTTGTACAATAGGTACACGCATTTAATATTAGCATGCATCTTTCCCGAATGCTTGATACTATGAATAATTCACTAGCCTGCCCCAGCTTAGCCTATATTGTTAGTCGTGTATTAGGATTCATATTCTAATAGGTACATACAAAATGTCTTGTCGTCATGCGACAACTAATAGGCATGCGTATGACTTCCGTGTATACATTTTTGTTCATTTTAATTTAATAACGACGGACGGAAAGATATTGCCCCTATTTAAGAAATGATATCACAATGCATACATCTATTCATATAGAATACAAATAAATAAAATTAAAGTGTCTGTAATAATGTCAAAAGAACAGCTTTTTACTAAATGCAAGTATGTAATGTACTTATTACTTACATTTTTTTTTTGTCTGTCTGTTTGTTCCGGCTAATCTCCGAAAAGGCTGAACCAATTTGACGGGGCTTTCACTGGCAGATATTTTATGTTATAAGGAGTGACTATGGCTTATTTTAGAAAAAGAAATAACAACAAAAGGTATTAATGCCACGCGAGCGAAATCGCGGGCAGCAGGTTTTTTTAATAAAATTATAATTTTGATGTTATTCATTAATTAAATTGAAAAAGGCACGACGCGACATGACGATGGTGCGACACGATGCTGGTTGAACAATTTCCATGAATACTTCATACAAATTGTTCTACTAGTCGCGTCGCGTCTCGCCTGTCTGCGGGAGCCTTAATACGTAATGGGTGGATCTGTAGTGTAAGATCCACCCTACTTTTAACATATCTGCACATCAAGCTACTACAATCTGTCAAATTTCTTTAATAGATTTTCAACTTTATCGCTGAAGTATAAGGTTCAAAGTAGATTGGGAAAAAAATACAGTTTGGGGTAGATGTGCTGGCGTCTGTATATTAGTAGTGAGGTAGCTGTCACTAGTGTCAACTGTCAATCATCACAAATGGCGGGATACAGTGGAAAGTGCAGCGGTGCCAGCACGAGTGGTTTGGTGTGGTGATGAGACAGTGTAGAGATAATAATATAATCAGCTTAAAAACGGGATCTTTAGAATTTTCCAGTATTTTTTTAAGATTGTTCATTATTAGGTATGTAAGTACTACCTACTATTCCTCTTCTGTTTAATTTAAATTGACGGTAGTGGACGACTCTTGGACGTTTAATTTTCACATTACTTATTTATTTTATTCAATGACATTAGTCAACGTTTGAGTGGCGTCAAATGTGCATATTCGACACAAAACGTTCCGCAAGACGTGACCTCGTATCGGCGGCGCCTGACTGACGCTAAATAAATCACGTATAAAATGACAATTTTGCAGATTACCAACAAAATTCATCCAGAAATCCAGATGCTCTTAATTTTACCCATCTGGATAAATTCTTCTACGGAAATATATCACTGACTGCACTTCAGCAGGATAAAGTTGTTTCTGTAGCCTTGTTGTTCAATACCTAGGTCTACTAAATGCACAGCTTCATTATTTATTTATTTATATACAACGTGTAACGTTAAATGCGCAAAACCTGAAAATAGTTTGATCAGAATAACGAGCAGAATTAATTGAACCACTTTTTATCATAGGTCACATTTTTCAGAAAATCTCCATTAAAAACGTTGCCGTGTCTATTTATTAATAGGTCAAGCAAGCCAATGTCAGCGCGGCGCAGCGGCCCGGTGACGACTCCTCCCTCGATAAAGCGTCGTCGCAGACGCAAGAAACGATCAGAATGGCCAGTAAAAATAAAACAGCACATAAAACCTTTACAATTTTTTTAATGACTTATTTTCAATCTGAAATAGGTCGATTAAATTAAAAATCTGTTGGGGTGTCTGAGGTTTTGCGCATTTAACGTTACACGTTGTATACTTTATTTTACACCACAAAAAGACATTACATAAAAAAATCATTCATTCATTCACATTTTCAAAATCAAAACCAAAAGTCATTTACCTATTCAAACTAGGCTGAGAATCAGCACTTTTCGAACGTCAAAATTACAAAAGACAGTCCCCCAAAACGCCTGCCCTTCACCACTTCCTAGTGCTTTCGCTGCTAAGAAAAAGTGGCGCAACAAACTCCCCAGCAGCACAGCTGTCTGTTCAGTTAGAAAATACTTGATTGAATACAATACAAGGTATGCAAAGTCAAACATTACAAGACACATAACACTAAATTAAATTATTTGCCATATGTCAGCTAGCTACGCCAATATACCAACAAATACAATAAAAAACTATACGTACTCAAGCAAAAAATAATAAATCAAAATTAAATAAAAGCCTCCAGGTGTAAAGGGCGTGACCGCTAACATATTTATGCAATGCTGGGTTCTGTTTACATAGCTGTCACTTGAAGACACAAATGATAAACTAAGACCATCGAAGGAAACTAAATAAACAAGTTATTACTAACTAGCATCCGCCCGCAACTTCGTTTGCGTAGAATTCGGAATTCCCGCCGTTTAAATCCTATTACCCGTTTTCCCGTAGGAATGAAGCATTTTCCCGCGGTAAAAAGTAGCCTATGTTCATCAGGGATAATGTCAGCTTCTAATGGTAAAACAATTTTTCAAATCGGTCCAGTAGTTTCGGAGCCTATTCAATACAAACAAACAATCAAATCTTTCCTCTTTATAATATTAGTGTAGATGACAACAATAACAAAACCATGGTCAGCAAGACGACCAGTCACCACAAGCAGCACCCATTTTAATTCGTACAAAATGTTTCGCTTTGAACTAGTACCGTTCAACACGTCAGATATGTGAGATATGCCACTTTACATCGAACACGAAATAAAAAACAAAGCACTATCTGTATATCGAATTACATCATACATGGCAGTAGGTGTAATCGGTTTGCATAATGAAAGGCGCCATCTCCCGGATTCGTCGCTTAGAAACAAGTTACTGCTAAGCGCCGTCTAAATTAGGCAGCCATTTATCTTAAAGTAATCTCGGATTCAGTCGGTTCTCGTTAACGAATTAATGCAAATGTCCCGATTGGCGCTCGCGGAATGCGGTGACGCGCGCTCGTTAGATAAACATAATGTATAAACAAAAACATGAGCATAGTTCAAGTTTCTTTTTCTATGAGAATGTATATCTATGATGTAAAAACAATCGATCATCTTGGTGGCGCTGTCTAGTTTTGTTATGAAGTTACTAGAATCACCGAAGAGGTCGGCAAAGAGTGACTGGCTGGTGACAGTCATTCTAGCAGAGCGTCGCACTCGCATCGATGGTTGTATGGCTGTCTTCTAGTGACAGAAATGATGTATTCCGGATTTCCGGCTCAATCCTAACCCTTAAATGCATGATTTATTATATCGTATTGCAAAAAAAATGCTATTGTATAGGTATTTTATCTATAAAAAAAATAAAAAATATATTATAATTATATAATAATATTAATATTCATAGAGTAAATATATTGTTTTGACAAAAAGAGGTGCGTTCAGAAACTCACAGCTATCACATTCTTAAAAAAATTAAATGACGTGCTTTGTTGCCATTTGGCAACATTATGCATTTAAGGGCTAATAATATTGAAACTGCTGAACCACTAAAAGGATGACCACTTCTGATAAACTTATATGGCGTTTGAAAAAGAGTGTGTGTACTTGTTTTTCGGACGCTAAGAAATCTTTTCCCTATATATTTTTGATCTGAAATATATGATTTCCTTCTCATTTTATATTTGATGTGGTAAGTACTATTCGTGGTAAAACTATTAATTGAATGATACTTAATTCTAATAATTATAATGTATGGTTACATTTTCTAGTTCTTCCGCCTGACCTTCGCGTCCGCCCGAATGCGACCTCAATCTGCCGCGAGCGATCACATCAGATGAATTAGGTACTCTACCGGCAACTAGATAAGTTTCTGTCATCTATCATGACCTGTATATTATAACAAATCCAGCAATGCGTAGGAAAAGGTACCAATGAGATCTGACAATCCTTTACGAAATGTTGACTGTCAGATTTGTGGTTAAAGTTTAAATATTTCTTAATTACGTATAAACATTCACCAGACATTATAAAAATGACATAATTTGTAAACTTAGCCACGCGTTTGATGAAAATCTGATTAGGTCTCTGGTGAAGATCTTGGTTCCAGAGTGAACCAAGGGGATCCTGGTTCCCCAGGTGGAACTAATACCTATAAAAGAAAAGAAATAGGGGACTAAGAACCCTATTTCACTAGGACACCAGTGCCGGGTCGCAGGCACAGTCAAAAAAATTATGGTTGGTTGCGCAACCAATGGAACGCCTGGTGAGATACCCACCGTAAAGCTGTATATTTTGCTGGCAGCGCGACCATGGTTGCGCCATCATTTTGACCTAATGAGATATATGTATAAGCCTAAGAAAACCTATTTAGATAGCATAAGCAATACTGCAGTGCGATTCTGTAACCATCTCACCGTGAAAACTTGGGTGAAGTGAGCGTGGAGTGAGTCGTCAATAGTGTCAATCCCTAGCATCAGCATGACTCACAGCTCACTCCAAGCTCACTTCACCTTAGCTATCACGGTGAGATTTTTCCAGGATCCACCGGCTGGTTTAAAACTATCTCTGAATCCTATTCGAACTCAAACACAAAGAGTGATCATGAAATATTTCATCATCTTCAATTAATTAAGTGAGTATCTTTTTACGTTAGACAGAATAGCTCCTGGTTGTATTAAGCTTGATCTAAAACTAAATGAAAATTCCTTCAAACCATTTTACTTCACTCAGTTAATTCCCAAGTAATTATACAGCAGATAGGCGTGAAGCTGCGTAAGAGTGGCTTTTAGCGCCGGCTGAGAGCAATAACCAAACGTAACGAACCATCCGCCAATAGGAGAGACTCGTGCGCAACCAATTTATTGAACTAATAGAATTATGGACCCACTGGAAATACTCGTTTCGATTTTTTTTAAACTTTCGCCATCCTATTATTTTATTAATTTTGTGAGTTCCATCTTTTTATTTTGATATTTTTTTCGCTTTCATCCATCTGAATCTTATTCGCATCCAATCTAATTTTTACAATAAGAAACGGAGTAGCTGTTGCAAAAAACCCAACAAGTCCTTATCAAACAATTTTACACAACGCCATAAAAAAGCCGTATCCTGCGGAAACATCGATATGAAAGCGCTAAAGAAATCTATACGATTTTAGATCTTGGTTGCGCGCCCACGCATGCTGCGAGCATGTTTTACGAGTTTCATTTGTGCAAAGGCCTTTAAACGTTCAGCCTTGTGGCGCCTGAAGAAACATTACTAACTTAATTTAAATTTTAGGTCTAGTTTGCACCAACGGCTAAAGCTGTGTTTTAAAAAATAAATTCATTAAAATAGGCATCAACGTCATCATTTCATCACTTGCTGTTTCTCAAACTATAGTACCTACATTATGATTTTCTAAGTCTTCTTTCTAAACGGCAATTTTTTGTCACTTTTTTTTTATATCCGCAACGCAAGGGAAGTGTGGCCGAGCTTTGTTTTTGTCTTTGCCCACCCGTTCGCTTCCTCTCTTTGTCCTCTACGAAGAATTTTTGGCTTCCCTACGTCAGCCCTTTAATATTAATGTATTTTATATGCAAAAATATGACCATCTGATATTAACAACTTATTATTAAGAAACATCTGGAAAAAGATACTATATTACTTACAACGTTTCTTGCAAGTCGTAAAAAAGGATATACCTTAACATAATACATTTTACCACTGGCCGGTGCTCTGGTAATAGCTGAAAATAAAACATTTGGCTTCCAGACAACAGATGTCAAAAAGTATTCCATGTTTGAAAGGACTTTATAAAACAATTGGACGTACATGTGTGTACCAAGTTGACAGATGGGGTCGAACTGACAATAAAAGCTTGCAAGGCTGCAAGGTCAACATTGCAGATGTTGTTTCGTAAGAAAATAATGGTCTTTTGTACAGATAACTGTTTAAAAAGTGGTACTTATTATGAAATGCCAGATTTAGTTGCTAAAAATGAGTGAATGATGTGTCTTGTCCATCAAGACTTGCAACATTTTATTCGTTTTTGTAAACACTTGACACTAAATGCAAGATATTCAAAACCTTTGATCAAATGTTGGTTATATTCACTCATTTAGGATTCATCGTCAAGATGAAGAATTCCTAATATCACGGCTTTGGGAATTCCAAATGTCGTCATTCTGCCTCAGCATCTCGCCTTCGCTTGGTGACAAAAAAATATAAGATAATTTAACGACGACACTGGCTTGCGCCGACTTACGTATAGTTAATTACACATGCTTATACAAGACGTAAGTACTTGATTATTATCAAATGTAAATAATGCAGGTTTTTCCGATTACGAGGTGAATCGTGCAAAATTTTGTTTATTCTTCGTTTTTTTTGGGTTTAGCAACATCATTACAGATTTAGTTCGCTGAGTATCTTAAAATAGCTTCCAGGTCGATAAAATTGTTTTACAAAATAACTAGGATAACTGGCAGGGACCGCTTTTTAAAGTTATCTACTGTTGAACTTACATCTTAATTATCGTTGGAATTGATAGCATCACAGAATTTCATGATTGAACAGCACCTTAATTGCGTAAAGCTTTATCAGTCTGAATCTGAATCATTTTGAAGGATTTTGCTAATCCATTGTTCGAAAAATTAGTCTGCTCAACAACGTAAATAACGCAATAAATGTTGTTGAACTGTCAAAATGAAACCAATTGCTACTGATAGTGTATTACGGACCTGGCTGGACATTTCATTCATATTTAAATTATCTAGTGTTGATAGACTAAGAAATCAAACATATTTTTAATTCCCCACGTCCCACCTTTATAACATTATACTTTACGTCATAATATTTGTTTTATTTAATTCATTCATCATTTTTTGTTCAAGAAAAATGTATTGCAAACTAATTGTACCTATTGTACAGACGCCAGCACATCAAGCTACTACAATCTGTCAAAAATCTTTAATAGATTTTCTACTTTGTCACTAAAGCATAAGGTTCAAAGTTGATTGGGAAAATGTGACAGTTTCGGGTAGCTTGATGTGCTGGCGTCTGTACCTAGAAAGTACTGTTAACGCATCAATAACAATTATTTAAAGTATGAAATGGCTGTAGAAGAATGATTGAAGCCTAACACAAAATGTTTTACTGATAATACATAAATTAAACGATACATAATGTACACACGACATATCAAGCATTTCTCGAATTAGCTAACCTCTTGACTTCTTAGGCTTTTCGTACAATGAGAAGTCAGCTTATACTGGAAATGTATAGCTAGATGTCGATGTGATGTCGTCGTGCGTACATTCTCGTGAAAATTTTAGTTTGGTCAAAGGGTCAAGTTTCAGGAACCTATAAATAGGCTTGGTTAGAAACTGATAGATGATATACCCATAATCGGTTAGTACAAAATCCATAACTGTAAAAAGAAAACCGAAAAAAATTACAAAACATAGTAGGCACCACCGGAAATTCTTGCATTCGGTACGCCTCAAATCAATACACAATTGGTTTCACATTTCAAGTACACTGAGGTACAAACTCAGTACGTTCCGATTCCTTATCTACAGCAATAGCTGTTGCCCAAACAAACTGTAAGGCATCCGGTGTGGGAAAGCACGTGCTCCCAAGCACGTGAATAAACGCCACCGTTTCAAAATATTGCTAGTCGTAAAACTTCAAACAACAAAACGGAACCTTGCAAAAAATTTCATCAGGAATTGCGGCCGACCTTTTTGCAAAGTATCCTTTTTTCCGAAAGATTTTTCTGAGCAAAGACAATCACCTTATCAGCTAAGGCTATCTAAGTTGTAGCATATGTGGGGATTGTTTTCTGCTATTTTTGATCGCATTAATTTTTCAAGCACAAACTCTATCGTGGTGTATAACATAGACGACATGAAGGAATCTAGTTTCTAAGACTCATTTAAAAATAGAAACAAGCCATAATACGGATGAAGAAAACGGTTGGATAGTAGCTAATGTGCGCAGGATCGTGGGACCTGTTCAGGTATTGCAGTAAAATATAATAACATGGCGAGCTCAATTACAAAGAAGATTCTACTTAGAAAAAAAAAACAATGAACCGGATACATTATGAAAAAGTGCTTACAAAAAATATTTAGTAGGAATTTATTATCACTCATTTGATTCAATGACTAAAGGGTTAAATGGTAAATGTATTTTGGTTATTCCAACAAAAAAATAAAGTAATCTTATCGAGAAATTGTGATAAACAAAAAAACGTACTTAAAGTACTCAAAACTCGTGGCAACCGCACTAACAAAGTAATAAGCAGATAGTAGATAGTATTACCATTCCATCATATCGATGATGTCGTTGAAAAGAGACAAGTACTTTTGTCACTTTTTCAGTTTTCACGTATTTTGACAAATATCACAGGATCCTGTCATGAGATATTTGTCAAAATATCACAAGTATGTATAATATACATACATATCTAGTCTATAGTTCTGTTCTTGTTGGTTCAGCTGACATCTCTCCCTGCCTCCATCATTATGTATTCGTAAAGTGCAAAGTTCAAGGAGACAGGCAGACAGCACTTAATAATCAGATTATCATTACGTTGATCGCTACAACCGATATCCTGGCGGTCGATACGAAAGGTAAGTATCGATTTCTTAGACAATCAACATGAAATCGATACAGTCACCGATATTGTCACGCGCGTTCAATTAACTGTATGATAGGACAATTTAGTGATAACATTATGAACACCTCACACCTGGGAACACATTTAAATACCAATAAATATTATTCGCAAGCCGAAATTACTTGTAAAATATATTATTGAACTTTTGATGACTTTTACATTAGCTAAGTATCAAACTACCAATTTAACTTTTAGACCAGCCTAATTTTAGAGCTAACAATTACTTGCTACTGGCCACTGGGTTAACTAATTCTATTAATTTGCTAACAAACAAAAAGTTGAGAGAACACAGAACCGAATTTAATACAAATGTATGCAGTACTAGCTACGCCATCGTTCTACGTAAACCCGCGGTAAGAAGCAATACAGGATGTTCTACTTCTACCCATGAATATGAGCAACTTTCACTATGGGACCAACATTGAGATCACGAAAAAAAATCGGCTGTTTCATACATTTCGTGATTTCAGAGTTGGTCCCATATGTAGTGAAAATTGTTTAATTAATTTATTTATTTAATTATCCTCCTACTGGAAAATTTTAATTCATGTGTAGAACATCCTGTAAGAATCTGGAGACTTTAAAAAAAAATCATCCAGTATATCTTTCATTATACGAGTATATTGTTTGATGTTTCTCTAGATTTTTACAAAATATGCTAAATCGAATAAATACTTGAAAAATCTGTAGCTGTATTATACCAACCAATAAGCTACACAATTATCTGCATCATTTCAACAGTTTCATCAATAACAGTAGCAGTGTTGACTGCCCACCCTTTACTAATGCTAATCAATAGAGATACATATGTCGCACAGACAACTACATCTGGTAATAGGGTGCCACATCTGGTCTCCAAACGGTGTGACGTCATTTGTCATGTGGCGACAAACAGTCCCTTTATTGCACGATTGTTTTTTTTTTTATTTATATGACGTAATTTTTTAGAAATTGATTGTTACATTTTGAAATGCGTTTAGTGAAAATTATTCTTAGTTGTGCCCCGTTATTTCATCCTCGCTTAGCGTTAGAGTTTTCTATCTCTTAATGTTTTGCTCGGCTTCTGAGGGTCTTAGCGTGATGTTAAATAGCCTTTAACCATCCTCAAGAATTGTGCTAACAAACGCAATAAGAAATTTTCAAATTCGACTGGTAGTTCCAGATATTAGCGCGTTCAAGTAAAGAAACTCTTCAACTTCATTTATACTAGTACCTATGTAAATAGATTGTGACGTTTTTCGTAAAGTGGTATTACTGTTGCTTCGTTTATTATCTGTGTCATAATTTATTTATAATTTTTTATTTTATTAATACATAATTTCTTTATTTTATCTCTTGTTTGGGTACTAAGCGGAACCACCAAAGTCATGCTACGGAAGCAATGTTCAACGTTGAATTGGAAATATAGGTACAACGTATTTTTTTATACCCGATGACTTAGGGTTATCCTTTCATAGTATAAAACAAAGTCGCTGAAATGTCTGTATGCGCATAACTTCCGAATGACTGCGCCAAATTGGATATTATTTTTGTGTTGTGTACGGTATTGCCAGGACAAGGTTTGTATGAAAGAAATTGTCGGAAAAACGAAAAAAACTGCACCCGTGCGAAGCTGGGGCGGGCCGCCAGTATTCGATAAGTAAAAATAATACAAAAAGTCCTGGAATATGTGGTCCAAAAATGCATAGTTTCGAAGATATCATCAATCATATTTGATGAAAATAAAATGTTCTTAGAAAGTTCACCTAACTAATTTTGTTTGCTTACCGTACAAAATACTAATACTAGACTCTAAATGTGTGTAGGTATCTCTAAGTTTCATTGATTAATACGAGTAATTAATTTTCATTCAAACCAATCAATCATATTTAAAGCTATGAAAATGCGACTTTGTCATATTTCACCTTCTTACCGAGAGGAGGCCTGTGTCCCAGCATTGGGACACAGACCCTATAAATCTCTAATAGTTAACGAATAACTCAAATAACACAAATATTAAACTTTTCTACTAATAACACTTGCCGTAATAGGGTTGGGAATTGGGAATCGGCGATTCTTAAAAAAACAGTCTGTTTGTACCTCCCGACCCCCGTATAGCAACATGTGTACAAACATACAACCATATAGACGACGTCCATATTTCTGCTGCGACCCCTATGTCTGTCCAATAAGTCTTATATTTGAAGAACCCGACGATAGGACGATATTTGTAATGTTATTCACTTGTTAGGGTTTTCACCCTTAACATGTGCATGTTTTTTGTGCTATGAACCGTTTGTTTCGTGTCGGAATATATTAATAATTAGTATTGATAGATTTTACGATGAGAATTTTGGTTGCCGATTGTAGGAATGAGTATTTACTAGCTGTGTCCGCGACCTCGTTTGCGTTCATGTCGAAAAACAAAATGGTTTGGTTTTTATTTTTGGTACTCAGAACCCTAATTATTTTCTAAAATAAAAGTATAGCCTAAGTTAGTTCTCATAACATCAGCTATCTGCCAGTGAAAGTCCCATCAAAATCGGTCCAGTCATTTTGGAGATAAGCCGGAACAAACAGACAGGCAGACAGACATTTTTTTTATATGTAACTTATATAGGTACTTTTATATGCATTTAGTAAGCAGCTGTTAATTTGACATTACAAACAGAGACTTCAATTTTATTTATTTGTATAGATTTATTTATTTAACCAAAAACGACCAATGCCGCAACATTTTGATACTGGAAATATGAAATAACGTAAGGGACATTTTGTCGAAAATGAATTATATATTAAAACTATAGGTTTTATTGATATTTTGCTATTTTAGCTTAAAAAAATGAAGGAATCTAAGAAACTGTCCTAGACACTTTTTACATAAAACATAATAGTTAAAAAATGATCGTTAGTTTTGTAAGAAAAATACCCTATTTACGTTATTTCATATTTCCAGCATCGATTTGTTAAGACAAAAACGAACGACAGTCACACGCTCAAATCGCAATACTTGCAGACATACTGACAAAATCTTCTTGAATTACGGTTTTCGCATAAAACCTTTTTCTGATTCGTCTATCTACAGTAGCCTAAGCCTAATAAGGTACTGTTTTTTTTAGTTGTAATGCATTCATTTCTATCACACGTTGGGAAATCGATGGTGAAGGGCGGGCGTTTTGGGGGACAGTCTTTTATAATTTTGACGTTCGAAAAGTACTGATTCTCAGCTTAGTTTGAATAAACGACTTTTGATTTTGAAAAACGCCAGGTACAAGATTTGTACGCCTGTGTGTACCTGGTCTGGATCCTTACTTTCATTTTGCTGGAACTATCTTTAAGCTAATGGATAGCCATTAGCTTAAGGATTAGAAAGACTGATAAGTATACTATAGCTATCTACTTACCTAAAGTCTATACAAATCCTTGTTTCCAATTGATTTTATTTCCAACTACTTAAACGAATATCAACTTTATTACAGTTTAAATTATGTTGATTTCAGAATGGCTAGTGCTATTGAAAAAGGCAAATATGGTTTGAAGTTATACGGTAGATATAAGATTTCAATGTCCAGAATAAAAATCAAGACTAACTCTTAAATAAAAGACAGAAGACAGCCTTCAAGAACTAGAACACCTTCAAATCAAAACAAAGTCGAAAAAAGATTTTCAAATCAATGCATCATCGCCTAACAAAATTTGGCTATGCTAAGGAGTTTCTTTGAGGGACAAAATCTGGATGAAATTATCCGGAAAAGAACCGAAATTATCGACATAGCTTTCAGAGTACCTGAGCAAGCTGAAGTGGCAGAGGGCTGCCCATATTTGTAGAAGGACCGATTGCCGGTGAAAGACGAGTCCAGCTGGTCGATTCTGTAAAAATCTCACCGTGAAAACTTGCTTGGAGTCAGCTGTCAGTGTCATCACACTGATGCTAGGGATTGACTAAGCAAACATTTACAATCATAATCGATATTTTAATAATATGTTTTTATGCTAATTCTATTGATCATTTTATATCATTTCAAAGCTAGTATTTTAGTTGTCAAAACCGACGCTTAATCCCACGTAGTTTGTGTGGCGTGATCACTTCACCCCATTCACGAAATTTCGTGAATCCGTCGTTCGTGAATTTCGTGATTAGTCTAGGAAGAAAAAGAAAAAAAAACAACATTGAGATTCTGACTGAGTTTCAGTTTTGGTATTTTATTTTAAAACCCTATAAAATAGTAATATTTTGACAACTAAAATACTAGCGTTGAAATTATATAAAATTATCATTAGAATTAGTATAAAAATATTATTAAAATCTCGTTTATGATTGTAAATGTATGCTTGGTCAATCCCTAGTATCAGGTGAGATGACACTGACAGCTCACTCCACGCTCACTTCACCTAAGTTTTCACGGTGAGATGTTTACAGAATCGCACTGCTGGAGTGGAGACCGCGTATCAACAAGCGTAGTCTGGGACGCCCCCCAGCTAGATGGACCGACAATTTTAAAAAGGTGGCTGGGATGGACTGGATGCGGAAGGTGGAGGACGGGGTGCTCTGGCGCAGCCTGGGAGAGGTCTATATGCAGCAGTGGACTGCGATAGCGGAGTTGATTGATTGAAACAAAATTATTGTTATCGGAACCAATTAACAAAATTGTGGCACTTACGATATGAATCTCGCAGTACACATAAATGGACATCTTAAGACAATTTAAGTTCTGATTAATAATGGATCTCATACTTCCGGAATATTACCTTTTAAAATTGTACGATTATATCATACCTACTATAGTTATTACCTAATAGATTATGATTGTTATACTTATACATGTATACCTATTTAGTATGTCAGACCCTAATGCATCTGGAATCATGTATTATACTGGGTGTCCGGAAAGTCATGGATTACCTTTTACCTGCTGATGGGCCATATTCGGATCTACCAATAAAAAAATGACCATACTAAAAGTCTTATGGTTTCCGAGTTTTTTGATGTTTAATGAAATTTTGGAAAATCTCTACCTTTGGACAGATTTTTCCATGCCATTTCTTCGAATGAAAACTTTTTCGAGTACAGGTTTTTTTATTTTCATTTTGAATCATCCTGCTATCAATTGAATACAATAAAGTTACAGATATCATCTTTTAAATACCTAAAATTTAAGTTCAAACTTAAAATTTTCACCAAAAAAATTTAAGTACGAGTACCTTATTTTTGATCGGCCCTGGTGAAAAAAAAATTATTGGTAGGTCATTTTTTTTTTATTGGTAGATCTCAATGTGGCCCATCAGCAGGTAAAAGGTAATCCATGACTTTTCGGACACCCCGTATATCTTCGTAAGCAGCAGTAGTGAGAAACTTCAATCGTAGGTAATTCTAAGCACTGTGTGTTGATATATTTTTTGTCTAAATCTGGGAAAATTTGAATTGTTATAATCTCCTTCAGTAATAAAAGTATTTGAGAGATCTTGTTACTAATTTCTGCAGTTTTATCAAATATCTTTTGGTTTTTTTATAAAAGAGGTTACTAAACTCTACCCAAATCTTGATCTTGCCCAAACCGCTCTACTGGAGGGTATTTTGATATTTAAGCTATTAGAGACGTTTGGGTAAAAACCTGTCTTCATTAGTGCCGATCATGTGCTGGCAAAACGGCAATATCGGTCCATGCCTAAATAAAAATAATCTTTAAGTTAAATGGTAGAGCTGTATTTAAAAGGAAGTGTTTGTTCTACATGTTTATCTTTACGGTTATTTTATTCCAATATCCCGTGGAGAAAATTAAATGTAGTTATCTCATTAATTGTCACATAGGTACAAATAATAACACCATGTGCAGCAGCATCAGCTGCAAGGACACTTATGTAACCAGTGTGTGACCTTAATTTACAAAAGTTTCGATACATTTTAAAATAAATAATAAATTATATGTCAATGTCAAATTCTTAGGTCAAAAAAAAACAAACCTTTAACTGCAGCCTGCGTCGCATCTCCTGTAGTTGTGAAACTCGACATATCTATATCCTTAGTCAAATCCAATTAAAAACTTCAGTAAAACAATCCTTTGCATTGGTTGAGAACACTTGAAGGCACCTCTTATTGGCACTATAAGACACAGTTTCGTTTCAAGTAACAAAAAAAAAAAAAACTAAAGCACTATAATTGTCATTTTTGTTACGAACGCGCACGTTCGGAAGTGTTTGAATGCGACGGTGCGCACATCCCTCCCGTCGGACTGGTTGCGCTCGACTGGCGAACGAAGCGTGGTATAAAGTTGGCCGGAGTCAGCCGGGGTAAAAAAGCACGGCGCCAGCCCAGTCTCGCCCTTAGAGATGCGCTCCGTGTGATATGTGAAGTATTTTATCGTACGGCAAAACATTTTTCGAGTGGACCTCGTCGATATTTCTAAGGGTTTAACATCTGTGGTGATCTCTCGTTGGATTGGTTTTACACAAATTCGGTGGTTATATAATTTTTCGTACTAAACTAATACATACTACTCAAGGTTTTTAGACTGCAAAATTGTGAGAAATGACACCCGTTTCTCACAATTTTCCGAAGTTGTAAGAACCTATAAATTTACTTATAATAACCGCTACTTCTCCAATATGAAATTCTGTCCCAGGTTGTCACTGCTCTTTTAAATGAATTCGAAAGCATTTTGTTTTTAGAGTATCTTCCAATTCTGAACAACAAGAAAACTGCACGCGACTCCACGTGCAGTATTGGTGTTGGTTTGCCAAATGAAATCTACTGTAAACTAAAGAAATAAAAAAATCCAAAACGATATTTGTGTCTATGCTAAAATAATAATAGAGAGCAAAAATTAATTAAATATCGATACATCGGTACGCACTGTTGCGCCAGCCGGTCGCATTCCCTGGCCGTCGGCGGCGACTTGTCGTGAAGATCGCCACACAACACCGCACTATACGGCCGCGTATCTCAACATTTGTACAAACTTACAGGCTATTTCCACATGCACATGTGAACATCCGTGACTCACGCACGCATACGCATTATACCATCATTTACGTACACTTATTCGCACCGTGCACAGACGCCGCATTTTGAAGACACCCATCAAAATTCGTATTGGATAATCGATATTACAATCGTGGTCTATTACTGGCCGTTTTATTCGCAGCCAGCTGTCGCATGCTAAGTAGCTGGACACAGCATAAAACATAATATTTATCATCGGCGCAGTCTTGCCAGATGAAGATATTATGCAAGTCATCACTGTGTAATGATGCCCGGTAATATAACATAGGAAATTATGCTCGATCACTCTGATGTAACTTTTTTTACTATCATTATAACGTCCAGACATAAAACTCCTGGATAGCCATCTCCTTCGAAATGTTAGTAATATATCAAAATGTCTTCTCGTAAGGAAGTGTGTGCTCGTTGTTTGGTCTTGTTGTGATTGTTTCGGTTGCGGTGCAGTTTGCACTCTGCTGCGGTGGCGGCGTCCTCTTTATCATTTCTTAACGCGTCCAGATTTGGCGATGTCGATACAAAATCCTGTTCCGTCGGCTTTTTGCTCGAACGTTTCCTCGGTTTCTGGGAACGAGTCGCAAAACAACCAAGTTTTGCCTCCAGCCGTTTATACAGGTTTTGTCGTGAATTTTTATGGGCTCAAACAGGGGTTACCACATTAATTCAAGTCATATGGGATCGAAAATAATTGTCTCAGCATTGCCGTCCGAGTCCGCCGTCATCAAATTTGAATTGCTTTCATTTTGATTAGCGTCACAATTGCCGAAAGCATCATTAAAACATTCTGTGTAATGTCACTCTCAATTTTCATTTGTGAATTTAGCAATAATTATTGTGTTTTGTATATAATTACGTTTCCCGAAAGCGCGAGCTAATTAACAATACGTGTAATTCCTAAAAGTTTGGCTCATAATATTTGTGTTATAATTTGAGTAGCGACCCCGGTGTGGAGGTGTGAAGGGATAACTCCCGAACAAACATAATGCAGCTAAGATAGTAAATATGGGTCCAGTATAGCGCTGGTCTGTGTAGGTGTTAGCGGTCAGGTAAAGCTTTTGACACCTAGCCATGACCGTAAGGAAACGGCGTGAATCTCGTCGCGTTTTATTTAACGTCTTAATTTTTTTGGGTGTTTGATGAGGTCTTTGAAAAACTTGGACCTGCCGAGTGTGATGTTGAATGAAATGTTGTTTGCCGTGAGTTCGCGCCTTCCACAATAAATAAACAGGCATGCCATACAATTTCTGAGTATCAATTTTATCTACAAAAGCAAAGCTGGATTATTCAGACAAAAAACGTGTTCGTACGAATGAGAAAAAGTTAAAAAAAACTAAGTGGTCTCACTCAATGATCTGTCAATCAACAAGGCGGAGTTTAATTGACTTGCCCTTACTTCGGCCGAGGATCGTTGTTCAATAAGATTTACTGGTGAAACAGCACGTGCACTAGCGCCCACCTGGTGCTCAAGTGGCGCCAAATATAACTGACTTCTATGTTGCCTGTACTACTTGTATTTAAACCTTGTTTGCTCAAGTGACAATTAGTTACGATACTCACGGGTATGTGGTCTCCATAAAAGAGAAATATATCAGACATCCGTAATGCTCCGAAGACTGAAGTGTTCCGAATATTACACGTGGGTCATTACATAAGAACTAAATTAATGCAATACTAAACACAAAACACTTCCTTAAAAAAATTGCTTTCTTTTAGTCGTTGCTCGGAATTCAAAATCGAGGAACGGATTCAATATCATATAAGAGTTTAATGTAAAACGAACATTATTCTTAAGGTAGCAGAGCGAGAATTCAAATGGCGTGGAAATCACAGCTGATGCCACAAAAGTTAAAAGACATTAAACTTTGTGAAGTTTGCGTTAAGGTCTCTTTTGGATCGGTAGACGTGGCAATATGTCTGACAGGATTGTAGGCGCCGCGTTTGCCGCCGTGGCGCCGGCTGGCCGCCGACACCTCGTGTATTATGAACTAGCCTCGTGACCCGGCGTCGATCAAGTGGTATTTGACTCAACAAACCAACCGATACTAGCAACTCATTTCTAAGCAAATTGCTTACGTAGAACTGTTTAATTCTTTGATTAAAAACTAAAGTTACATTTCGTATGATGTTTCCAATGAGCTAGAAATAAATTTAACAATTCTAGATTCACATCCGACATTGATTTAAAAATCTGTAATCAAATAAAATACAATAATGTATTTAATCAACAACACGTACAGACATAAACATGTATGAGGGCTGGCAGATCTCGGAGCCGGCACTTGTCTCACGTCCACACATTCTACATAGCTGCGGTGAAACAAAAACAAGCAAAGGAAAGGGACAGACATATCCTCAACGCTCATGCGGAGAGAAATATCGATAATTTATGCGAACATCCCTACGAAACAGGAATGCAAAGTCCGCTGCAACACATTTGAAAATCAACCTTATCTTTTAAGTGTTGAAACTATTTTTTCTGTGGCAAAGCTATGAATAAATGCTGTGGTTGAAACAGGTGTTCGGAGCAATGGGTGTCGGAGACCGAAATTGTTTGGTTTCAGCTCTATTTCCTTCGACTTAAGGTTCTTATTGGCCATATTTGTGGTATGTACGAGTCCTTTTCGAGATTTCCAAGTCTTTCATTGCTCCCAGATGTGCATTCTGTGTGCGCAAAGGCGTATCAGTGGCTCAGAGGCAGCGTAATGGGGACGCGACGACGCCAATTAACGGGTCTTTACAAAAAATCTTTGTATTGCTGTATTTTAGAGCTAAACGTTTTGCCGTGTTTGTTCATCGGCCAATTAGGAAGAACTGTTCGGAACAGAGATTCATTTAAGTAACAGGTGATTAATTTTTGAGTCATTTTTAGAGAACAAAGCAAGCTTCACCAGGCGAAAAGTTGGTCATAATTTCCTATCCGAAATTAAACAAAATAAAAGTGACTAAACTCTATTACCGTAAATTAAAAACCTATGAAAGCCCAAATTTAAAAATTGTGATCTAAAATAAGGCAAAAATGTACATACATAAGAAAAAGAACAACATGCAAATAAAATCAAACCACAAAAATAAATGAAATAAAAACAGAGTTGCCCTAATTCCGACAGGGGTGTAATCAGGTGTGTTACAAAAACGCTCCGTCTGTGATTGTGCATTGTTCGAGAACAAAGGGCTACCTGTCGCCGACGCTGACTGTACACTTGTCTTATTTGACAGGGCGATGTGCGCCGGCGCTGCAACCGGCTTTTGTGTGAAATCCGTGTTTTTACAGTATTTTGTTTTGTTCAGATTTTAATTGGATAAGAATTATTTATAAGATCTTTTTACAACTTGTTGTGAAGGAGTTTTAGTGTTGACTTTGGACTTTGCATTCCTAAGTCTTGGGGACGAACTCTAATCCAGAAATACATATAATGACGGTATTTTTCGAAACAGTAGGTTTCCAAATTTAACTCGCACTAGGCTTTGACTGACCCATTCTTTTCTTCATTACTCAAACATGATTCAACTGAACACCAGTATTTACATGGAGCGATTGCCTATCTGACCTCCACAACCCAGTTACTGGGTAATACGATCCTCTTTGGTAAGACTGGTTGTCAGACCTTCGGGCTTTTGACGACTGTCAAAGATTACTGGACTTATCCATTGTCCTGTAGAAATATTCATTTTACATAAACCATTTAATTTTCAGCTACAGCCGCATATGGCTGGAGGTTTATTATTAACCTGTTTAAATCCTAATTAAAAAAAAAGACTTTGGCCTTGAATTAAAACTAATCGTGCTATAGCGATTTTTAGTGTCTCTAAAAACATAATCACTACAAATCAAATTAATTTAAATAATTACATTCCAATTAAATTAATTTCGTTTAATTTACAAGGTGTCGCTAAATTACAATGGATACAAGAACGAATTCTAAGCTGTAACCTAAATCCCGGCACCTGAGAAAGCACCTGCGCTTGCGGCGAATCCTTTCGTTTTTTTTGTGCACCCACCTGCGAGCAATGCGGCCCTGTGCTATTGTCAATGGAGGACGAAGAAAAGAACAGAGAATACTCGGGACTTTTAAAATTTGAGCCCTTGTAGGGGAAACCATACAGTTTTTGGCCTCCTCATAGTAATTGACATAGTAAATGGAAATGACGTGACTTAGAGATAAACTTAGAGATAAAACTAGTGCCAATAACTAAAATTAAATGACCAATAACTATACTGTTTCCCCTACCTACGTACAATCTTTTATCGTGGCAATTTTTCGCGCACTGGATTTTCAACGCACTGCTCAATACTGAGATTTGAAAACACAGTGGGCCACGAAAACAAATGCCGTGCCGTGCTTCCTGGGATAAGTCTACAGCAGAAACTTCAGTTCACATTAGAATGAAAGCTAAAATAGGATAATCGGTAATTTAGGTAATAGCCGCCGACCATGATGCGTTCATGTTTTTTCCATTAAAAAGCCTAAGTAGCTTTAAAACAGCCTCCAGTCCTGAAACAAGGCCTGAGTTAAGGCTAGAATCCTGAGTGCAGTGAGGGATTCAAGCTTGCCCAAGACGAAGACACCTTTATCCCCGCGGATAATACTCTACTTTTCGCACCTACTGCGAGGTAATAAAAACCAATTCGATTATCGAATTACTAGTTTATGAAAATGTTAAATAACCAAGGAATACCTAGTTATGTGCAGCGTCATACACTATTTACTCGACTACGTGTCAGGACAGGGTTATGTTTGTATGCTATAGATCTTTTTATGTGGAATTCCTTATAGGTACAGTCGAAGCATTCTAGCGGCCGGATGGATCTTAGTCCGCCTCTGTACATGTATGTGCTTGAAGCATTAAATAAATAAATAAGTAAGAACTCTTTGGTCGACCTGTACATTAATAGAAAACTTTCTTTTTTTTTTGCTAATTCTTCCATACGATTTTCTCAGTTGACGTTCCAAATTCAAATCTCATTAATGACCACAAAGATGATGTCGTAATGAAATTCAGTATAATATTAATTCCCGGCTAGAGCTTAGAGCTTAAATGACTTAGGGTGTTTTTAATATCGTGCGGATTTCATCACGCGTGCGGGATTGCCCCGCATGCAGAAATGCTGGTGCTGCTGCCCAGTATCACTCCTCGCGTCCCGCGTGCGTATTCCACGCATTAAAATAAATACTTGTATGAAAAGGACATTTGCGGGGCTTATACATGCGGGGCAATCCCGCATGCGGGATGAAATACGTACAATAATATTAAAAACACCCTTAGGGTGCGTTTCTACAGAAGCGGAGCTGGGTGAAGCAGAGCAGAGACGTGCAGGAATCGACTAATCACAATGGTTGAAATCCTCATCGCGTCACTCGTCTCGTCTGTGATTGGACGATTCCTACACGCCTCCGCTCCGCTCCGCCCAACTCCGCTTCTGTGGAAACGCACCCTTACTTAATTAAGACAAAACATAATACTGCGTGAATTAGACATTACGATTTCATTAGTTTTCGCACCTGATTTTCTTGCTGTTACTGTTAGCCTGCGCCATCCCACTGCTGGGCAATGGCCTCTCTCCATGACGTCCAGCACCCTAATTGCGTATAAATCTCAATTTGAATCATTTTGAAGCATATTGCTAATCCTTGGCTCCCTATGTTCGAAAATTGCGTCTGCTCAACAACGTAAATAACTCAATGAATGTTTTTGATCTGTCAAAATGAAACCCATTGCTACTGATAGTGTGTTACGCAATTACTTAAAAGAAATATGAAACTAAAATTGTATACAATGTTGCCCGCTCTATCCCTTTCCTCGTTCTACACCGTCTCGTCCTCCTAGTGCGTGAAGGACGATGTTTTAATTTTTTACATAAAAGGTGTGATTCCAAAGGCGATTAACTAAACTTTTTTAACATCCAGATTGAGCCCACAGGTAATCATATACTTATGTATCAATTAAATTATTGTTGCAGGTATTTTATGACCCTATAAACTAGCAACCCGCCCTTGCTTCGCACGGTTTTTAAGACTTGACAAAACAGCATGTCGATTCTGTAAAAATCTCACCTTGAAAACTTACGTGGGGTGAGCTGTCAGGGTCATCCCACTGATGCTAGGGATTGACGAAGCAAACATTTACAATCATAATCCAGATTTTAGCAATATATTTTTATGCTAATTCTATTGATCATTTTATATAATTTCAAAGCTAATAAATTTTAGTTGCCAAAACATCGCTATATAAGGACTAGTCTAGGAAAACATAAAAAAACAACATTGAGATTCTGACTAAGTTTTTATTTTGCTATTTTATTTTAAAATCCCACAAAATAGTACCTAATGTTTTGGCAACTAAAATATTAGCTTTGAAATTATACAAAATTACCAATGGAATTAGCAAAAAAAATATTATTAAAATCTCGTTTATGATTGTAAATGTATGCTTGGTCAATCCCTACTATCAGGTGGGATGACACTGACAGCTCACTCCACGTTCACTTCACCTAAGTTTTCACGGTGAGATGGTTACAGGATCGCACTGCAGACCGACTGATTCTGAAGCGTAAACCTCGAAACAAAATCAAAACTAATGATTTCTCTCCATAGACCTTATACGGAATCTATTTTAGCACCAGAATATTAATCAAATCAAAGCTCCTTATTAAATCCTTTCTTTTGTATAACCATAGACACAAATTGTCAAAAAAGTTCCGAAACATTTTAATTTTTTTTTTTAAGAACACCCGTTCACACCACTGAACGCTGATGTCAATCTTACTGACCACATCAAAGCAATATTTGCGGAAACCAACTCTCCTGTGAGGTCCGGTGTAAAAACTGGCCACTTCACATGACTAATGACGTCATCAATTTCTCGGCGTCCTCCGACACATGCGCGCACGCCGAGACACATGTCATCGGCGAATGGAATAACGACTCGCATTTCCGGTGCGAAAATGGTGCTACCGGTGACTTAGTATGGATTCATAACGCTTGAGACGTTTAATATTCGGGGGAGTAACTAAATTTAATATAACTTGTTCTTCGCTGATGCAGCAAAGCAATTTTCATCATGAAAGTTTGACATTGTATTTCAAGAAATACTCTGTAGTCTGATCTGAAGCCTTGAAAACATTTATTTATTTTTATTTACTCTAAACATACAAATATCCTTACAGGCTAGACCCAATACGATATTGTACCACACTTAAAATTTAAATAGTTCCACTGCTTTCCATAGCTCCACATTTTCCTACTCTTTTTTGAAGAACTTTTGAAAATATTCTTGTCTGGAATAAGCTAGGACTATGTCAAAATCTTATCCATACAAAAGCAACGATGTACTAACCAAAAATCAACAGAGATCATTCGACTGAAGTGTAACACATCATTCTGCGTATGCGTAGCAAAAACGTTAGGTTCCGCCGACTATTTGACAGCCAATGAGCCGGATGCCGTGTTTAATTAGTACCAAATTGGTACCACGTTTAACTTTATTGGTATGGGTACCTACACTGTGTTTATCAACCTTTTTTGTTGTTCATAATTTCCGGTGTCATAATTACTGTTTAATTTGTTTATGAGTTTTCGATTTGTGGTTGTAATAACATACTTAACAAAAATCGTAGACTGAAACATTAAGAGAATCTACCTATCTAGAATAAGTGGTCAGCATAGCTATTCACAACCACTAGATACAATTCCGTACCGTATCGAACGTCAATCAATGTTATCACAGAAGTCCTCTAAACGCTGTTTACAAGCCCAAAACTCGAAAATTTTGTCAGTTTTAAATCAAATAGACGACCGCTATTCTTTCGGCAGCTGTTTGCTGTCGGGGCTAGGCAAATCAGGTGATCGAAATGTGTCATTTTCGATACGATAGCCTGTCGGATGGTTGTGAATCTATGCTATTCTGGTATTGCTGAATTGCTTTATTTCCACATGCCAAGCGCTGGGTTTACCCAACAACAAAAATTACATACAAGCTTTCATCTCCTGTTTAACGCCATTAGGGGATGAATTTTCAAAATCTTTCCTTAGTGCCCACTTTCGTATATGGAACTCTTGTGCAAAATTTTAAGCTTCAAATCCCAGCGGTTGAGGGCTGATGTCACCATCGACACTAAACACGATCAGGACATCTAAATTTAGTTCAAGAGCTCAGTTCCAATATTCGACAACAATGATGACACTTACAGCTCTTGAACACGGTTTAGATGTGCTTATCGCGTTCAGTTTTATTGGTAAAATTCGCTCTTAGACTATGCGTTATCTGTAAGTGATTATCAGTGTCAATTTAAGATTTTTATTAAGTAAGTAGATATCAAGGTGTCTTCGTATAAAAATATAAGAAAAAACTCGGACCAAACGCGACAAGTGTCTTGACTTCCCCTCACAAACGTTTAACATGCTTTTTGTCACACATCTGTGACATACGGCCATTCTGTCTCCCTTGCAACCGGAATATGACACCTACATTAGCAGATAACACCCTTAGTTTATGACTAATATCCCTAATAAAGTACAAGTCCCCAAAGACTTCGTTACACTACATTGTGATTTCAATTTTGACTGGATTAACTTTTTGAAAAGTTCACATAGCATATTAACCTACTGCTTTTTGTTTTTTATACTCTTTTATCTTTTAGGGGTTTATTTACAAATGATGATTAAAGTCAAGTGACGTTTAAACGTCAAAAATGTGTGGTTAAACAGTCGCTAATCATTGCTTAACTTTAAACGATGTTTATGAATAAAGGGGTGTAAGCTTATAATTTTCGTGCTTTCCTTGACTACACCTACTAGCAGAAAAAAAATATAATTCTGATAACCTAACACATCAAGCTACTACAATCTGTCAAATTTCTATAATAGATTTTCAACTTTATCGCTAAAGCATTAGGAATAAATGGTTCAAAGTTGATTGGGATTTGACAGTTTCGGGTAGCTTGATGTGCTGGCGTCTGTACAAGCGCATCACGGATTAATGTATTCATGTATTGTCAATGTCAATTAATGTGTGTTGTCTTTGGGCCCTGGCCCTGACATCAAGCAATGGACAAAATTGTCAACATTTTATATGCTTTAGGCTTTTGACTACGTTGTGTGTGTATATTTTATGTCTTTTTTTTATGTAACGTGCGTTTTGTTTGTGCAGAAATAAACATTTTTTTTCATTTTTTCTTTCTTTCTTTCTTTCTTTACCCTATATTTGGGACACATCGCAGTCGGCAAAAAAAAATTAACCCGCCTTTCTGAAGTTGGATACATAGCCATGGGTATGTTTTTAAGACCACTATAAACATTATCTCTTGCAAATCTCCTTGTCTTTTAACTTGTGACCAAAGCCATGTTAAAGTCCGATTTAATTAAGTTTTTGCTATTAGTTGGTGATCAAGTGAAACATAAACTTTTGAATGAACCAATTATTGTTGCTTTAGTCCGACTTAAAATTATCTTGTCACTAGTTTTGCCAATTAGTCTACTTTTAGACGTAGGCCTTGAGTACCAATGCACCTGCTTATGGCATCAAAAAACGTAGGTACCTATTGGTAAGTACTTAATTTTAAAAGAAAACGTCATCGTATTATCATAATTTACTTTATACGTGGAGATTGACCACTTCTGCATTCACTACACTAATTAGCAGTCGATAAGTACAGCCGTGCGATTCTGGAACCATCTCACCGTGAAAGCTTGGGTGAAGTGAGCGTGGAGTGAGCTGTCATTCGCTAGGGATTAACACTATTAAGTGCTCACTTCACTTATGATTTTACGGTGAGATTTTTACAGAATCGACCGGCTGGCCAGTACATGAAACATTCAACGTTAGAGCGATGTCACACAGGTAAGGGGTGCTACAGCCTTATTCGAGTCGGCGTGATTCGCCACAGCCGGGCGGCAAGATTAAATATACAAGGTGGAGGAGAATTTTGCGAAATTAGAATTCTGAAAGTATCTATAAAGTTATACAACGTGTAACGTTAAATGCGCAAAACCTCAGACACCCCAACTGATTTTTAATTCAATTGATCTATTTCAGATTGAAAATAAGTCATTAAAAAAATTGTAAAGGTTTTATGTGCTGTTTTAGTTTTACTGGCCATTCTGATCGTTTCTTGTGTCTGTGACGACGCTTTACCGAGGGAGGAATCGTCACCGGGCCGCTGCGCCGTGCTGACATTGGCTTGCTTGACCTATTAATAAATAGACACGGCAACGTTTTTAATGAAGATTTTTTGAAAAATGTGACCTATATTAAAAAGTGGTTCAATTAATTCTGCCCGTTATTCTGATCAAACTATTTTCAGGTTTTGCGCATTTAACGTTACACGTTGTATATATGGTGTACGTGTTTAAATATACATATTCACACAAGCATCCAGTTTGCAGTATCCGGCAAACTGGATGCTTGTGTGAATATGTAGAATATAATAATATGTTTATGTACCAGTAAACGGATACTGCAAAAAACGGGATCTTGCCGTGGGAAAGGGCCCTAAGGCTTATAAAAATGTTTTGCTATATACAGGGTGACAGGGACATCGACGCGCATATTGAACCATGAATTCACATGCTGAAAATTTCCCGTTGGTTAACAAAAAAAGATACTCGTATTTTTTATTATATTATTTTTAGTATACTGCAAACCTGAAAATAGTTTGTAACTAAATCGATTTTAATAGTCTTTACACCATGTTATATTTTGCCCCAAAAATATTTTAAAATGTTAAAAAGTTGGACACCGAGCGACACAAGTACATAATATCCGCAATCATTTATGCGCACAACACAGGTCACAGCCGGTCGGCCGGCGGCGCGTGTTAAGTGGTAACCAACTTTTTGTACGGACAATCAGGTAAAATAACACGCTTATAACTTCGTGATTTTTCATGATACAGTTTTGAAATTTCGTACATAGATCCTTTACATAAAAATAATAGACACGTGTTTCGGGTTTGCCATATACTAAAAATAATGTTGTATATTTGTTTGTTTTTAAGTTTGTATGTAGCGGGTAATCTCCGGAACTACCAGTGGGATTTGTAAAGGTTTCTTTTTACATTTGTTCGCCCAATTCTTGAGTAAGGCTATAGGTTATTTAAAATCACGCTAAGATTCTTAAGAGCCGAGCGAAAAGAAAAAAGTAAAAAAAAACGGTAACAAGAAATTTTATGCGGATAATGTCACGGGCACATGCTAGTAATTAATACAGAGAAAGATATAGCTCATTAGCTCATAACGTAACAAAAAGGACATAAACATAAACTAAAAAGTACATAAAGTTTTTCCGTTATTAAATACCCCCAATTTACAAAAGATGTTTGCTCATTTGTACTGCTATTAGTATTTCTCAAATTATACTAAAATTGAGCTATCCTCCCATGACAGGATCATTTCTATCTCCATAGTTTTACGTAAATATCCCAGAACACAGGGGCAATATTTTACAGCCCTTGAAATAAAACTTGACACACGGTAACTCCGATTTATTTACGCGTGTTAAAGCGTTTATTTTAAAATAAATAAATATAGATGCGCCATCACTCATTGTCGTGTAAACTGTAGCAGTTGTTTCGGAAGTCCGACATCCTGATGTACGCAGGGGCTGGCAACGTTTTATCGATATCGAACTGCCTGCCTTCTGTTTTACGCAGCTACGTCGCAAGGAGCATCCTACGTTCTGCTCTCTTCATTCAAATTCGGTGCCTCTGCGCTCAGTTGACAATTTCACCGCAACAATTATCTTTCATAGGAAAACTAGCGTTCGCGTTTCCAAAGTAGAGTTCAAAAAGCGTAAAGACCAAAGAGGTTTCAGCCTCATTTGACAACCTTTAGTAGCAAAAAATTATTCAAGTATTTATAACAAGTGTTAGTATAGTACCACTACCTATATTACAGATAGTGCCATCCACGAAGACACGCGCTACTCTTCTTCCTAATCTACTTGTATAAAGTTTTTGTATTGTCGATACACACTAATTACCTATAAGTGGGTAGTTAGTAAACACGACAAAACTAAAACACTATAGTGGAATATTGCACACCTGGGGCGCGTCTTCGTGCATGTCACTACCTGTAATAGCGCCCTAAAAACAACTGACAACAAAAAATCGTCTAAGTACAACTTTATTAAAAAATAACATAACAAATTAAGTGTTTATTAGCATGTAATTGAAGTTATTACACCTGTTAAGCATAAACCTCGTACCATAAATTACATATGATCGCTGCACGAACGTTGGCGACATCTGTCTATGCTTGAATGGCACAGGAAGCCGCATGCAAGATCCAAATTGGTTCCTGTTGATTTTAAGCCTGTAGTTCTCACCTCGGGTGCACTTCACGTGGTGTTAGCTTGGAAAATAAATTATTAGTTAACAATAAACATTTTTGAGTGATCAGCACACGAAATGCGTAACACACTTTCTATCAGAATCCAAAGGATTTTGAAAGAAAGTAGTATTCCATTGCTTGATGGGTTTGAATAAATGTATGTGCCTGACAACGTAAATAACGCAATGTATTTTGTAGAACTGTCAAAATTAAAGGCATTACCATTGTAATTGCGTTACGCAATCACCACGCCGTTTAGTAGATAGGTAACTATAGTCAACCTCGTAATTGCTTTACCATACCACCCTAAGGTTGAATGTCACTTACACGTCATAAAACGATAAGATATATTTCCCTATTTCTATTACACTTGGCATGTAATAGAAACAACCGCCCATGTCTCGGAAAGCACGATAAGCCGTTGGTCGCGGCTGTCATTCGTGGATCTTTGACGGTCGTTACTGGTCATCAGAAGCCTGAAAGTCTGACAACCAATCATACCAAGGGGTATAGTATTAGCCAGTAACTGGGTTGTTGAGGTCAGATACGCAGTTTCTCTATATAAATAACTGGTACTCGGCTGCATCTTGTTGGACTGTAAGCCGACCCCAACATAGTTGGGAAAAGGCTAGGCAGATGATGATGATATTTGCCTATTACGACTACGAGACAGTTAGATATTTTCAGCTTTAGTGAAGTTCCAATTTGTTGGATATTGTTGTCAAAAGTGATAATGCTCTTATGAGGTAGACTGTATCTGTGGCTGGAAAACGATGGGGCTAAATTCCATCGAAAAAGAGCGATTGCGTTGATGGACATGTGATCTTTTATCCTCCAGCTTATGTAATTAGGGATTGATCATGATATCACTGAAATGATGGTATTTATGACCTGATAAGTTTGGTATTTTATTTAAGACGTGTATTGTTACAAGTAGGTAGAGATATTTAATTAGATGTCTTTGTTTTTGTAATATTGATCTCAGTATTTTTTTTTTTAGTGGATTGTCTCAAAGTAATAACAGCCCCACGGGTCGATCGATCAGGTTAAGCTACGCTTGCTACGGTTGGTCCGTGGGTGGTTGACCATCTTCACATACCAAGGAGGGGTCTTGGTATGTGCCTCGGAAAGCATGTTAAGCCGTTGGACTAGCTGTGCCTTTACTGGGTCCATTTTTTGTACCTTGCTTTAATAATAAAAATAAATTTTATTTCAGATCAAATTACAAGATCCATATGTTGTTAGTTAAAGTCTTAACCTTTTTAAATTAAGTGTAAGAATTGTTTTCAGATATACAAAAAGACTGTCTGAGAACTAAAATAAAACATAGAACAGGGAAATGCTTGACTGGTTAACCAACCAGCTGGACGATAGTTTTTGTCGCGATTCGTGTTTGTCTAGCAACTTGTATCGAATGAATTGCTTCCGATACCAACCTGTTCTCTGATTGACTAGTAGTTTTTGTGCAAAACACTGACTCCATGAATGCTCTAATTAATTACAAATATCAGTGCATCGTCGGAATTTATATGGAGTTTTCATCTATCTACAGATACTAATAATAAAGAGTTTGCGCTAATCTCTGGAACTATCAGTAGGTATTGAAAAAATATTTTTGCGTTTGATAACCCAACTCTTGAGGCAAGCTATTTAACATCGCGCTAGGACTCCTAGGAGCCGAGCAGATAGAAAGAAGTCAGAAAGAACGCTAAGCGAACACGAAGAATAGCGCGGGCAGACGATACGATGCGACAGGGTGGGTCTAGGGAAATCGAAATTGCACGCGGACGGAGTCGCGGGCATAAGCTAGTTACAGATGTAAATGTAGAAGTTAGCCTATACAACGTGTAACGCTAAATGCGCAAAACCTGAAAATAGTTTGATCAGAATAACGAGCAGAATTAATTGAACGACTTTTTAATATAGGTCACATTTTTCAAAAAATCTTCATTAAAAACGTTGCCGTGTCTATTTATTAATAAGTCAAGCAAGCCAATGTCAGCGCGGTGCAGCGGCCCGGTGACGACTCCTCCCTCGATAAAGCGTCGTCGCAGAGGCAAGAAACGATCAGAATGGCCAGTAAAACTAAAACAGCACATAAAACCTTTACCATTTTTTTAATGACTTATTTTCTCTCTGAAATATGTCAATTGAATTAAAAATCACTTGGGGTGTGTGAGGTTTTGCGCATTTAACGTTATGCGTTGTAGTCTTCCTCAAAAATTGGGCTATCAAAGAAAAAAAAAGAGCACAAAGATTTGTTTCAATCCGACTAGTAGTTCCAGATTCGCATTCAAACAAACAAACTCTTCAGTGTACATAATAAAGTAGGTACTCTACATATTCTTATTTATTTATCATCCAGCCTAGAACTGAATCTTCTATCCCTTCCTCTTCTTGCCTCCTCCCAGCTCGAAGTGCTTGCAGTGCTTGAGCGCCACCTGTGACCCCACCTTGCAGTCGGCGCATTCAAGACGGAGTACAATTTTCTTTGCGGTTTTCGCCTTCTTCTTGAAGATGGGTTTGGACTGAGCACCGTAACCCTGCTGTTTACGGTCATAACGCCTTCTGCCCTGGGCGGCGTGCCCTTCCTTGGACTATTTATTATATTCTGTTCTTCTCTTTTTATGAACGAAGTTAGTTTGTAATTTGCCGATTTTATGGTATTGTCCATACTTCCCTGCCCAAAAAATCCAATAGGGTTTGTTGCTCAATTTGTGGACAAAGAGCAGCATCGCGTGACAAGGCTAGCTGCACCGAATCCGACGCCCGCGCAAGTGTCTGCCCGCGCACGCGCCACTTACAAACTATAATTATCGCGGGCAATCTGTTCCAACAGGATATCCTCGGCCATCTGGTCGATATGTCTATTTGGATATCGATCCACTGTTTATTTATAGATGCTTATTGTCTTGGGTGGTTTACTGTTTTGCTCTTTTTTTGGTGGAGTAAGGATACTTCCTCTATGGTGTAAGTAGCTACTCCTTGCACAGGAAAATTCAAATTGGTGCCGTTCATCTTAACTTTTTGTGCAGTGCGATTCTGTAACCATCTCACCGTGAAAACTTAGGTGAAGTGAGCGTGGAGTGAGCTGTCAGTGTCATCCCACCTGATACTAGGGATTGACTAAGCAAACATTTACAATCATAATAGGGATTTTAATAATATTTTTATGCTAATTCTATTGATCATTTTATATAAGTTTAAAGCTAGTATTTTAGTTGTCAAAACATTACTAATTTGTGGGGTTTTAATTTAGGAAAAAAAGAAAATTGATACCCTGACTTAGTTTAGTGTTTAGCTATTTTATTTTAAAACCCCACAAAATAGTAATGTTTTGACAAGTAAAATACTAGCTATGTAATTATATAAAATGATCAATAGAATTTGCATAAAAAATACATATTATTAAAACCTCGATTATGATTGTAAATGTTTGTTTGGTCAATCCCTAGCGTTAGTGGGATGACACTGATAGCTCACTCCACACAAGTTTTCTCGGTGAGATTTTTACAGAATCGACCGACAGATGAACGTAAACCAGGCAAAAGAGGAGTATGTAAGGATCGTAGCAAGTGGCGTTCTGTGGTTTCTGCCTGCCCCCGTGGGAAAAAGGCGTGAGTTTATGGTACGTATGTAAGTATGTGCATTTAAATGGCAATACCTACTTTTCATTTTGACAATTCAACAACATTCATTGTGCTATTTACGTAGACGAGTAGGCGAAACACTTTTCAAACATTAGAAGCAATGGTTTACGAATTTCCTTCAAAATCGTTCGAGATGTGATTGGAAGTGTGTTACGAAATTGAGGTGCAGGTGCAGGTCCCAGGCTATATATCTTTCCATAACGATTGGTTCGATGGTTTAGAGACGTGAAAAGGTAACAGACAGACAGGCAAGCAGAGTTACTTTCGCATTTATAATTAGTATAAGTAATATGTATTATAAAGCTCAGAAGGCCAATTTCCGTATTGTAAAACGTTCAAAATCCAGCCACAGTCTCATCTCGGCGACAAAGAAATATCAAGAACTAGTCAAAATGCAGGGAAATTAGAGGTATTTTTGACAAATTGAGACTGAGATCACACTGTGAACGTTCTTGAAATTACGAGGATTGTCCCTCTGATTATTGATTGAATGCATTCCCTTTCTAATGTGTATTGGTTCTCTTTAACACACTACTTCAACAGTGCCCACGCCACCTCCCCTCTACATGAAATAATAAGTTGTAAACACAATAGATGGCGCCACGTGGGCGTCACGTGAAGGCCACGCGTCAGTCTCAACCCGACTGTCGGAGGGGTAGCACCTATTATGTCCAGCACGCGCAGGCATACTTTAAAAACGGAAGGGTGCTCAATTCTTTCGCTTGGATGGTTTGTTTTCTAAGTATTAGGGGCTTTACGAACTTAATATTGCATTGAAATATTGCTCAGATCATTAAATTAATTAGGTTTTTAACAAAAGCAATGTATACCTATGTACTATTATTTCGATATGGTAGGTAAAAATAATATAAAATCTGCATCAAAGATCTACAATCTGATTGTAGTCATGTTATCGTCAGAAATACATACATTTCTAGTAAATTAAATCCACTATCAGAGTATGTAATTCCTAAATATAGGTACTTTAGTAATACGATAACTTTACTTGTTTTCTTTCCTAATATGTATTTTGAATTCCATGCCCCTTATCAAAGCTATAATATCGAAGTAAAATCATATCTTTGGCTTCTTTTAACACAGGTTTTGTTTATTGTAGCTGTGTGCCTGACTAATCACAAGTATTACAAAAATATAGCAGTTAAAAAAATAAAAGGATTTATGTGAATGAAAAGGTATCGAACGAAAACGTTCCTGCTGGTAGAGAAGAGTGAACGAGTAAATCTTTTTTCGCCGACCCCTAGAAACAGGACAAGAGCGATAGAAGAAAAACACAACAAAAAGCAATATACAGCGTGTAACGTTAAATGCGCAAAACCTCAGACACCCCAACTGATTTTTAATTCGATTGACCTTTTTCAGAGAGAAAATAAATCATTAAACAAATTTTAGAGGTTTTATGTGCTGTTTTAGTTTTACTGGCAATTCTGATCGTTTTTTGCGTCTGCGACTACGCTCTATCGAAGGAGTAGTCGTCACCCGGCCGCTGCGCCGCGAATCCGCGATGGCTTAACCTATTAACAAATAGACACGGCAACGTTTTTAATGAAGATTTTTTTGAAAAACAAGACCTGTATTAAAAAGTGGTTCAATGGATTCTGCTCGTTATTCTGATCAAACTATTTTCAGGTTTTGCGCATTTAACGTTACACGTTGTATAAGTCACTTAGGATCACCCGCTCTTAAAAGACAGACTTTCTAACCTCAACAAAACTTACAATATAACGCATTAGTAGTTACGGCGATATACGATTTCCAGTTTTAGCAGACCTCTCATTGTATATGCTTTTCGTACAGTGAGAAGTCAGCCTATACTGGAAATGTATAGCTTGATATGTCGTCATGCGTACCTACGAGAGAAAATCTGACGGACGAATACGATAAGCCTGTGTTTGGATGGCCGATCGACACCAGCCAAGATAAATAACAGGTGACGCACGAATCGCATCATGACCAGATGTGTTTCAAACTGCAATGTAGATATGGCTTGATACATTGACTATATGCTGATTTTAGTTTATGATGTGGCAATGATAGCTTATCTTTTTAATTATAAGATTTATGGGCAGATCGATACAATTTTATGTAACAGTTCTGTGGTTACGGACTTTCTGACCGACTTCTTGACAATTCAAAAGTGCCTGTGATGACATAAAAGTAGTGTTTTGTTTTGTAATCGTAGATAGTATGTTCTAACCACTGTATTTTGTCTATCATCTCTTTTCTCAACCATGGCCTGTTACCTTTTCTGATTATATTTAGTAAAATGATACGTTGAAGCGTAAACGAAAGGTTCAACGGTTAAATATTACCACAAACCCCGCACTTGGTAAATATTAGCTGCCCCAGTAACACGACTCTACTCACCTTTCGTAGTTCCGATATTAGTCATCGGTTTAACTGTTACAGATTTTCCTTCATTTGAAAATCGTATCCCATCGCCTATTTACAAGATACAAGATACAAGATATTTATTTTGTAAAACATGAGTGCAGAATTATACAGGAACCTACCTACCTATTACCTTTTGTTTTCCCTGGAAATCAGCTAGTCATTGCGGGCGAATTTCACCAATAAAAGTGAACGTGGTCAGAGCGGCAATTCTCGTAATTTTAAGAACGTTCACAGTCTGATTTCAGTCTCAATCTGTCAACAATACCTCTAATTTCCCTATATTTTTTACAAGTTTTTGACACTGATAGTCGCTGAAATGAAATTCCGACTAGATTTTGAACGTATCTAATTATGGGAATTGGTTTTCTGCATATATAAATCGCGTTCATGAGTTGTCAGTGTCAATATTCCAGAACATTGATGACAGTTCTTAAACACGGTTTCGATGTGTTAATCGCGTTCAGTATGAGCGCCCTGAGTCACCAATTCTCTGTAAAAGAGCTTTATTCATTAGGTTCGTGGTCATCAAGGAACGAATGCCATATTGGTATAAGTAGTAGGCAATTGGATGGTCGTCAATCTCTAGAAAGACAACTAGCTTTTGCCCGCGCTATCACTTCGTTTTCACTTAGGGTTACTTCTGGCTTCGTTCTTTTTGTCTGGCTCCTAAGTCAAAACGTGATGTTAAATAACCCTAGCCTTCCTCATGAATTAGGCTATCAAATGCACAAAATATTTTTCAAATCTGACCGATAGTTCCAGAGATTAGCGCGTTCAAACAAACAAACCCTCCAGCTTTATTATTAGTATAGATGCATTCGGATTCTACCGATTTATGACTACCCACTCCGTGTTTTATCCTATTGTCGATATCTATTTAGCTGTTTACCTTACCACGCATTCTGTCAACCACTAACAATAATGAAAACACGTACAGCCGTACGATTCTGTAACCATCTCACCGTGAAAATTTGGGTGAAGTGAGCGTGGAGTGAGCTGTTATTAGGGATTAACACTATTGACACTGCTTACTTCAAGCTCACTTCACTTATGATTTCACGGTGAGATTTTTACAGAATCGACCGGCAGCATCTAAGTTCTCAACACATGCCAGTCATCACAATCGTTTAGCTGCACAATACAGGTGCGTACGGAGACGGACGATAGTGTTTACAATCGGCACGACAATCATCCGCATATGGTGCTGAATGCGATGATATCACACGCGGCTAACAAACGTGTTTGTTTCTTGTTTAGAGCGCGGGCCAACGGACTGCTGGGTTAGAGTATTGTGGTGAGCGGAGCGGGTATCGTTGGACATATACAGCATGCTTTTTTTTACAGGGTGTCCCACCCATGAATATGAATGACTTTCATAATGGAACCAACTCTGAGATCACGAAAAAAAAATCAGCTGTTTCATACATTTTGGTCAAGTAGGTAGGTATTGAACTTTTGTTTTCGTGACTGATTTTGTTTTCGTGATTTCAGAGTTGGTCCCATAGTGAAAGTTGTTCATATTCATGAGTAGAAGTCCCTGTAAACATTTGGAGCCTGAAAAAAAAATCATCCAGTATGTAGACAGGCCGTGAGTCCGATGGATGCAATAATGACGAACTTCCATCCCCTGTTTTGAATATTCATCTCAAACCTGATTAGGAGATGAATTTCAAAAATCACTCCCTAAGGCTCACCTTCTATCTATAAGAAACTTTTGTGCAAAATTTCATGCTTCTAGATTCATTTCATACTTGGCTGTGCGTTGTCTGTCAGTGAATATAAGATTTCTGTTTAGTATATATAGAAGACGTAATGTAGTGAATTTACTGTGAACCCTAAACTTTCACTCAGAGAACTTTCTTCCCTCTTTCGGCATAGGAACGGCTAGGATTTCAGATGTATGTTTTCTTGTAGGTTCTTTTCAGATCAAACTGTCGATTCTCTTTTTACATTACAGAATGTATTTACGTAAAAAAGTTAATTTCGCAGTTTTGGACCAAGGTGTCTTCTTGTATCTCACCGGTTATTGGACATATTTCACTACTCCTTGCTTAAAACATACAGGTTTTCGCTTCACCCGCTTCTACAACTTGGGAGTATCTCAGTGTTGTCGTTTGATGTATTGTATCGGCGTAATTTTAAAACTTACCTAAATACAGGGTGGCTGGAAAATCGACGCGCAACCTGTGCAGACACAGGTGGATTCAGAATATGATTCTGAACCCCACTGCGTTGCAATTTTTCATAGGTTATTAAAAAAAAAAGCAGTTTCATACATTTTGACCGCGTAGATATTGCACTTGTCTATAAAACAGCTGTTTTTTTTTATTTTTATTAAATCCGACGAAACATTTCTGCGTTGAATTGCTGATGTCCTGAATTCATGGTTTCAGTTTGCGCGTTGATGACTCAGCCACTCTGTATAAAGTAAATCGCAATCCGCTACATACAACATGACCGTAGCCTACCGCGGCAATGTGCAAATACCTATGAATTCAAAATCTTTGGATGTTACTAGAAATAATATATTGATTAAGTACACTTCACACGAGATTGTTTGCATTTTTCCAACACGGCGTCTGTTTGTGATCGGCAAAACAATAATTCGTCATGAGATTGTTCGTTCTACAATAAATTGTACTTATGTATTGTTAGCTTGCTCATCCAATTTCTATTAAATTCACACGTATGGTATGGATGTGTGAAATGGACTTAACCTGTTATGTATCTATCATAAGCCTCGTCCACATAAGTCGTAATGTTCATGTGGCCGCATGTTGTCATGAAAACTTTTGCAGAAAGTGCGGCAACGTGTTCGTCATAATAAAATTTTTCGTCATAATTTTCAAAGGCAATAAATAAGGTAAATAAACGCTTTATTTGCATAATTGTCACGCGGGTTGCACTAACAATATGCTTCAAAATGATTCAATTTGAGAGCAATAGTGTGTTACGGAATTACGGTGCTGGTCGGAAGGAACATTTGTTTTGTTCAGCTCTTCTCGCAATCTTCAACGGGACTTACACTTTGTTACTGTTAACTACATAATATTTCGTCAGCATTTATAAAATCACGATCCCAGCGTCTTCGCGCCCTTGTCCCACGTTACTTAGGAAGGTGGGAGTGATATGAAGATTCGAATGACGCGATTTCGAAAAAATTTGCAAGTGTCTCCCTAGTTTTCGTATTGCTGTACCTACGTACGGCAATACGAAAACTAGGGAGATGATAGAAGTGTTTGTGAATAGATGTAACATAAAATTAGGGTGGGTTTCTTTTTTAAGTTTAATTTTTTCTAAACATATTATTGAAATAATTATACCTACGCACTATTACCATACATACCCATCCCATATACCTGCCTACTTTGCTGCAAAAATGGACTGTATTTGTTTGAGATATTGTTAAGTCATTAGTCACGATGAAGAAAAAACTAAAAGATTACAAAAAAATGTATTTCCAGTCCTAATTATTGCTATTCTATTAAGTTTTCGCTCTCCAAACATGTTACTGGTCTTCTGCGCTCTTTGTTCCTATAAATGTCTCGATTCGAGTCGCGTGCTATCGCTACATAACTCACAATAAAAAAGACAAAATTGATATGGACACCGCAGATATTCGTAGACAACTGGCCAAAACGTATAAAATGTAATTAAGGGGAGGAAATTCCGTAACGAAAAGTCAAGGTGTTGTAATATCGTGGCTTAAGGATCATCAGCTGCGAACGAAACGCATCAGGTGCTCAAATTCGTGAGTAAAGGTGTTCGGAAGGAGCAAAATATTTTTTTAATGTAACAAAGGAATTCAACAGTGATCCCTTTCGATCTAATTGCCGGAAACAGACGGCGATATTTAATTATACCATTAAATAGGTCAGACCATTATCTTTGCATTAACCAAACGCAGTTCTAACTCGCGAATGCACCTTCCCGCGTAAATGGCAAATGTCATTGCAGTGTTACTAACCTTTTTGAAAAGAAATTAAACGCCCATTTCATTAAAATAAATTTCGTGAAACTACAAGGTTTTTATGAACTTTCAATAGTTACTTATAAGGCTTTTAAGTTCAATATTTATCAGGCCAATAATTGTCAAATTTATGCACTATTATTTCACGTGTTCGGAAAACGCCAAAATATTTTCGGTGCGACAATTGTGCGACTGTTGCTAACGTCAAGTGCGTTAACGCACTCTCGCCCAGCTGTCTCGCAATAAAGCCACGTGCGCGACAAAAAAATAAAAAGAATGAGGGGACAAGATGGCGTTGGGTCTCGTGCACTTGACATTTCCAATTAATTTGCGCGGGACATCTGTGTCGTTAGCAGCTGAACGCTTTAGGCTATTTGGATATAATGCGGATTACGTAGTAAGCATAACGACAACTGCTCGTGACACAGAGGGGTTACTCTTATTTTAGGGTTGCGAAATTTTTGGAAAGGATTGTCCCTTTCCTAGCTGTATTTGCGTCAGCGATCACATAACCGTTTATTTTTAAGTAGTCGTGTAACAAAATTGCTTTTGTATCAAGTTAATTAGGAAAGAAAGGTTTGCGTCATAAGGAAACTTTTCTTATTGACGTCATAGATTGCTTAAGAGGTAATATTTTTATGCTCGAAATAATGTTACACAATGTTTTATTACTCGTAAGTACTTCATACTTTAGGAGGGCGTGACTTTAATAAGTCATCGTGTCGTCATATTTTAAAATAGGATATTGTTGAATGGCTTCTTTTGTTTCAAAAAGTACGAAGAATCGGGCAATGTTTTATCAACCCTAGCGTGGAATAGAACAATGTCATCCGATGCGGCATACGCGACAAGTGACAAGTATGAGGTTTTTGCACAATATCAATTTGCGTCGGAGCAATTACTTACATTCAGAGGCGTAGTTTAAAGGTGCTCCGTGTGATAATTGGGTGAGCAAAGTGAGCATGGACGTTATTTATATAATACTGATCTAGCTGGTCTTCAATTAATCAATAGCCCTTTTTATCCTGAAACTCCTTTCTTGTACTAGTTTAATTGCTGTTGTTTTCTTTCCTGAGTTATAATAATCTCGAAGTTCAGCAGGAGATTCCGATCCGATCTAACGATTTCCGTTGTTTTTTATCTTTTGCAAGTCCAGTTTGGACCTACTGTGAGATTGAGTTCGTCCTTCCATCTTATACGTTGTCGAACCCTATCGTATCTTGTTTGCCATTTCTAGGGTACCATTATGTCACAATTTTACTCCATTTTATTCTTATAGGAAAATGACTGGTCATTTTATACATTAAGTTAGAAGTATAATTAGCAGCATCTGGTAAGACTTTAGAAGACTGTAACATACTCTAGAAAATTACAAATTGCATATGAGAATGATTGATTTCTGAAGGCAAATAATTGTAACGCCAGAAGCTGAATTTCGCAGTTTCCTCGTGCCCAGTACTTAGTAGACCTCAAGATTTTACAAATCTGGCCGCCATTATTCCTGAATTAATGCCCCAACAGTCCACCATTCATTGATCACCAAAAGAAAATAAATTTTAGGTATGAATTAAGGGCCTATTTTATGACACCAAACAAAACTGTGTGCTTTTTACGGCTAATATTTTGATAGGCCCGCTTGTCATTCGCAGTGGTTTCCAATATGATCGGAATCACCCGCGATTCCCCTGGGTGTCATGTGTGAAGACTAAGGGATTACACAAAGAGGGTGGGCAGTAGCGTCCACCTGTGATCCAATAACATATTGCGACCGCAGACACGCGTGCCAAATTGTGATTATTTTGATATCCTCCAGATGTTTTTATGAAACATTTTGGGGTACTCGCAAGAAATTCTATATTTACAGTTGAAAGACTTGTTTGTCAAAATAAATATTTCACATGAACTTTTTCAAATACATTTAAGGCTTCGGCGCATATAACAGCAGCGCGATTCTGTAACCATCTCACCGTGAAAACTTAGGTGAAGTGAGCGTGGAGTGAGCTGTCAGTGTCATCCCACCTGATACTAGGATTGACCAATCATACGTTAACAATCATAATAGATATTTTAATAATATTGTTTATGCTAATTGATCATTTTATATAATTTCAAAGCTAGTATTTTAGTTTGAAAAAAAAGGTGCATCTTTTGATTTGACCTCGGTAAAGAGTTGGTAATAGGGTCTGACCTTTTTGTGCATAAAAGCACCAAGAGCCTTAAGGGGGATGCGCTAAGGTAGCCCGCAAAATTCAAATTTACTTACTTTTTTTTGCAATTTCCAGGTCAGCCGGTCGATTCTGTAAAAAAATCTCACCGTGAAAACTTGCGTGAAGTGACCTGTCAGTGTCATCCAACTGATGCTAGGGATTGACCAAGCATATATTTACAAACATAATCGAGATTTTAATAATATTTTTTATGCTAATTCTATTGATAATTTTAAATAATTTTACTGCTAGTATTTTTGTTGTCAAGACATTACTATTTTGTGGGGTTTTAAAATAAAATAGCAAAACAGAAATTTAGTCAGAATATAAGTTTTCTTTTTTTCCTAGATTAAAACCCCACAAAATAGTAAGGGTTTGACAACTAAAATACTAGCTTTGAAATTGTATAAAATGATCAATAAAATCTCGATTATGATTGTAAATGTGTGGTTAGCTCACTCCACGCTCAATTCACCTAAGTTTTCACAGTGAGATGGTTGAGAATTACACTGCAGGATAAGAAGTGGTTTAATTTCATATTGTTAGAAGTGTGTTTGCATATACAACAATGATATTTTTATCGTAAGATTACGAAACTCATATTACATTTACTAATTGGTACTTATTCCGGGGCTCGTAGCAAAATAATGACAGCCGCTCGAGCCGATCCAAGGTTAAGCTACACCTGCCGCGTCAGTTCGTGGATGGGTGATCCATTACATATCGAGACCTCTCCGTGTGACGGAAAGTACACTAAGCCGTGGATCCCGGCTGTCATTCGTATCTCTTTTGAAGATTGATAGAAATTGGTACTTACCTTTAAATAAAATTCAACGTAGGTCATGAGTTTATTGACATTTCGTCTTGCTACTAGCTAAATTAAGAGACGAATTACCAACAATCCAAGAAGTATTTGTTTACCATCCGTGTATGGCCATCACAAATACACAAAACTGTTAGTTATAGCGAGTATGTCCAAAAATATCGGATTCCAGGTATTCTTAGAACTTACTTGTCGCACTTACGTAAGCTTCGCGCAATATTGGTGTTGCCAATTAACAAAATTATGATGTTGGTACTCTTGCAATGAGGTGAGGTTTGATTGACCCTCTTCCGAACAGTTATCTCCGAGTCCGTATTGGCATTACACGGTTTCCTTTGCCTATGACTCAAACAGGTGATTTTTTCAACATTTGGATAGGTACACAGTTGATTAATTAAGATTCATCTGATTAAATCAGGTTGGATGCAGCTCAAAATCAGTTGGAGTGACTGATAGACTAGTTGGCAGACTTTTAAGGTCGTTTGTTTTTCTCAAAGAAAAAAAAATCATAAAATAAGCTATCAGGGCTATCAATTCAATATTTTCGCATATGCGAAGTGATTTAAAAAAACAAAAATTGGTCATAACTTTTGAACCGAAAGAAATTGCACCGACATTCTCAGGGTTAAAAAGTTTGGAAATGACGATGCCCACGCCTCTATTCGATTTGATCCATATCGTATATACTAATAACAAAGCTGAAGAGTTTGTTTGTTTGAATGCGCTAATCTCTGGGACTGCCAGTAGGATTTTTTTTTTAAACGTTGCCCCACACTAGGAATTTCTCCTGTATCGTGGGTTCATTTACAAACATTTAAAGTCACATACACAAACATTTAAAGGCTACTTAACATCACGGTAAGACACTTAGGAGCCGAGCAAAAACAAAAAAGTTAAGAAGAACACAGTAATAGCGCGGGCAGGCGATGCGATGCGACGGGGAGAGTCGGGGGAAGAAGCTAGTAAATTATTAGGTTGTCTCATAAATTATTGCCAGTTAAAAACAAATTAGTATTAATCTTTTTTTATTAATAAAAAATACATTTAATCAATTATATAGTCTCCCTCGTTATCAACAACAGTCAGCCATCTACTGGGTAAAATTTGAATACCCTTCTCCCAAAATGAGGCAGGTTGGGACTCGAAAAAATTTTCAAGTTCAATTTTAATACTTCCAGAATTTTCGAATATTTTTCCTAGTAAATGAAATTTAAGAGCTCGAAATAAATGAAAGTCTGAAGGCGTAAGATCCGGGCTATACGGTGGATGTGGAACAGTCAGCCATCCTAGTTCCTCCAGCTGTTTATGTGTTAACTTGGCGCAATGAGGTCGTGCGTTGTCATGCAAAAGTTGGACTCCAAGTCGTTTTGGCCGCTTAATTTTTAACATCTCTGCTAGTTTGCGAAGCTGCTGCGTATACAGATTGGCGTTAATAGTCTGATGAGATTCGAGGAGTTCTCAGAAAATCGTTCCTTCCCAATCCCAGAAAAACAGACAACATAATTTTACGACCGTGTTCATTAAGTTTAGGCTGGGCTGATGGGTTTTCCTCGCGAGGAATCCAATAGGCATGACGCGTGTTAGTTTCATAATGTATCCAGCTCTCGTCACATGTAATAATGTCCTTGAGAAAGTCTCGTCTGTGCGGACGAAGTAACAAACTTAGACAAATGGCCACACGAACGGCCCGGTCATGGTCCGTTAACGCATGAGGTGTCCAACGTGACATCACTTTGCGATATCCCATCGATTTGAGATAACGATCTATAGTCGCATGGGATTGTCCAAGCGCCTTCTCTAAGTTGCGCGTACTATAGTCTGGATGTAGCTCATGTTCGTGACGCAAAGCATCTTCATCGAAGCTGGTGGGTCGGCCTGGGCGAGGTTGATCTTCGCAGCTTATATCACCGGTGTCAAAACGCTTGTACCAGAAACGAACAGTCCGATCGCTAGTAGTACCCGGTCCAAATGCAGTGTTAATCTTTTTAGCCGTTTCTGTTGAAGAGACTTTAAGTCGATGCTCATATTATAGCATAATAGCTCGCAGTTGACGCTGATCCATTTTCACTAAAAACTAACTATTGCGTTGCGTCCGCGCCTATTTATACCCTCACCATAAAAGATACTCATCCTTACTAGAAGTATCTAGAACTTTCTTGAATTCGCTTTAGTTTAAATACGAGAAAATTCGAGAAAAATAAAATATGGCAAGAACTTATGAGCCAACCTAATAATATACTTAGAGATTGAAGAAATTCCACATAGACATAGATCGTTTACGATTTTTTTTACAATTTAAACGGCTGTACAGTCGTGCGATTCTGTAACCATCTCACCGTGAAAGCTTGTGTGAAGTGAGCGTGGAGTGAGCTGTCAATCGCTAGGGATTAACACTATTAAGTGCCACTTCACTTATGATTTCACGGTGAGATTTTTACAGAATCGACCGGCGGATTTGGACAGTGATAGATCAATACTACGAGTATCAGTGTCGCTGTCTAGCCCCTAGTTATTTGACTTTTGTTTTAAACTAGCGACCCGCCCCGGCTTCGCACGGGTGCAATGGAGAAAAACTGATAATTTTTTTCGTAAAAAGTATAGGATAAAAATGGTTATTGTGGGTTATCCCTAAGAGATAGACATATACCATCGCGGACTTTTTTGTAGAACTTTTTAAGGTGTACAATACTGTAGTACATTATTTTGATCTATCTCGAATGGTTCAGCCAGCGTTTACAATGTAAGCTCAAAAAAATGTGTTTATTTACGACATCACATTAGAAACCTCTAAAATTATCAGTGTTTGTCTACTATATTATGCATATATTATACATATAAACCTTCCTCTTGAATCACTCTATCTATTAAAAAAAACCGCATCAAAATCCGTGGCGCAGTTTTAAAGATCTAAGCATATATAGGGACAGACAGACAGGGAAGCGACTTTGTTTTATACTATGTAGTGATTAACCAATTTGTCCTACCTATTTGTACTTCGTCGTTAAGTGGTTGGTATGGTATGGTCATTATGTTTTAAAGACATTTCGTTTTCATTGTCCTGTCATTATTTACGAACCTAATAGGTTCACTGACATGTGTTGTGCTTGTGAAAAGATTTGCAATGGTAGTGAAGAGATGATGAATGGTATTGTTAATTACTCTCTTATGCCAGGTTTCTTGACAGAGGGTACTGTTGGAGAATACCATCCCGGGATCCCGATAACTCTCCCGAAAATTCCTAGATTGGTCAAGTACAGTTTCGGGATTTTCGGGGTTAGAAAACGGCCGGGATCCCGGGATCCCGGGATTGTATTCTCTAGGTACTTTTAACCCACTCATTTTCTAATATTGGTTCTTTTTAAGAGCTAGATTAGTCACCTGCATCCGTCAAGGGGGTGATTCTACCCATCATTCTGACCGAATTATTAAAAAAAAAAAAAACATATGCATCGAAATAGTCGGTCTACTGTTGTATGGGAATTTGTTTTTTTTTTTTCTCGAATCCGTTAAGTTTCGTAGCAAAAGTTTTTTAGAATGACGTGCAGAATCACACCCTTGACGGATGCATGTGACTAAAACGCCACCCTGTAACACTATATTAACTATAAGTACAGGTTCCCTTGCGATCTTTTTATTATTCAATGATGTCAGTAAATGTCCTAGATTAACACAGAATGTATTAGGTACAGACGCCAGCACATCAAGCTACTACAATCTGTCAAATTTCTATAGTAAAATTTCAACTTTATTGCTCAAGTATAAGGTTCAAAGTTGATTGGGAAAATTTGACAGTTTCGGGTAGCTTGATGTACTAGCGTCTGTACATATGAATTTAAAAAGTCACGTTGGTACTTGCTCAGACTTGAAGCCACAACTTCATGCATGAGAGGCGAGGCCTGAAACACTGGAACACCGCTGACGCGAATACGGCCTTTTTAAGGACATCAAAATCGATCTAGAAATCTTAGCTTAACTTTATTTATAAACAAAGAGACCAATTATTTTTACACGTAGACCTACATACTAGGTGACGTGTGGAGACTTGAAATTTGAATGTTAGAATATAATTGTAATCACTATTAGTCATAGTGGTACCGGCCCCGACGTACGAGTTGTAGGTCGGTCCCAGGCAGTCACTTTACTTTGTGTATTTATTTCATCACTACTGCTCTCAAAACGGTGAAGGAAAACATCGTGAGGAAACCGGCATGTCCTACTCGTAGAACCAAAAAATTCGAAGACATGTGACATCCACCTGCCCGCACTGGGCCCGCGTGGTGGATTATGGTCCAGTCCCAGAAGAGGCCTGGGTCCCAGCAATGGGAAAATTAAAGGCTGATTATGTTTTATGTTATCAGTCAGCTCAGCAGCTCACAATAGTCCTCGAAACAAAAACATGTTGCTGAAACAATGTTGTGCAACATTTGTTTCCCACGAATATGGGACTTTACTGTAAAACCAACAGTGAGTGACCATCCCTCCAGGATATCCTTACAATATACATATGAAACCAATAAACTTAACAACTACAAAAAATGAAAAGACACTCTATTTAGGTACAGTCAGCAACAAAAGTCAAACAACACTTTTACGAAATGATCTACCGATCATCAAAATAGAAGCGAAATGATTCGATAAACCGCTTTTTAACTTTTCACACCACCCAGAGAAAATTCTTTTCCGATTTGAACAAAATATTTTGCTCGAAACAAAAGATTTCATAAATAAAATAATTTTTTTTTTCTTCTTTTTCAATCGACATTTCTTTGCTGACTGTACCAGTCATACAAGTACATACCATGAACGCACCTATTGTTTCAAGTTTGCCCGGCTGTTTAGCGCACGCGCAGGCCGACCGACCGACTTTTATAGCGGAAGCTGTGCATCTAATTAATCATTTCCTCTCTTGATCCCCTCTGTTTGTGTCCGACATTGTTTTGAGATGTATGTCAGTCAAACTTGACGTGCAATCATTCGACTTTCGTTTGTTTTACGTGATTTCTGAAACTAGATCCAATATGCCCTAGGCCCCTATTATTGGTATTAATGTATGGAAATACGTGCACGTTATAAACGTAAACGTACTGCAGCATTAGTAAATACTGCAGTGCGATTCTGTAAAAATCTCACCGTGAGAACTTAGGTGAAGTGAGCGGGAAGTGAGCTGTCTTATGTTGTGTTTGTGCTTATGATTTCACGGTGAGATATTTACAGAATCGACTGGCTTGCTGGCTGCATTCAAATTTGTTGACATTTGTGAGTGGTTGACCAAAAAGGGACCTGGAGGGATTGGAAACCGTTATTTATTTTTTTCGATTTTTTGAATTTGTGGTCTTTTAGCTTTGTTTTGGTCTCACCAGAATATTTTTAGGTGCCGTAGTTTTTTTTTAATGAATTTTTTTGTGAGCTGAGGCGGTTTTGGAAAAAATACACCTTACACACGAAACTTGTATCTACACGAAACTTCAAACGCGATTTACTCGAAATCAATTTATTTTCCCTTGAGGTCCCTTTTTCGTCAACCACTCACATTTATCCTTCTTTAAAAATATATTCAACCTCACCTTTGGTACCTACTTTGCTCGACCAGAAATATTCGATTTTTTTTTAATTATGGAATTTTCTCGTTTATGAAGCTTTGGCATTAGAAGAAAAGTTATGACACACGACGGGTCACGTGTTTTTTTAGGACCTATACAAGTAAATTTGATAGTACCGACCGCACAATTATATAATGAAGGTGAAATATGGTACTTACACCTCTACCTATCCTTTCAGGAAGTAGGTACAAGCGTGTTGTTATGCGTTATGTTATTTTTTCCTTCCACTTCCTGATTCATCATACGAACAGACCAAACAAATTGTGTGAGAGTGAGACCACTTTAACATCTAAGTAACAAACAAACAAACTTACTTTCGCATTATTTTATAATATTAGTTAGGATTAAAGCCGCTAGTCATGTCTGTTTGTGTTCACCATTATTTGGAGAATTTATTCCGTATGATACTTATTTTAATATTAAACTTATATATAATATAAACAAATCTCGTTGTTCTGTCAAGTCGTAAGAATCGTGCGAAGCAGGGGCGGGTTGTTAGTTGTATATAAGTATGAAATCCGGAATATTTACATTGTTTCGGCGCACCCATATTAGTCAATCTACGCGACAATTGTTTAAGCAATCAAAATAACAACAATTATTATTCGAACACTTGTGTGCTTGTACTTCCTGTATTTTAAACGCAAACATATACGTACCTAGATCGTAGGGTACGCACGACGACATATCAAGATAAATATTTCCAGTATAAGCTGACTTCTCACTGTACGGAAATCCTACACAATGCGAGGTCAGCTAAAACTGGAAATATAATATAGAAATTACATTTTTTTTTTATTATAACTGTTAATCTTATGAGTACTTCAATGCACATTTTTCTCATATTAAAGATAGCCCTTTAAGTTAAAACTAATGTTTTCTTTTCTATCATTCCATTATCTTTGTACGGAATGACGGAATGACACGGCTACACATCAAACTATTCATAACCAGTTTAAAATGACATCTGATTGTACCATAAACCTATACAATGCGAGGTCAGATAAAACTGGAAATTTATAGCTTGAAGTGTCGCCGTGTGTGTACTAGGTTTCCATATTAAAGTCGTTCTCCACATTTTTTTTTTTTAATTATATTGAAATATTTCATTCATTCTCAAAACTTAATGAACCAAGCAACTACAATAAATTGCGAATAAAAGAAAAAAAAAAGAAAATTTTATTTCTGCAGCCAAAACAAATCCGTCGCATCATAACGCAAATTCCTCATAAGTCTACAAATAATAATAAAAAATACAAAAAAAAACCTAAATGAAAAAGTGTATAATCGTACGAAGCGCAGGTAGCGGGCACGTTTTGAAAACAATAGCACAGCGAGGCGAGATGCGCCTGCGACACCCGGCGCCTACCTGCCGGCTAGGGCTGTCCGGCAGGGGAACCCCAATTTGTGCTAATTTAATAGCCCAGTTTGCAACTTTTGATATACAAAATTATCAATTAAGGGGTGGAATCAAATTCAAAATGTTACATAAACCTTAAAGATAGGTCGATAGGATTTGTTCGTTTCTTATGGAGAAGAACCGGCAAGAAACTTCACGGTCACTGTTTTAAAGATAATTGGCTTTTACAATATTTTCAAATTACAGTGTTGATAGGTATGGAAGGTAATCCATGGGAAGGACAGTGTGTAGGCCTTTCAACAAGTAATAATAATACAGACGCCAGCACATCGAGCTACCCGAAAATGTAAAATTTTTCCAATCAACATTGAACCTTATGTTTTGGCGATAAAGTTGAAAATCTATTAAAGAAATTTGACAGATTGTAGTCGCTTAGTGTGCTGGCGTCTGTACCTAATTCTGAACACAGTACTTAATTTTATTTATATCATACAGAATTAAAGACTACATATTTGTATTAATATTTTTTTCATTTAAACAAAAATATTGATTTATTAAAGCACTCGCCTTCATGATCAGAACAGTTAAGTGCCGTTTCGGTTGAAGGGTTCTGCAGGTTGATTTGACAACGAAGCTATCATGACACAGATCGATCGATCTAAACTAATGTTCAGCTTTCGCGAATGCGATGCCATATGGCTTTCCGGCTTTGATTTTAAACTAATAATAAAGCTAAAGACTTTATTTGTTTGAAGGCGTATTCTCTGGAACTACCAGTCGGTTTTGAAAAATCCTTTTTGTATTTGATTTGATGAGCCCAATTCTTGAGGAAGGTTATACGCTATTTAACATCACGCTATGGCTCTTAAAAAAAATCAGAAAGAACGCTGAGCGAAACCGAAATAATAGCGTTGGAAGGCGATGCGATGCGATGGGGTGGGTCGGGGAACAAGAAATTTCATGATAACGAAGTCGCAGGCAGAAGCTAATTTACTTACAGCTGTATAAGTAAATTAGCTTCTGCCTCTGATTTTTTTTACCGTCTCCAAATTTTCAAAGAGTGTTCTACCCATGAATATGAACAACATTCACTATGGAAACCACTCTGAGATCACGAAAAAAATCAGCAGTTACATATATTTTGGTCAAGTAGGTATTGAACTTTTGTATGAAACAGCTGATTTTGTTTTCGTGATTTCAGAGTTGGACCCATAGTGAAAGTGGTTCATATTCATGAGTAGAACTCCCTGTAAAAATTTGGAGCCTGTAAAAAAATCGTCCAGTTTAAAGTGTTAAATCGTGAAAAAAATCATGTATAAAACAATAAAACCGCCATTGGATAACAATTTAAATGTATGTGTTGGTACGTTGGTAGGGTGAAATTTCATGGTTAATAGACTGAACCATATAGTAAACCTAAATCAAAAATATGCAAGAGAATCTAACAAAAAAAAGGCAAGTATCTACTTACAACAATAGTTATCACGCAAATTCGCTTAAATAGTATCACATTCACGCTTCTCAATACAGATCATAAGTGCATTAAGAACCTTACGATTCGGTGCGGCAAACGGCTCAAGTTTTTTGGCTAACACATAATCCTATTGTGCTGTCGGTTATACAATGAGCCGTGATGTTTGTTTAGGTGTGACACCCCTATCCTTTGCATACTGACCGTCTCGTGGTTGGAGGACAAGCAGTTTTGGTACTTGAAAATATTTCGGAAATGTTTTTTTTATTTTATTTATTTTATTTTATTTATTAGGGAAAACAAACAATTACACACTATAAATGGTTAACAAATAATTGGTACGAGACTGCGTCAGTGTGCAACTAACTACGTTATCCACATCTTATATAATTAAAATTGGAAGATACATGCACGAGTACAGTAAGCCTTAGCTTTAGTACTAATACTAATACTATATACTAATTATAAGAGAAAAACAAAAACAACAAATCTACAGTTACAGAAATAAGTAGGTTAATCCTCAAAGTCTGTGATAGCTTTAAGTATATCACTTCGAAAAAATGTTTTATAAGTTTAAACACACATAATATCTTATAGGCTATAATTTCTTGTTACAAATGAATTACATAGTACCCGAACTAGGCGGAAACCTATATTTCGGCTATCAGCGCCCAAACCCTCAAATAATAAATTGTATTTAAAAATATCCATCAGGTAGAGATGTTTAAATTTTGTAGATTAAAAAAATAGTGATTATGAATAACATAATAATTCGACACAATAAAATAAAATAATCATTATTGCAACATTATTTTTAGATCTTGGAAAAAAAAGAGCAATGCATGTTAAAACATGAAAATAGATTGTTTGCTATTTAAGTGATTTGCTTCAAGACATAAATCAGTTTACGGTTGACCACTATGTAATAAATAATATCTAATTGATATTTGTTGAAAGTTATCATCGTAGGCATTGGAATCCTCTTATTATGAAAATATTTGTCGGTATGAAAAAATCATAATAATAATATTAACATATTTATTATATTTTTTTCTCTTCAAGCTATGTAACTTTAATTAAAAATATAACTAGGTAATTTAAATTGAGCAAAAGGTCTTAATATTTTTAATAATATATTTACAAAAACTCGGTTCTCCATGTTCAAAATCACCACAATCCTTGATCATCTCTCATTTGAATCAGTAAAGTACCAAGTTCGTACAGTCGTAGTAGACGTCTGCAGATCTGTGCAAGAGTGGCGTGCGGCGCTTTGTTGATTTACCATCGATTTTCGGCTTCACACGGGGCCAACCATTGACACGTATTGTGGTAAAGCTTTAAAACAATAACATTTTTTTATACGTTTGAATAAAAACAACGAAACTGTTGTGATTTTGTCTCTTGTTTCTATTTTTGTTGTACCTATTGGAGAAAAACATGTTCGCAAATTGCTATTTCGCTGATTTAACTTTGTATCACTACGAAAAAATGTTTTTAATATCTATGAAATTGGCTTTAGAGAGTGTGAAAATTTGTGTGAAATGAATGCCATCAATAATGGATATGACATACATTTTTCTGTATTTTTTTTTTATTTAAAGTTCTCTGCTTCCAAAAAAACACCCTAAGTTAAGTACATACATAGGTTTATTCGTGTCACATAGCTGGGTATATTCTACTCGTACAGTTGTCGGTTCCTCAATACACAATATGCTCTCTTTTTCCTCTATGTCTAGTTATTTATTCTCGTAGGTAGTGATTCTGTGATTGAACAGAAATAACTGTTTGCAGACACGTCTAAATCATTAAATACTTACCCTCAATCAAAGCCATTAAATGCACAAACTGCAGACACATACAATTTAATTCATTTTTTTTTACGTTGGCAACTTTACACATCATTAATTAAATTATTGCCAGGACCACCGACGGGTTAAATCGAATAGCCCACAGAGTAGAGGCTGAATAGTGAATGATACTTATTTGTGCTCACGAAGTTGTAAAAAAAAGTACAATAGTATGTAATCTTACTAACGGTTTAATAGTAACTAAGCATATTAGTTTCGCTTCATTTGAATTAGGTGGGGCCCGAAATTGACAGGTAGGAAAGATGGAATAGGTTACAGCCTTCATGGTAAAGTAAAATGAAACCAATAAAAGTTGGATATCATTCGTTGTATCGCACTTATTATTAATCGTCATACTTAATTATATTTATTTAAATATTTACAAACACTTAAATTTATTTATTTACAAACATGACGGCGCGCCGAGAAAATTGGTTCGGCGATGCCAACCTCTTTCATTAATATTGTTTTTAGAAGATATGTCAACTGTCTATTTTACGTAACACAAGAATTTTGCAAATCCGTCCATATATGACGGAGTTAGGGCGAGGCCACAACACTGCGTTGCGGCGTCGCATCGTAAAAATCTACGACGCCGCACAACGCATCGTGGAAATTTCCGATGCGCTGACGCAACGTACAAATCTTAACGCCTCATATTTTCTTTTGAAGTGATTTCCATCATTATTCGGTAATTGATAGAAATGGATGCACCCAGTACTTTCTTTTCTGTTTTTTTTTCTTGATGCGTCTTAACGCTAGCAAACGTAGGACCCGTGTAGTGCGGTCCATGTCTCACTAGAAACTGAACTGACGGTTAGCGTCTTGTCGTACGATGTCGTATACGATGAAATGTTTACGTTGCGTCATCGCATTGTATTGCTGTGCGACGTCGTTTTTGCGATACGACGCCGCGACGCAGTGTTGTGGCCTCGCCCTTATGCCCGAACATAAATAAAAAAATTAAATAAAACTTTTTGAAGTCGGTTAAAAATAGGCCAGCCCTCTGATCACATAAAGAGTCGACACTTGGACCCTATGACCCTAATGTTTGAACCTCAAACGGCTAATTTAAATTAACCTATAGGTACTGATACTCGATATCTCAAATTAATAAAATTGCAAACAAGTCACTTTTTGGGTGCACCCCTAACATGAAGTTAACAAAACTTCTATGTATTTTCGATTTCAATAAAAAAATAATACAACTTTTTCATTGTGGCAACATTGCACCATACCACCATTACTAATATTACCCTGTGGTAGGTCCGAACAGATCTTTAGCGCCATAATAAATACTACAGACAAGCATTTTTATTTCGTAAACACTTATTTCTTGAGTGCTTCTCGTATAGCGCCGTCAGGTAACCTCAAGCGCCGTCATAAAATCTTTTTTTTTTACATTCCGCACCTGCAAAAAGAAAAAAAAAACGGAGAAAAAGAGTTTGGAAACCTTTGAATGCTCATGTTTTGACAGCGGCACCCTTTGTGCACTTTGCAGTTTTGCAGTGGTATTAAAAGTAATCGAAGTTGTATTACCGCGAAACGGCACCTTTGCTAATTGCTTCTTAGTAAGCGATATGTTTTTGTTTGTATGTGACCTACTTTTGTATGGGAGGTTGGTGTATTATTCTTTTTGTTGTTTCAGGAACACCGATCATCAGCTCATGCACAATCAATCTGCCTAGCGTTTTTCCAACTATGTTAGGGTCGGTTTGCAGTCTAACCGAATGCAGCTGAATACCAGTAAGTATTTTACATGGAGCAATTGCTCATGTACACACCTGGCTCTGGCGAGCGGGCGGACGAGCCGAGCGAGCATCGTTTCACCTCTTTTCACACTTCGGTTCACACCGCGAACTATAGAGATAAGCTACCGAAGTATGAAAAGAGGTGAAACGATGCTCGCTCGACTCGCCTGCCCACTCGCCAGCCCCAGGTGTGGCCTGCGCTTTAATGATAGATCGGGTGATGCGCTATCTTCCCAAGTTCCAAGTTCCCCAAAATGATTTTTCATACATTCATTCCCAACGTCCCCAAAGCACAAAATTACATTATTTTTAAAGTTCACACTTGACAAATCCTCGTACTGATGTGTCCAAAATCACTACATAGTATAAAACAAAGTCGCTTCCCTGTCTGTCTGTCCCTATATATGCTTAGATCTTTGAAACTACGCTACGGATTTTGATGCGGTTTATTTTAATCGATAGAGTGATTCAAGAGGAAGGTTTATATGTATAATACATGCATAATATAGTAGAGAAACACTGATAATTTTAGAGGTTTCTAATGTAATGTCGTAAATAAACACATTTTTTGCGCTTACATTGTAAACGCTGGCTGAACCCGTCGAGATAGATCAAAATAATGTACTACAGTATTGTACACCTTAAAATGGTCTACAAAAAAGTCGACGATGGTATATGTCTATCTCTTAGGGATAACCCACAATAACCATTTTTATCCTATACTTTTTACGAGAAATAATGGCTCTAAAATTATCAGTGTTTCTCCATTGCACGCGTGCGAAGCCGGGGCGGGTCGCTAGTATTAGAATAAAATAAAATCAGTACCTAGTTAAAATTAGCCTTATATTTTCTCTATGTACCGATGTATAATTTTATTACATGTGTGTTTACATGTTTTCGAGATATATCCAGGGTATGTTTTGCGAATGAAGGTTAAATTGCAATAAAAAGTTAACTTTTATTTACCCCATTGGTTCTCTCAAGTAATAAAAAATAATTGATTTGGCGACTGTACCATTCTCGATTTCGGTCAGGACAGAGTCGTACAAATTTTAGTTAGTAATAAAACCTTTGAGGAACTTGGAACTTGAGGAGATAGGGCATCACCCGATAGATCTACCTCTTAGCTAAACAAAGAAAGCTTCTAAACAACTTCCCAAGCACATCAAAAGACTTACTTTTATTTCTTTTCTAACACATCAACAGTTTGGAATTTCACAAAAATCGTTGTCTGCACTATGTTCATTGTTCCAAAGATATAACAATAGGCTGCTGGGCTGCAATCAGCCAAATTATACGGTCGTATATCACGACCGATATGAATTTAGATTGAACACTTTCACACGAGATTATCCGTTGATAAGCTTTTGTAAAATAACTTGTAGTCCGCAGATTCAACGCGGTATATATTCGCTAGAGAAAAAAACTTAGGCACTTACCTACTGACACTAGTATAAGTTTTATACAACGTGTAACGTTAAATGCGCAAAACCTGAAAATAGTTTGATCAGAATAACGAGCAGAATTAATTGAACCACTTTTTAATATAGGTCACATTTTTCAAATAATCTTCATTAAAAACGTCGCCGTGTCTACAACGTGTAACGTTAAATGCGCAAAACCTCAGACACCCCAACTGATTTTTAATTCAATTGACCTATTTCACAGAGAAAATAAGTCATTAAAAAATTGTAAAGGTTTTATGTGCTGTTTTAGTTCTACTGGCCATTCTGATCCTTTCTTGCGTCTGCGACGACGTTTTATTGAGGGAGGAGTCGTCACCGGGCCGCTGCGCCGCGCTGACATTGGCATAAATAGACGCGGCAACGTTTTTAATGAAGATTTTTTGAATAATGTGACCTATATTAAAAAGTGGTTCAATTAATTCTGCTCGTTATTCTGATCAAACTATTTTTAGGTTTTGCGCATTTAACGTTACACTTTGTATATTTTAATAGGTCAAGCAAGCCAATGTCAGCGCGGCGCAGCGGCCCGGTGACGACTCCTCCCTCGATAAAGCGTCGTCGCAGACGCAAGAAACGATCAGAATGGCCAGTAAGACTAAAACAGCACATAAAACCTTTACAATTTTTTTAATGACTTATTTTCTCTCTGAAATAGGTCAATTGAATTTAAAATCAGTTGGTGTGTCTGAGGTTTTGCGCATTTAACGTTACACGTTGTATAATTTCTCAAATTACAAAAAGAAAAATCAATCAATTTCAATTATTTTTATTATGTGACAGACACAGACATAGACAGGGGATTGTTCCTATAACTTCCTCCGGGCCATAATTCATTCAGAATCATCAGTAAAAGATTACGAATTTCATTGATTCAATATTCTTCAAGCGAACAAGCTGAAAAATTGGCCGGCAACTGCAGAATAGACAATCTAAATTACATAGCAGCCTACTGAATTATGCACGACCATCCATTTTTCAAAAAGGAACGCATTCTGATCAATGCCCCGAGCTCTTCGTGCTCAACGCAACACTCAACTTTGGGAACGAATGACTAATTTCTACTACATTCACTTCATTCGTGAGAATGGAATCCGTAAGTGACACCAGACAGTCCTGCTTCAAATTCGGAACGATTATCCCAAAAATTCAAATGGTGCAACCAATATTTGAAGACCTGTCGAAAATGGTCCATGTTCTCTTCTTTCATCTTAGTGGTGTAGTGTGCAGGGGGCCGGGTAGGTCTTGATAATCGGTCGGTGTCAAGGAATCTGGTAATCGGTAGCATTTGGCGGCACGCGAAGATCCTTGGGATTGAAGTATTCGTTTTTCGATATGATTGGAGGTCGGCTGCCGGTCAGTAGTCAACGTGCCTGGCGTGCGTTGACCTTGCTACCTCCATGGGAATTGATTTACAGAATATGAGTTATTTAATTAACGAGCTTGAATCGTTCCGGCACATAATTGTGTAAACCCAGTTTTTTATTCCTATCGTAGTTATGAACTGTACCTTCTATCTACGCGATGATCTATGCTAAATTATTAGAATCATCGCTATTCAATGAATCATTTCTGTTAGCAAAGATTTCGTGGCCTAAAAACCTTTAAAAATCTGTCTTCGATGAACTAACAGAACTCAGCGAAACTATAATAATTATAATATAATTAATAATTTATAATCTATCACATTAATTTGTATTATTGCAAATGAAATCATTCTTTGGTCAAACTCAATAGCTTAATCGAATATGAATGAAAAACTTAATTAAGTTCGGAAAAATTTCATTAATTTTATTCATGTAGGTTTGTAGAGTCAATCAAACTAATAATAGACATTATTTTTCTATCTTTTGTATTTTTTTTATTGGTTCTGTAAGGCAAGATGGTCGATGGCCACTATTGCAAACAAAATGAAGGTAATCAAAATGTTATTGAAATTAAATATTTGTTAGGATTTTGATGATTATTGTAGATTTCAATGTAGTATTATATATTTTAGAAAGTAGTAATCCAACTTGAGTAATATCTTTGTACTATGGCCCAAGTCACAACCTAACGGCAATGTGGTTACAACACTACTTTCTTTGTGGACAATGCATTTTGATCTTCTCAATTATTTTTAATTCATAATTATATGATTTTATACAGGAGAAAAGAGTATGCTCAGATGCCTTGTTCATGTTGAGAGGATGAATGAAAGGCAACTAACAAAAGGTATTTACAAGGCAGATGTGGGTGGAAAAGCTGGGAGGGGACGCTCTAGAAGGGCATATAGTGAGTCATCATCTGCCTAGCTATGTTGGGATCGGCTTCCAATCTAACAGGATGCAGCTGAATACCAGTATTTTACATGGAGCGACTGCCTATCTGACCTCCACAACCCAGTTACTGGGTAATACGATACCTCTAGGTAAGACTGGTTGTCAGACTTTCGGGCTTCTGACGACCCGTATCGACTGTCAAAGATCTACGAATGACAGCCGGAACCAACGGCTTAACGTGCTTTCTGAGGCACGGAGGGGTCTCGGTATGTAGAGATGGTCACCCATCCACAGAGAAACCGCGGCAAGCGTAGCTGAACCTGATCGATCGACCTGTGCGGCTGTTATTATTTAGCCACGGGCCCCTCAAGGGCATATAGTGAGTATAGTGACCTTATTGGTGATGTTCTTCAGAAAGGTCATGTGCATAGTACTGGCAACCGGAGTGCGTGTATGACCAGATGTACCTATGAATGTAAACGAGGCACAAAGAGTATGTATGTAAGCTGGTGGTGTTCTGTGGTCACTGGCTACCCCCATGCCCAGGCGTGAGTTTATGCATGTATGTAGATTTTATTCAGGCATATGTCTGAGAAATTAATTGGTCACCTCTCTTTAGTCAAATATATTATTTATTATTCTACTAGCACCGCCCCAAGGTTTTCACCCCCATATATTTCGATTCCGTGGGAATATCGAGATAAAAAGTATTTTATGTGTTAATCCTGCTTATAAACTATCCGTGTGCCAAATTTCATTCAAATCCGTTCAGTAGTTTTTGCGTGAAAGAGTAACAAACATCCATCCATCCTCACAAACTTTCGCGTTTATAATGTTAGTAGGAAGTAGGATGGCTGTAATCGACTTCCTATGTAACCATAAGACGAAACCAGCAGGTTAATTGCGTAACACACTATCAGTAGCAATGGGTTTCATTTTGACAGTTCAACAAAATTCATTGCGTTGTTGAGCAGACACACTTTTCGAAAATATGGAGCAATGGATTAGCAATATGCTTCAAAATAATTCAAATTGAGAATAATAGTGTGTTACGCAATTAGTATAGTTACCTACCTATCTGAATTTTATCCAACTAGTTTCTAACCTAACATTTGCAACAGACCGGTTAAAAATTGGTGTAACACCTAGACACACGGCTGTACGTGTCTGGACAACACACTTGTTGCATTTAGAGCCCGGTGTTCTGAATGCCGTCACTACGGGTTATCGTTTCATCATTACCATATCTTTTGTCTTCGGGCGTCGCCACCTGTTATTCGGGGACCGAAGCAATCTCAATGATTGGGCCAACTTGACAGATTAATAGGATTTCAAATGATCTACCTCCGTTCACTGACCGTTTTAAAGGAAGGGTTTTGGATGGCAGCTCGTATGCTTCTGAAAGTGAAAGTCAGGTTGACGAAATAATGGGGCCTAATTCAATAGGAAATGCCTCAGGATATAATGATGACCAAAAAACCCATGTGCATGTACAGTGCCAAACAGAACAACTTGCTTTTCACAAAATGTGGAATTTCATCAAATCATTCTTACTCGTACGTTGCAGGCTATCCTGTTATTTATGTGTGTTATTTATTTATTCATTATTATTGATGGGTGTTATATTATATTTAGGTATTATGTGGACTCAGATAAATCCACTAAAACTAAAATATCGACTCTTATTATATTATATTTTGACAACTATTCCAATAGGTTCTACCATCTTCGATTACCACACCATGAAGATAATATGTGGTAACAAACTTTCATCTTCTTATTGTCTTGAGTGTCCCTCAGATAGAGCCAGACTCGATCACTCAAGTTAATTCAGCGTTCAAATTAAATGGATCGAGTCGAGAAAATTGCTTTGTACTGATTCTCATTAACATTATCATATATCATAAAGTGTCACCACCCGTTTTACAGTAGCTAGATACTAATTCGGGGCCCAGTTGGCAAAGAGAAAATTTTGTGACAAATGGCCACTGATCAGGTAAATATAATACTAATCACTACCATTATTATGTTATGTCAAGACAAAGATGAGATGGTTACAGAATCGCACTGCTGATATGGATATCTACATGACTATAGATACATGGGTGACTAGCTTCATCGTTCTGACTGACCGACCCCTTGACAATGCAACAGTGCCTGTATTTGGTTTAATTGCAATAAATGCTTTGAGTTTGAATTTGACAGTCTTGGATTGAAATACTTTTTTAATTCCACATAATTTGTTGCGTATATGCACGCCTTAACTTCCACGTACCGTCAAACCTTAGGTATCTCAAAATTCCTAGCTAATAAAATCTCTTCAGGTATCATGCAAACAGTTACGTTATTACATTGTCTTGGTTCAGCTGCGCGGCGGTGGGAACGCCCCTAGGCGGCCACCACACCACGCGAGCATTCCAAGAGAGCTTGGACACCGCCAGGTTTTATGGCTTAATTTTGAATCATTGGAATTAATCAAGTACCTACGACATAACTTTTACTCTTCATGAATCTCAGACTGAGTCGCACCGTAAGGGATCCTTTTTACCATTTTGGTATGGAACCCTAAAAAACTGAACTTTAAGACTTGATTACCTTCGTATCTGCATAACTTCGGGGCATAACAGCACTTTTGTAAACCCACAGTTATTACAACTAGGCTTATGATTCAATAAATCTTACAATTGAAGTTATTAAACATTTAATTACACAATACACACCCTGCCCGGGGTGTGTAACGACCAAAATGTTATAATTACACATCACTAGCCGAGTAATAAGCAAGTGAACACCGGTAGCGGAAGCACAAATCACGTTGTATCGATTCTTTATCGATTTTAAATCGATTGGGTGTTATCGATTGATGACGACGTGCCGCGTAACTCGGTGCGTGGGGCGGGGCGAGAGATACTTGTCTATGACCGATGGCTCCAAACTTGTTGTTACTTGTAAGTTACGTTATTTTCAGGGTTCTGTTCCCAAATGAGAACCATTTGGGAACAGAACCTTATTATACAGCAAGCTTTTTTTTACCGGCTCCAAATTTTTACAGGGTGTTCCACCCATGAATATGAATAACTTTCACTATGGAACCAACTCTTAGAATTTAGATCAAGAAAAAAAATCTGCTGTTTCATATATTTTGGTCAAGTAGGTATTGAACTTTTGTATTAAACAGCTGATTTTGTTTTCGAGATTTCAGAGTTGGTCCCATAGTGAAAGTTGGTCATATTCATGAGTAGAACACGGAGAACACCCTGTAAAAATTTGGAGCTTGAAAAAAAAATATCCAATATTACCGTATTATTTATATAGTTCGTTTTTTTTTTTAAATTTAGTACTTAGTGTAAATAGTTAAGAATGTATTACCTATTATGTATATTATTATGGGTTATTGTATATTCGTCACATTTTTGTACACTCCATATATTGAAAGTATATTCGTCACTTGCATTAAAAATATGTGTAAATTCGTCACAAGTCTTCATCGTGTTTGCCTAAAATAGTGGTAGCAAACAAAGTTGTTGGTTTTTAGCGCTCGAAATGAAAGATATTATAATGATTTCTAAAATGATGAAAGCACAGGTACGCTACAAAAAATAATGAGAACTAACAGTAACTACGCTCGCGTGTATGCAAACTAAGCCTCCGTGGTCCGTCCGTCCGTCCGTCCGTCCATCCGTCCGTCTGTCTGTCAGCAGGCCGTATCTCATGAACCGTAATAGGTATACAGCTGAAATTGTCATAGTGTGTATTTCTATTGGTGCTATAAACAACAAAATAACAAATAAATAAATAAAATATAGAATAAAGTTAAAAATTAAAGGGGTCTCCATACAAGATACATGTTTTTTTTTGGAGTATTTTGCCTTGTGGTACGGAACCCTTCGCGTGCGAGTCTGAGCCACACTTGGTCGGTTTTTTTTTACTTTATAGTGATGATCATAGCGGTAGGCAAGTACATTGTTATTTTATGGGTTTTAAAATCACTTCAAATTACTAACCTGCGTTCGGTCGTTTAGGCCGATGACGTCAAGATTTCCATTTATATTAATTAGTGACGAATAAAACGCTTTTTACTAAACTTTACCAAACCAATATACACACACAATGATTTATTCAATAACAATAACAAAACTCTCAAAACTTTTCCAATGGTATTATAATTGCGACCTTTCCTTACCTTCTCTGCCCTTTCTTACCCACGTGCGCGCACGCATGTAATACGTGACGATTCGGTACTAAAATTAAGAAAAAAAAACTAACTACACAGTTCATAACGTACCACGTTTGTCGCCATAGGGGTTTTCTCACGAACGAGAAACGTACTGTACCCTTTACTATACAACTATAAGAAAATTATAGTACTCTATTGATTTGGGACGCATACATCGCTGGCTTGAAACACCCTACGTCAAAGGATCAGAAAGAAACACAGCAATGGTTGTGAAAATAAATAATACAGCGATGTAGTCGCTAATAGGTCGTCACTAGCACCAAATGATTACAGGTTACGTTGGACAATATTTTAGCTATTACGATATTGATTTCTCCCAAAGTTAATTTACAGCGTGAGTACCCTGAGGGTATGCTTAAGAGTTTGAAAGCATACAATTAACCGCAAAAAGTGCAAATAAAAAGTTAACGGTCTGACGCCAATTAGAAATTGTCCATAGTCTAGTCCGTTATTAACAAGCAATTACAAATCATCATCTGCCTAGCCTTTTCCCAACTATGTTGGGGTCGGCTTCCAGTCTAACCGGATGTAGCTGAATACCAGTATTTTACATGGAGCGACTACCTATCTGACCTCCACAAACCAGTTACTGGGTAATACGATACCCCTTGGTAAGACTGGTTATCAGACTTTCGGGCTCCTGACTACCCGTAACGACTGTCAAAGATCCACGAATCACAGCCGGGACCAAGCAACGGGTTAAAACGTGCTTTCCGAGGCACGGAGGAGTCTCGGTATGTAAAGATTACGGATGACAAAGATACGGTTGGTCACCCATCCTCAGACCAACCGCGGCAAGCGTAGCTTAACCCGATCGATCGACCTGTGTGGCTAACAGAAGAATTCAGCTAGGCTGGACAGCGTTTGGGAAGCTTCATCGAGTCTTCTCATCGTCGCGTATTCCACGGAGCCTAAAGACTAAGGTCTTCAATCAGTGCGTCCTGCCAGTTATGAGTTACGGAGCTGAAACGTGGACCCTCACGGTACGGCTGGTCCATAAATTCAAGGTCGCTATGGAACGGGCTATGCTTGGAGTCTCTTTGAGGGATCGAATCTGCAACGAGGTGATCCGGCAAAGAACCAAAGTTGTCAACATAGGTCACAGAATAAGCAAGCTAAAGTGGATTGCCACTTCATGTGGAAGCTTAAGTGGATTTGTGGCTATATTAGCCGCAAATCACACGGCCGTAGAACCGGAGACCGTTGGGGTAGACGTATTCTTGAGCGGAGACCACGAATCGGTAAACGTGAGGTGGGACGCGCTCAGGCTAGGTGGAGCCGGGGGAGCGTGACGAATTGCGCAAGCGCTCCAGCACCCCGGCTAAAGGTAGCAGTAGAACACCGTGTGGTTTTAATCAGTACGAGTTTGACAGACCCCTCCACCCACCCCTGGGTGGTGGACGTCCAAGAGGATTTCCACACGAAAAAAAAAGATGGCTCGACGATCTTCGCAGGATGGCTGGTAGCAGCGTGCAATAGGAGAAGCCTATATCCAGCAGTGGACATATAGGCTGATGATAATGGTTTTTTTTATGGGTCAATGACCGCTGGTAGTGATGTTACTTGAAGTATGAGTTGAGAAAATATGTTTTATCGGTTTAAATATCGATACCATTCACTTCTGTGAAGTTAACACAAAGAACTGATTTTTAAACAGATATTTCAAGTGAATACACTAACTGCATTCGCTGACCACACAAAAAAAGTCAACAATTAATTTGAAAGAAAGAAAGAAAGAAAAGACACCCACCCTTCACGTCTGCGGAGTTTCTCTCTAGCTGATTTACTTTGACCCTGTATACATGTACAGACGCCAGCACATCAAGCTACCGGAAACTGTCAGATTTTCCCAATCAACTTTGAACCTTATGCTTTAGCGCTAAAGTTGAAAATCTATTAAAGAAATCTGACAGATTGTAGTAGCTTGATGTGCTGGCGTCTGTACATCAATCGTTATCTCAGAGTTCACTTCCTCCATAAACATATAATCATCTTTCACACAATCCATCCATCTTTTATTTGGCCTGCTCTTCAGCTATTGCCATCCATGGTCAAACTTAACACAGTTCTCATCACAAGGTCAATTGCGTAACACACTATCAGTTGCAACTTGAATAATTTTGAAGGATATGGCTAATCCATTGCTTCATATGTTCGAAAAATGTGTCTGCTCAACAACATAAATAACGCAATGAATTTTGTTGAACTGTCAAAATGAAAGCCACTGCTATAGTTAGTGTGTTACGCAATCACCCCGCTGGTTTTATATCTGAGTCCAATTAAACCTCCCGATTTTCTTCTTCTGTTGCCATTAATCAACTCTGAATATATTTCCTTGTCCTTTGGAAGGTGGAACAGCTCATGACTCCACTCACTTACTTCTCAAGCAGATATTTTTTCTTTATCCAACACCACGTTTCCCCGCTACTACTACGGATTACGGTCAGCCATTGGTCCACAAATATTATTAAAGTATTAAAAATAGGTGCACTACACAAATGGGCAGTAAAACGCGAACGGTAGATCACTAACCGTTACAGGTCAAAATGTTGCACGCGAGGTTTTTGTCAGCAATTAGCGAATATAGAAGCGTGGTCGAGGAGAAAAGAAAGGTTTCGGAGCACGGCCACCGCCGCGGGATAGTTGGGCGGTGCAAGACGTGAGCAGACAGCGATTAAGAATGTGGCGGCATCTATATCGCCACATGCGAACTACACATCACAATGACGTCACGTAAAATCCTGCATCGCACAAGTAGAGATTACCGCGCAACTAGCATACATACTCGTATACAACGTGTAACGTTAAATGCGCAAAACCTCAGACACCTCAACTGATTTTTAATTCAATTGACCTATTTCAGAGAGAAAATAAGTCATTAAAAAAATTGTAAAGGTTTTTATGTGCTGTTTTAGTTTTACTGGCCATTCTGATCGTTTCTTGCGTCTGCGACAACGCTTTATCGAGGGAGGAGTCGTCACCGGGCCGCTGCGCCGCGCTGATATTGGGTTGCTTACTGTCACGATGACAGTAAGGTTATTGCCACGAGATTAAAGATTACCACGATTTTGACAGAGATACAAAATCAGAGGTATAATAAGTGATTCGTTTCCTACCGATGACATTTTCATCCGTTTTCATAAATTTTCATTCACCACCTACAAAAATTCAATAATAGATGAAAATTTAGTTTCTTCAAGAAGAAGTGTAGTGCTACCGCTATCTATGAGTATGCGGTTGACCATACTCGATTGGTTCTATGTTAAAATCCAATCGTTATATCGCTTTTAACTTAGACCTGAATCTAAGCGATTCTGTCGGTATGGACAGCAAAAAAATGCAAATTGTCATAAGCCACGGGCGATTCACGAGCAGACATTCCCACAGTGGGCCGACACGCCTCGGTACCGTCAGCAACGTAGACATAGGATTAGTTAGTTCATGACATCTGTCATTTGGTAATCTTAAGATCTTCTCTAGTTTGGTCACTAGTATAATAAATAATAATAATTACTGAATCTGCATCACCGAGGTGTCCTTTTCTTATAGGATTACATGAGTAGGTATCTACCTACACAAATACATGATATACCAATCAAATAAACAAACCGTTTTAGCGAAACATTTTGTGACAAAAAAGTCCCGTGGTTATTAGCTGTTGAAATCTTACATGTTTTTATGGGTAAGTCGATTCGTACGTACATATTCATTCACCCGAAACGGGCGAATCGTCACTTTTAAATAATATTATTTTTTCCATATACGACTTGCACGGACTGGCACATTTTGAATTTTATGCAATGAAGTTAAGAAAAAAATACACGTTTATAATATGTATAATTTAACTCTTATCAGTTCTGCCGTGCGATTCTGTAACCATCTCACCGTGAAAGCTTGGGTGAAGTGAGCATGGAGTGAGCTGTAATTCGCTAGGGATTAACACTATTAAGTGCTCACTTCACTTATGACTTCACGGTGAGATTTTTACAGAATCGACCGGCTGTTCGATGGTGTCACTTTTTCTATGCTTTCGGGCGATTAGATTTGTGCGAATCGACTAATAAGCCGTTTTTATCGGTCAGAAATATTGAACTTACCACCTGTACACAGCGCGAAAAGACGATTTCACGTCAAAAAAAAAATACTGCAAGCAATAATGCATACGTCACTTAGAGTGTACCTTGTCTATCTACCGATTTTCCGTTCATCTACAACTAACTGATTTATAAGACCTACGTTTACTTTTTTTTCACCAATGCTTGTTATAAACTGCCTACCCTTCATATTTGCTGTCCGTACTTAAACCGTGACCGAAACCAGCGCTCTACATAGGGTTTATCCGACAGCAACAAATCTTTATCTGTTGCAGTGTAGACATCTGTCGGCTGCTACGGGAACTATTCTCGTTTGCAAGCGTATCATTGTACGCCACATGTTAAGGTGCAGAATGACCCCTGTGATGATTTACGTGAGAAAATTGTGAGATGATTGTTAGATTGCTTCGAATTAGGTACCGACTAGCCTACCCGAATTTTCTGAGACTTTAGTCGTATATCGCCAATGTTGCTTGGTATACACATGGTGCTTTGTCCGTGGTTTGCTGGTAGTATCTTACCGGACGAACTCAAACTCCAAAGCATTTATTTCAATTAAACCTATTACAGGCACTTTTGAATTTTCAAAGGTGAAAGTCAGTCACAAAGATGAAGCTAGTTGTCCATTCCACAGCAGAGCAAAAGTAGGTAGTAGGTTCTTACCAGAAAGTTTTTTTTTTTTTATATAATATTGCTATGTTTCCTACGGACGTATAAAGACGTATAAAGCAGGCACGGTTTTTCAGGAACTCATAGCACTGGAAGGAACAGTAGGGTTTTAGTCGGTAGGAGTTCGACTTAACCCTTCGTTATTCTCAGACAGAGGGTATCCATGAGGATTTCCCCACTGTAGAATCCTTTTGATTCCGTATTTATGTTGAATATATCACTTCAGTGACTCACTAACACACCAAGCGCCATCGTATATCCCCTACATCAATTTCCCTGTTTCCCGCCATTCCTCGTGACTGACAGATGACATTAGTACCAGCAGCCACCCTGCTTGAGTGAATGAGACAGTGTTTACATATCTATTAAATAGGTACACTACACCCACGAAACAATAATAAAAAAGGAAGAATAGCTGTTTTTATTTACCTTTTTTATGACATCAAGTCTAATCAAGGGCTGGCTCTAGCAGTCCTAGCAGTAAATCCTACTGTAACCAAGCCGAAAAACCATAGCACAGAGTGCCGTTATGATCTTCTTAATGACGAATCTAAATAGAAACCACAATTCCAGTCACATAACAATATCGTTTAAAAACCGATTTTTCACTACAAAAAAAGAAAATAGTCGCTACATCGCTAATCTTTTCTAAACTAGCATTTCTCGTGCTTTCTCACAATGCACGGGTTTTATAGCCATAAAGTGATGTTTTTACCGAACGCCTGGTTCAGGCCTTTTGAACTTTCGTCCGGTCATTAGTACGGTAAATCCCATTATTTTGTGGGGAAATTGACACGGATATTTATTGCGACTGTATGTTAAAATGTTGCTCTTGTTAATGGAGGTCTACTAAGTCCGTCAACGAAGATACGGGCCCGTCCAAAAAAAGTTGGTCCGTCAAAAAAGTGTATTTTTTTATATTACGGACGGGCAAATACCTACATATTGGGAGTAGGGACAGCTGTCAAATCGTGTTGTCATTAATTCTTAGTTCAGCCGGTCGATTCTGTAAAAATCTCACCGTGAAATCATAAGTGAAGTGAGCACTTAATAGTGTTAATCCCTAGCGAATGACAGCTCACTCCACGCTCTCTTCACCCAAGCTTTCACGGTGAGGTGGTTACAGAATCGCACGGCAGGCCCCGAAGTAAACATAGATTCATACATAATTATATCCGTAAATGGCGAGGCGTAAGTGATGCCCGTAACTTCGGGCGAAACTACGGATTCCGTGCTTAGGCAATAGACCACTGTATCGTTTTTGGAAGGATTTTTTGTGGCTAATGTTTGGCTATTGCTGGTGGGTCATTAAAGAACAAACAAATAAATAAAATTAAATTGTCTGTTTGTAATGTCAACATAACAGCGTTTGACTAAATGCATAAGAAAGTATAAACGGTACAAAAAAATAAATTATAATAAAAATGCTTATAATTTTGCCAATTCTGCAAAACATATTTTCACACAATTCTATTCATATAACGCAGATAATTACATTCACTGGATTATTTATGCCTAGCTGTTTGTTGCCCGCGAGTTTGTCGTTTACGCGTATTATGTATGTCATAATTTAAATAAAAAGGTCTCTAGTGGGGTAATTCCGTAACAGATTAACAGTTGCAAAGTTTTCATTTTGTCAGTTCGACAACCTTCATTGCGTTATTTACGTTGCTGAGCAGACAAATTTTCGAACATATGAAGCAATGGATTAGCAATATCCTTCAAAATTATGTAGATTGCGATTGACAGTGTGTTACGCAATGTATTTTTTTTTTTTTGTTAATATTTCTTTTAAATAAGAAGTAGATAGCTTCGAAAAACTGCACAAAAACGGCTTCCGCGGCGTTTTGGTCGGGGTGGCGCCTTAAGGTGCAGGTCAGTTCCTCAGGTCCCAGGCTACCTGTCATCTGCCAATTTCATAACGATCGGTTCAGTGATTTAGGAGTGAAAAGGTTACAAACAGACATACGGAGTTACTTTCGCATTCATATTATTAGTATGGATTATGGATACACCGGATAATTTTTTAACCAGTGCGCAAACTGTAACCATGAATAATAAGCATATGATTCCAGACCCAATTTTTATTTTTTCCTTTTTCTATCCCATTTTCGTTGTTAGAAAGCACTCATTCAATCAACAATCAATAATCTTTCACTCCATTCACTCGTGTATTGTTTTTGTTTTTATCTCACGTAGCATTAACAACAATTAATTAGTAATAAGTGGATAATGTTGCTAGTAGTATAATAAGTACTTTGTTTAATTAGTAAAATAGTATGTACTAGCGACCCGCCCCGGCTTTGCACGGGTGCAATGGAGAAACACTGATAATTTTAGAGCCATTATTTCTCGTAAAAAGTATAGGATAAAAAATGGTTATTGTGGGTTATCCCTAAGAGATTTTTTTGTAGACCTTTTTAAGGTGTACAATACTGTAGTACATGATTTTGATCTATCTCGACGGGTTCAGCCAGCGTTTGCAATGTAAGCGCAAAAAAAATTGTTTATTTGCGACATTACATTAGAAACCTCTAAAATTACCAGTGTTTCTCTACTATATTATGCATGTATTATACATATAAACCTTCCTCTTGAATCACTCTATCTATTAAAAAAAACCGCATCAAAATCCGTTGCGAAGTTTTAAAGATCTAAGCATATATAGGGACAGACAGACAGGGAAGCGACTTTGTTTTATACTATGTAGTGATAATTGTACTCCTGTTTTTTATCCCGAAATAAAATAAATAAACAAAACAAATATCAGCCGGTCGATTCTTTAAAAATCTCACCGTGAAATCGTAAGTGAAGTGAGCACTTAATAGTGTTAATCCCTAGCGAATGACAGCTCACTCCACGCTCACTTCACCCAAGCTTTCACGGTGAGATGGTTGCAGAATCGTACGGCAGCTGTTTTATAGAAAAGTGTAATACCTACCCGGTCAAAATGTATGAAAAAACTATTTTTTTTTTTTATAACCGACGAACATTTTCTACGCTAGGGGTTCTAGAATCATATTATGCAGAATTCATGGTTACTGTTTCCACACTGGTTAATTTTTTTCTTCTGTGTTTATAAAGTATGGAAGTTTTGATTCGGTAGGTGCTATGAGAATCGCTTCATGCTTAGGATCGGAATTTCACACTATAATATTTATTGAATAAATCATCTGGCGCTAGAATATCGTATCATCTGCCTAGCCTTTTCCCAACTATGTTGGGGTCGGCTTCCAATCTAACCGGATGCATACCAGTATTTTACATGGAGCGACTGCCTATCTGACCTCTACAACCCAATTACTAGGTAATACGATACCCCTTGGTAAGACTGGTTGTCAGACTTTCGGGTTACTGACGACCTGTAACGACTGTCAAAGATCCACGAATGACAGCCGGGACCAACGGCTTAACGTGCTTTCCGAGGCACGAAGGGGTCTTGGTATGTGAAGATGGTCACCCATCCACGGACCAACCACGGCAAGCATAGATTAACCTGATCAACCGACCCGTGAGGCTGTTATAACTTAGCCACAAGACCCTTTAGCTAGAATATCGTATATTATATAAAACAAATAGTTCATCAAGAAATACCTCTTTCTCTGGGCGTTAGTAATTGCGCGGGAAATGGGAAATTATGTACCTATTTTCTAATTACAAACATCTGCATGACTGTGGATTGAGTGGTGTTTACGACATAAGCCGATTAAAATAAATATTTTTTATGGCTTTTGTCGTCAATTTCATTCGCATTCATATTAATTCAACTTGCAGGTCGACACGTTCCAGGGATACCCTGGGAACTTAACGTTTATATCTTATACTAGATGGCGTTGTGTGAAAGTTGTGGAATATTATTATTATTATTATTATGTGTTTTCTGTGCTTTGTCTCTCTGTCTGTCTGTCAGTCAGTCACGTTGTCTACATCCTTATCTAAATAAGATAGATAAAAGTCCTTCAAATCAAATCATTTACTTTGCAAATATGGGAAATAAATTGTTACAAAGATGTTTTCATTATCTAGTTCTTCGTGTAATAACCGCATAATTATGGTCATGCAAATAATACCTATAATATCAGCCTTATGGGTTTCCACTGCTGGGACATGGGCCACCTCTCGGTGAGAGGGAGTGGGCCATAAACCACCACGCTTGGCACGGTTGGCGGATGTTACATGTCTTCGAATTTTGTTTCTAGGATATGCCGGTTTCCTCACTATGTTTTCCTTCACCGTTTAAATCATACCTATTTCGAATTTTATTTGAGCTAAACTGTACCCATGTCATAGTTAAGTCTGGAACAACGTGTTTCTTATGTTAGACGGGCTTTGATGGCTGCGAAACAGCCGTGCGATTCTGTAACCAACTCACCTTGAAAGCTTGGGTGAAGTGAGCGTGGAGTGAGCTGTCATTCGCTAGGGATTAACACTACATATTAAGTGCTCACTTCACTTATGAATTCACGGTGAGATTTTTACAGAATCGACCGTCTGTTTTTTGTCGCTGCCATCGTCTCCATTGTGATATGCCAATTTGTTTTTGTTCCAAAATAAAAAAAACTTTATAACTTTTTTTCCATTATCCTTGATACCTATCGGAGTGATCTAACCCTTAACCACCTACCACTGGTACCTGAGACCGCAATGGCAACTAGCAAATAAAGGGACCAGATTACTTTCATCACACATACTAATGCATTTTCTGACTATTTTTTTTTTTCCTAAATAAAGGATGTGTAGAATAGGTTATAGACGCGCACTGTCCTACGCCACTTACACATCGAAATATTTGAATGCAACAATACGTTGTGGTCTCAGGGACCACGCTGGTAGGTGGTTAAGGTTACGTAGTAACTATTTAGTAATCTGTGGTTAAGGGTTAAGTATGAAAAGTCAATTCTCCTACGGGATACTTAGCTAGGCAGGGCCGTCTTTAACCTATTGGATGCCCTGAGCACGTAAGGATCATGGGGGCCCTGTATAGATAAGAGTAGATAAGCAAAATTCTATTATTATTCAACAATTATTTTTATTTATTTACAATCACAATAATTAATAGATGATTGTAATATGATTTGGATCAGTAACTCTTAGCGTTCACAGGTTACTGCTTAAAATTCCCACAGCAAATCAATTATTTTGTCATTGAATCGGGTACTAATAATGCGTGAGTACTAAGAGTGAAACGGCGGCTGCAAAGAATGATTTTTATTAGAGCAGGCCGGGGCCCCCGTCGATCGCGGGGCCCTGGGGGGCCTGTAGCTAGGTACGTTTTAATTTAAAGCTGCAGTTTATCCTTTATTTAAGACGACATTAAATGCCAGCGACCTTGAGCGGGCACTGCCGCCCGACGCCCGCAATGGTCCCCGCTTCAACGCGCACAAGTTTATTCCAAAAAAGAATCCACGTTGATTTATCAAGCACAAAACAAATAAAAACCGTATACTAAAATTTGGGAAATTGAATTGTCTTTTAGATGATGAAAGTTTTATGAAAATACACCCGATAGTGTTTGCGTGATTATCGTTTTTTTGTCCGCTTTAGACATTACTTTACGAATTAATTACTCTATGTTAAAAAAATGTAATTTCAAACATTCACATATCAAATTACGAAGAAAATTGTCTAGTATAACATTTTTTTTTTCAAATAAATACGTCTGGTCGTATAGACGTGATGTTGAATTTAAAATCATTAGAAGTCGTATAGCTGCGCCTTAATACTAGCTACTGCTTGCGACTTCGTCCGCGTGAAATATCTTGTTTCAATATAAAACTCATCTTTTGACACTGCAACACTGCAGCTTGCCATTCAGGAAGAAAAATTCGGAATCGGATGTAGTTCCAAAGGTTACCCCCTGCATACAAACTCACATGTTTTACCTCTTTATATTCTTTCTTTTTTTTGTATTTTTTTTTTTTACTACCCTAACCCACCCCGTTCGCATCGCCTGCTCGCAGTCGCACGATTCGTTTACGTTTAGCGTTCTTTCTTACTTTTTTTTTTCTTCTTGCTCGGCCTCGAAGAGTTCTAGCGTAATTTTAAATAGCCTAAATAACCTTCTTGACAAGAATTATGCTATAAAATGAAAAATGAGTTTTTTTTTTCTCCTCAGCTTTATTAATAGAGAGATAGGCCAATCATGTTTTACAGTACCTATCAACAACGTAACGTCACGACCTTAAAAAATAATCTACAGTAATAATATAATATAATAATATTATAAAGAGGAAAGATTTGATTGTTTGTTTGTATTGAATAGGCTCCGAAACTACTGGACCGATTTGAAAAATTGTTTTACCATTAGAAGCCGACATTATCCCTGATGAACATAGGCTACTTTTTACCGCGGGAAAATGCTTCATTCCTACGGGAAAACGGGTAATAGGATTTAAACGGCGGGAATACCGAATTCTACGCAAACGAAGTTTGCGGGCGAATGCTAGTTAATAATAAAACCTTAACTCAATATCATTCAGGTTCCCTAAAATTAAATGTCTTATTACGGTTCATGTCTCTGTGTTATGGATGCAACTGTTAGCGTCTGTATTTTATATTACACCTTTTATTTATTATCTGGCAACATTTCACTTCGAAACTTCAGTTGTTATTAACCGGCAACGCCGAACCGCTCTTATTGGTCTGTGGTTTCAATTGGTGTATAGCTAACCAATCAGAGCGAGGCGCGCGTTGTGGCGGGCATTTGGAATTGTAAAAGGAATCTGTCGGGGATTCGGTGGTCAGTCGATCGTCGAGCAGTCCCCAGTGAACATCAAAAGAAATAGTGTACGTGTTTACTTGGTGTTAATTTTAAGGTAATGATGTATTTACACTTTTGCCATTTTATTGTGAAGTATTTTGATATTATGAAGTAAATATGTTTTCTGAACTGTTTATGGAGTCTTTCATTTACATTTCAGAAGTGGGATTAGCGGATTTTCACTCGTAAAAAAAAAAAGAGGGCTTGAAATACGAGAGTTGAAACCCATCCGTTAATCCCGCCCACGCTTATTAGTTTTTCATTTTCTTCCCTTTTGCTTACACCCTTAACTTACATTGTAAAAGAAAAGCTCCATAAAATGTTTTAATGTGGTAAATTTCAACGATAGTTACATCAGTCACGTAAGTACCATTCTATTCTATTGGTAATTCAAAAAACGTTAATTGTCACTCATGTTTAAAATACCTAATTCAGGAAACTGTTGTGCTGTGTCTTACTTACAAAGTTGATGAATACCCTGTAAGGAGTATGCAGCCCATTTTTGCCGGGGCGACACTCTGGAGATGGGATGCATACGCTTTCAACTGTTAGTTTATGTTTAAAATCGTCTTGTGTTGGTTTTTTGCATCTTGCCGAGGCACTCCTACGGAGATGTAACGGACTATTTTAAGCATGTACCCCATTTTGCCGGGCGACGCTCTGGAAATGGGATGCATGCGTTTTTAATTGATAGGTTATGTTTAAAATCGTCATGTGGTAGTTTGTTGCATCTTGCCGAGGCACTCCTACGGAGATGTAACGGACTATGAGCATGCACCCCATTTTGCCGGAGCGACGCTCTGGATATGGGATGCATCCTTGCCACTTATAAATCGTGTATAACGGTTTGGTACATTTTGCCGGGGTACTCCTACGGATATGTACTGGATCATTTTGAGCATGTATCCCATATTGCCGGGGCGACGCTCTGGATATGCGGTACATGCTTTTCTTGTACACACAATACAATTATTGATTTGATTTATTGCGTCGGGCATATTATATATTGCCAGGGTACTCTCGTGGATATATAATATGTTTTAAAGCATGTATTTCATTTTGCCAGGGCTACACTCTGGAAATGCGATGCTTGTTTGGGGCGATGAATATTTTACTTTGATCATGAAATATATTAATCTACCTACCACCATAAGAATAGCATTAAACTAAAGTTAAATACATTAATTAACACTTAATTAAACTTAATCACAATTACAGATAATGGATTCATCGCCTGCGGGCAGTGGTAATGGACGTCGCTGCAATAACGAGGATGAGCCAATAAGTGTGGACCGTAACGAGGGCCCACGGCGGACTCCGCAGCGACGCCAAGTTCATCAAAGCGAGGGAGCGGAAGGGAGTCTGGATATCAGGCAAGTCCGCAAGCGCTTAATTAATGATTCTGATAATGAAAGCGAGGGAGCGGAAGGGAGTCTGGATATCAGGCAAGTCCGCAAACGCTTAATTAATGATTCTGATAATGAGAGTGAGGGAGCGGAAGGGAGCCTGGTTGGAGACAGGCAAAGCCGCAAGCACTCTCTTTTAAAGCCAAACTATAGTAAAAACGTTAATAACCGGCGATCAAGAAGAGACAGCAGCGAACGCAATCGTAGAAGGGACCGATATCGCGACGATTCTGTCGATAAAGGTCGTGATAGAACTCGACTTCGTGATGATTCTAGTAATTATTATCGTAGTAGGAAACGGTTTTGTGACAACTCATCTGATGATGAAATCCGGGTCATGAGGGTAGGACGACGTCGTCATCGCAGCAGTAGCAGTGATAGCTATGACACTCCTACTAGACGCTTATTGAAGCGAGGACGAACTCGTTCTCCCTCACGTCGTATAAAACATGAATTGACGGAAGTTCAGATGCCTGATGCTACTCATAGCATCTTAAATAAATTCTTGAATGTTCTCAATAATGTGAAGGGACAATCGACCTCTAAGCTTTCTTTGACAAACGTGATTCCGGAATTCGATCCTTTATCTACCGAACAAACCATAGTAACGTGGTTAACTAAAGTCGAGGAAGCCGCGGAGATTTATAATTGGGATGAACGGGAAACCATTCATTTTGCTCTACCGAAACTCGTCGGACTTGCTCAGACATGGTATAGAGGCCTGAGCACGATGCTTTACTCGTGGACAGAATGGAAAAGGAAGCTTATTGAGTCTTTTCCTTGTAGATACGACTATGCGGAACTACTAACCCAGATGTTGGCCAAGCGTGTGCGTTACGGCGAATCCCTTGAACAATATTATTACGCAAAAATAAATCTCCTGAACCGATGTGGTATCGTAGGTCGAAAAGCAGTCGATTGCTTATTACACGGCGTAGACGATAGGGCGGTACGGATAGGAGCACAAGCGGCTAGGTTTCGTGGACCTGAAGATGTGCTTAGATATTTTAAAACTGTTAAGCCAGGCACTAGTAGGGAAACCGCGGATAGATCCGGGCAAGATACGAGTAAAAGGAACTCCTTGTCAAATAACAGTCGGAACAAATCTGACGCGAATAAGAGGTCCACTTTTGTCATTAAATGTCACAATTGTAATGGAGAAGGACACAAGAGTTTTAAATGCAATAAGCCCCTAACGAAATGCACTCTGTGTAACCGCGAAGGTCATTTAGATTTGTATTGTAGATCTAAGTGGCCCACTATCCAAAACACTGAACGTCCCAGTAGTGAAGTTAAGGATGAAAAGCAGGTTGCTCTAGTAGACTATTCAGATGCTACTAATCAGAAGTATGTCCTCGAAATATTCGTAAACGGTCAGCCGATCAATTGTCAAGTAGACTTAGGGAGCCAGTGTACCTTAGTTAGGGAATCGGAAGCAAAGCGTTTGAAGCTAAATACAAGCCTGGACAGATTACCAGTCCTGCGGGGTATAGGTGGCTTTCACATAAAACCACTGGGAAAATGTAATGCCGACGTAACTGTGCAAGGGATAAAAGAGAATATAGAGATTCTCATTGTTGAAGACGCTGCTTTGAAATACCCAGCCCTCTTGGGTCACACGTTCACAGAGAAACCTGGTATTACTATCATAAAGACCCCTAACGAAGTATTGTTCGAACAGGATTCCCATCAAAAAATATTCCTCATGACTCAGTATGATGTAGTAATTGCTCCAAAACAATTAACTGTGATACCTGTGAAGTCACGAACTAGTCTTACTGGCTTTGTGTATGTGAACGGTTCCGTTAGAGGCACCCCAGGTAAAGAACACTATTTACTCCCGGGCGAGTATAAACTACACGGTGGTTTCGGTAACTTGCTGCTACAAAACGTCTCTGCTAATTCGGTCGGTATAAAACAGGGGTCTTTACTGACGCGTGCTATCCCCATCACGAACGAACAAAATGTATACTCAGTAACTTTCGATGATAAATCTCTGGATGAGTCTGTACAGTGCGGTAACACCATCACTTCAGAGCAGAAACTCGAGATCCAGGGATTATTATTGAAATTTAAAGAATGTTTTTCCTCTGGTCTTAAAGATCTTGGTTTCACAATTGCAACAGAGATGGTCATAGAGCTTAACGATACAGAGCCAGTGGTATACAGGCCATATCGCATGTCCTACGGCGAAAGAGCGCTGGTAAGAGATATGGTTCAGGAGATGATGGATGCGGGCATTGTAACAGAATCCACCTCCCCATATGCGAGTCCAATCGTGCTGGTCAAGAAAAAAACCGGAGAGAAACGTTTGTGTGTAGATTATAGAGCTTTAAATAAACGCACAAAAAAGGATCACTATCCCTTACCTCTAATAGACGACCAGCTCGATAGGCTTGCAGGTAATAAACTGTTCACATCATTAGATCTAGCGTCCGGCTATTATCAAATTCCTATTGAAAAGAATTCGCAAGACAAAACCGCATTTGTGACGCCCGATGGCCAGTTTCAGTATACACGAATGCCTTTTGGATTGGTAAATGCACCATCTGTTTTCCAAAGAACGATCAATAAGATCCTCTCTGAAGCGAAAATAAAGTACGCTCTCGTCTATATGGATGATATTTTGATCCCAGCACGGTCTTTTGACGAAGGTCTCTGTAGGCTTGAAGAAGTACTTTTCCTCCTAAAACGGGGTGGTCTTACTCTCAAACTATCCAAATGCAACTTTTTCATGGATAGCATCGAATTTCTGGGTTTCCAAATTAATGCTGACGGTATCAAACCCGGCGGAAGGAAAACCGAAGCCGTTTCGAAGTTTCGTACACCCAAAAGCCAACGTGAACTACAGCAATTCATCGGCTTGGCAAGCTTCTTTAGAAGGTTCGTTAAGGGATTTGCTACAATCGCAAAGCCTCTAACGGACCTCCTTAAAAAGAATACCACCTGGAAGTGGGGGCCTGAACAAGTGAATGCATTCGAAACAATTAAGTCGACGCTTGTACAGAGACCCTTGCTTGCTCTTTATGACCCAACACGCGAAACCGAGGTACATACGGACGCTAGTAAACACGGGATAGGAGGAATTTTACTGCAGAAAGATGATGCTGGTCATTTGAGGCCAGTCTCATATTTTAGCAGGAAAACTACACCCGATCCCTAAAGTTGAAACTCCATTTCATACAATTCACGCAGACCATCTAGGGCCATTTGTGAAGAGCAAAAAGGGCAACTGCTACCTATTGGTAATTGTAGACGGATTCACGAAATACATAAATATAAAGCCAGTCAGAAACACTAAAAGTTCTACCTCAATAAAAGCCCTCAAAGAGCACATTAGTTACTTTGGGGCACCGTCTAGACTGATAACCGATAGAGGGACTTCTTTTACCAGTAACAGCTTTCGCGCATTTGCCCAATCCATGGGTATCAAGCACATACTTAATGCTGTGGCCACACCTCGAGCAAACGGACAATGCGAACGTTATAATCGGACAATCTTAAGTGCACTCACCTCTAAAACGGACAATAAAGACGATAAGAACTGGGATGATTACATTCTGGATATACAGATCGGTTTGAACACTACCGTCCACAAGACGACTGGCAAAAGCCCTTCGGAACTACTTCTTGGTTTTAACATACGTAGTAGCTCCGAAAATGCTCTAAGCGATATTATAGACGATGTTAGAGAATTTTCCACAGACGATTTGGGCCAGGTACGATCCAAAGCAGGTACACGCATTGCCGAACAACAGGTTAAAGACAAAATCCGATATGATGCTAGACATAAGCGCGCTTACGAATATAACTCGGGCGATTTAGTTAGCATAAAGCGAGAGGTGCCAAGCGATGGCAAATCGAAAAAGCTAGCGGCAAAGTTTCAGGGTCCATACCGAATTTCTAAAGTACTGCCTAACGATAGGTTCTTAATAGAAGATACGCCGTTAACCCGCAATCATGGCCAACGTCGATATGAAAATGTAATAGCGATAGATAGAATTAAGCCGTGGCTCGCTTTCGATAGGAATTATGACTCTACAGAGTCTGAGTCTGAAGATAATGCTAATCAGGACCGTAATGAACCTACCAATTAGTACTATATACTAAAGAGAGTACATCTAGACTGGAATAGACTGATTTATGAAATATAATAATAAATAATATAATATTTAATAAAGTAAAGTATACACACCGCATTGATGTAATATTTAAGATAATATTATTAGAATTAATATAATTAATATCATGTTGATATTATGTAATGTTTATATAATAATAAGTGTAACTTAGCTACCATAAGCTTACCACGAAAATAACTGTTCTTTAATGTCATAGTTTATTCTTATAATAATAAATTACTACGAATAATTTAAGCTGTCAACTAGGTTATCACATTAAAATTGTTTTAGATTATGTAGTTAAATCTGATAGATCTTTTATTAAGATTATAATATTAGTACTAACTATTATTATAAGATGGCAATGTTATCATGGTTTATGATTGTAAAACCTTAGGTAGATTCCAAGGTTAATTATAATGTAGTTTTATTTTATTTTTTTTTTGATGTCGCGAAGGGACTCGCTTTTCGCAGGATGGCCGAGCTGTTAGCGTCTGTATTTTATATTACACCTTTTATTTATTATCTGGCAACATTTCACTTCGAAACTTCAGTTGTTATTAACCGGCAACGCCGAACCGCTCTTATTGGTCTGTGGTTTCAATTGGTGTATAGCTAACCAATCAGAGCGAGGCGCGCGTTGTGGCGGGCATTTGGAATTGTAAAAGGAATCTGTCGGGGATTCGGTGGTCAGTCGATCGTCGAGCAGTCCCCAGTGAACATCAAAAGAAATAGTGTACGTGTTTACTTGGTGTTAATTTAAATAAATATGTTTTCTGAACTGTTTATGGAGTCTTTCATTTACACAACGTATCGCATCGCATCGTACGGCAGTCATCAAGCTATTAGCATTAATTACAATGTTTGTATGTCCGTCGCCGCTTCCTGCTTCAAGACATCAACGTGCCACTTATATTGAAGGGAGTCATCGTATTTTATGAGCATGCATTTGGAATATTTGTCACCTAGGATTCTGTAGTAGAAACGATGAGTCAGGCTGTTAAATGTTTGAACATTTTAATTGCCTGTTTGCGTTTAATTCACACCTAGTGATTAGTGATCCTTTCCGACGTCTTTTGTGTTTTAATTATGCGTTACTTTTAAGAAAAGATTTATTGAAATCCTAGTTTAATTTACTGTGTGTCCTCCCACTGCTTGACAAAGGCATCTCCCTATAACTTCAGCTGTTTCGATCCACTTCTAAAGTAGACCACTGGTCGTTTCTTTTCTCCAACTCTTCCCGCCATCTTCGGGGTCTGCCGCGACGCCTTCTGGCTGTGTCAGGGCTTCACGTAGTGGTTATTTTGGCCCACGGCTCAATAGGCATACGGCAGACGTGACCAGCCCAGCCCAGTCCCACTTCAGCTTAGCGGCTATGATACTATAGCTACTTGAAGGAAAGCTATATTTTTAGTTAGGCTCGATTATTATATATTTTTATTTTAATGGTTTGTTAGTTAATTTTGTATAAGAAGTTTATTCAGTTTATTATACTTATCAAAAAGAATGAGTTAGAGGAAAATATGCGTCACATCCACGCAAAACGGCCATCGCGTGCTGGTTTTCAGCGACAGCCGTCAATAGCACCGATTGCCTTGTTCACAAACTAAACTAAATCTAAGTTCAGTGCATCTTGTTCTTTCTATTTCATTACGAAAAGGACAGAAGATAAATATTAGTTTAGTCCTGTCAAATTAGTCAGCGCCTGACGTTAATTGACGTATTTTTAGTAGCCAATTTTTTATCACGTCTAAACTTGTCTATGGAGTATCTTAATTTAACAGGACTAAACTAATATTTATCTTCTGTCCTTTTCATAATGAAATAAGTAGAAAGAAAAAGATGCACTGAACTTAAATTTAGTTAAGTTTGTGAACAATTGAATCGGCTCCGATGTTTCGCAACTTTGCTTCCCAATGACTACGAGGACTTAGATTCGTTCATGTATCAACATCGCAAAGCTGGAGTGCGGGACTATTTCTAAACATCTCGCTGCACTCTCGCATGCACCGATCCATATCTTTCACTTGCTACTTCCTTATAATGCCGGCGGATGTCAAAATTACTGGAACACGTCGTTAAGGACTCAATCATGAACGAGAGCTCACTTAAACTGCAATTGTGAGGAAGCTATTGTTTACCTACGGTTTTTTTTAAAACTTTCGTGACTTTTCGTTACAGGGGGCTGCGCTAGCGCGTCTATATCTTTGAACTTTCTTAACTATACCTCTTCGTTAAGGACTCAATCGTGAGAGAGAACTCTCAGTTGAGAGGAAGCTACTGTTTAAGGTTTTTTTTTTAACTCTCGTGACTTTCACGTGGCCGCGCTATGCATCGTAAACTACGATTTTAAAACCAATAAACCTATATAGTCAATATTAATATTGAAAAATGAAAAATTATGAAAATCGACATATCGGTTTTAATTTCAAATTCTCCGCAACTGACTTTTTTATATCCAAATTTTCGTTTGTCAACGTCAAAATTTTAAAAGTTCAGAATATAAATTGATGGCCAGTCATATGAACTAGAAAAAAAAATGGTTTTAACCTCAGAGCACGCTGCAGCTATCGAGTCTTTGTCTCCATCTTTAGCCTTTCTTAGGTATAGGCCTGCTACGAGTATCTTGGACAAGACCTCATCCTCAATGGTTTTTAAGATTGCAGCGAGCTCTGAGGTTAAAACCTATTTTTTGACAGCATTTCTGAGAGCAAGCACAACAGAACTTCCATCTTTATCTCAACGCATCGGCAATTTCTCAAGTGTACATTGAGGAGTTTATTTATAAATGTTACTTAACACGTTCAACGCCATGTCGGACATTGAAATGCGCCATGTCCGACATGGCGTTGATGTTTGGTAAAGTAAATAATTAGCGACAGTTTAACCATACATTTTTGACGTTTAAACGTCTTTTAACTTTTATAAATCCACTTTCAATTATTTCTCAGGTGGCCCATCGTCCTGTTTGCTAACCAAAAAGCTTAAAGATCCTCAACCGTTGCGCAAGCGCCGATACACAGCCAATGACAGCTACACAATACAAAACACGGCTTCCCACACTACTTGTACCTTAGTCAAGGCATGACCCCTGTACCTTCACCCACAGTCATGTATTGACAGTGCCCTAACCAAATTGGTCAAACATTTGAACCAACATTATTAAGCAAACATTGTATGAAACGAATGGGCTACATCGACACCTATTTTGTTTGGTCGGGTAAATAATAAATATTGGGCGAGTTGACCTCTCAAAATTTTCCCAGGACTTCGGTGTGGTGTTGAATTTTACTTAATTTGTTCTTTAAAGTGTTGGTTTAAGGTTGATTTTTGTAGTGGCGTAAATGGTTTGGACTTTAACTGTATCGCTTTAGTGGGATGCCGAAGAAGTGTAGGTAGTCCTGCTACAATATGAGGAGGCTCCTATCTTTCATCAGCTAGGTAAATACCTACCGTGTAAATACATTTGATGCCAAAAGTAATAGTTGTTATTTTCACTGTTTTATATTGAATCTTCTATTAGAACACTAGTCGTTAATTAACTCTAAATAAATTAAATTCGTAAGTTTTTTTTTCCTAATGTTTAAAGAGGGAGGGGTTCTGTTCACCTCCAAAATGTAACTAGCATTCAAATAAGTGGGGTTCTTATAACACAGGTCACGCATTGCGTGCCGCTATAATACGGCATCGTTGACACAATAATAGAAGAGATACTGATACTTGCGTAGGAGCATGCTACGCGGTTTAACCGTTTTGATACTTGCAATTTTCGTAGCGCTTTAGACTCTAGCTAGAGTGCTACGAGAAACAAGACCACTCTTATTGGTGTCTTTAACTACATACCTAGAAGTTCTCTGTCAAGTATAGCTGCAAAGTGGAGCACAAACTTTTTTATGCAATCACACTAATATTATAAAGGCGAAAGTTTGTGTGTGTGCGTGTGTTTGTATGTTTGTTACTTCTTCACGCTCAAATGGCTGGACCAATTTTATGACATTTGGCACACAGATAGTTTATAACAAGGATTAACACATAGAATACTTTTTATCCCGATATTCTTACGGGATCGAGACTTATGCGGGTGAAACCGCGGGGCGCAGCTAGTCACAAATAAGTTTAATCGGAATAATATGTACTTAGCAATTTTTTTTTGTCATCTTTTTGTACCAATTTTTTCACGTGTTGTTCTTTATTTGGTTACAATAAGATAATAGAATTGACAAAAAAACGGCAAATCACTCTCTAGGTATCAAAGAATTTCCTTCTAAAATGTAGAAGTAAGCAAGTATCAAGTGGGATGTATCTAAATACTCATAAACAGTGGGAAATAGATCCTATTCGAGAATAGGTTATATACTGCTACATTTTTAAGTGACGAGTCTTTTATGGAACACGCTGTTAGAACAAACGGTATAAGTCCTTTTTCCTAGTTATTTTAATTGGCACGGGGTTTTTTTTAAAGACAAGGTTTTACTCGAGTGATGAGATTGGTGAGATATTGACTTACTGATGGTTTAAAATACATATTTTAAGCTTTTATAAATTGCCATTGAACTAGGTTTTTGATTTTATAAGTATGTGTTTATTTGTTTTTTTATTAGGAGAAATACTACACTGCTAAACTCGATAGTAAATAAAAAAACTTGAATTAGAACCACAATTTTCAACATTTCATACATGTCCCATGTTCACGGTTGCCCTCCCTACACAGCGTCAAGGCAAACAGTAGTACGCAAGAGTGGGTGTTCCCTCGCTCGTGAGAACACACCGCAGCCTCTTCGGTGGGAAAAGGCGTTTACGTTCAACCTGTCAACAGGAAGCGGCTTTTTACCGTGATTTCCTCTAACATGAAGTCTTTGGAGACGAGGGAATTTATCAATAAAAATATCTGAAGGGGTAGCCAGAGATATCTACCCAACATAGCCGACGGCACGGTTGGCGCAGTGGTTAAGCGATTGACTGCTGCGCTGCGTGTCGCGGGTTCGATTCCCGCACGGAACAAATATTTGTATGACCTACATGTATTTGTTCCGAGTCTGGGTGTTTTTCTATCTATAATATGTATGTATTTACAAAAAAAAAAAAAAAAAAAATGTATATAAGTAGTTTATCAGCCATCTTGTTACCATAACACAAGCATTAGGTTGCTTAGCTTGGGACAAATGGTGCTGTGTGAAATGTCCAGGGATTTATTATTATTATTATTATATAGCACATTTCGCCAGTCTTATCACAATAAATTCAGAAGCCGAAAAGTCTGAGAAGCGGTCTTACCAAGCGGAATATTGTTACCCAGTAACTGGGTTGTGGAGGTCAGATAGGCAGTCGCTCCATGTAAAATGCTGGTATTCAGCTGCATCCGGTTAGACTGATTTTACTGTCATAGGTCCCATTAAAAAGGTAACTAATTGTGATTATGGCATAGTTATCATCTGCCTAGCCTTTTCCCAACTATGTTGGGGTCGGCTTCCAGTCTAACCGGATGCAGCTGAATACCAGTATTTTACATGGAGCGACTGCCTATCTGACCTCCACAACCCAGTTACTGGGTAATACGATACCCCTTGGTAAGACTGGTTGTCAGACTTTCGGGCTACTGATGACCCGTAATGACTGTCCACGAATGACGGCAGGGACCAACGGCTTAACGTGCTTTCCGAGGCACGGAGGGGTCTTGGTATGTGAAGATGGTCACCCATCCACGGGCCAACCGCGGCAAGCGTAGCTTAACCTGATCGATCGACCCGTGTGGCTGTTATTACTTAGCCATAAGCCCCTCATTGATAATTTAAAAAAAAAGTAGAATTTAAATAAAAAACCGTTAGCTAGTTTATGAAATACTGAAATCCAATTTATCAAAATATTTTAGGTAAACGCGTTATAAAACTATTGTACTGACCGTACCTATTGAAAACGACCTAATAAAAAAACTCAATAACACTTAGAAATCATAAAACAAGTAATTTTAAATTTTTATATTAAAAAAAACAATTAAACCCAACTCCAACATTCGCACCTGACCTTAAAATGTTCAAAGACGACCAAACATTTAACAAATCACCAAGAAACATCATCAATAACAACGACCACGTTATAAGAAATGCACTAAACACATAATAACACGGCCTGGCTGGGGATCGAGCTTGCGCCCTTTAATTAGGACGGACGCAGGCGCCCGCGCAGGCCAGTGAGCGATTGAATCTACCGCTGTCATTCCGTATTTATTGCCCATCTGAAGATTTTTTTGAAGTTAAATCTTATCGTGTAATAGGTGTACCCTCTTACAATGTGACTTACCTAGGGGTATCGTGTTATCCAGTACTGGGCTGTGGATGTCACATAAGCAGTCGCTCCATAAAAAAAAACTGGTATTCAACTGCATCCGGTTACACTGGAAGCCGACCCCAAAAATGTCGGTAAAGAGCTAGGCAGATGATGATGCTTCTGGTGTAAAACCTTCCAGCCCCTCCTTCCGATACTTTAGTAAACCTGTACAGTCCATAATGTGTATCCATCTTACTACAAATGACAGTGAGGACCAACGGTTAATCGGGCTTTCCGAGGCACGATAGTTAAGCATAATATTGGCGCCGATTCCCTAGTTCACAAACTAAACTAAATTTAAGTTCAGTGCATCTTTTTCTTTCTCTCCCATTAAGAAAAGGACAGAAGATAAATATTAGTTTAGTACTGTCAAATTAAGATACTCCATAGACAAGTTTAGACGTGATTAAAAAACTGGCTACTAAAAATACGTCAATTTACGTCAGGCGCTGACTAATTTGATAGGACTAAACTAATATTTATCTTCTGTCCTTTCCTTAATTAAATAGACATAATGAATGTCTGAATGTCCCTGATGCAGGACCATCACTACGGCTAAGACCTTATTATTGTTTTATATAGGAATCTACAATATAGACAACTACCTTACCAAATACTTATAGGAAACTTACTGACCGGACAGACATTTTCCTGTTTCGTAGAACTTGATCGCAGCGCCACTTCTACCTAAATCTAAACTATCCAGGGGGGTTTTAGATCATCAACCACTCAAACCCACACAAAAAATTCATCAAAATGGGTCCAGCCGTTTAGGAGAAGTTCAGTGACATAGTACTGAATAATGATATATAAAAACATATATATATTTTTTTGTTTTGCCCTGGCCCCATGCTATTTCAGTTCGGTCAGTATGGTTTTTCATGTCAGCCTTTACGGTATCACACAGTTGCGGTTCTTTCATTCATTATTATCTATACAATCCATCCATCATTTCTTTGTTCTGCCACTTCTCTTGCATCTATCAAGACATTTAATTCATTCCTCGCTATACACTGCCCTTTAAAAGTGACCATCGTTTCCACAGCCTCTATTGGCCCCACCCTGCGTCGGCGCCGCTATTTTGACGTTATGATTTACTGCGCACCGCTGCGCTGCTCTAAAGTTGATCACGCACGAACATACACACCTGTTTACTGTTGCCCTATATTATCTATTCGCTCTCAAAGGAATTGAAGGATTCAATTGGCTTGACATATTTATTTAAATTAAATTGTAAAGTGACATTTATTTCACTCTATGGCAGTCTACACAATTATGTCTATCGTATACCACGTATCTCTATGGTCGTCATATGGCAGGTCATAGGAGTAAAGAACTCTTTAAGGCTTATAACGTTGATAAATGGACTGTTTCTTTTGCTACGTAATCTGTATTTTGGGACAAGCGAAATTTAATACAGTATGATCTCTTATTAATTTGTTAAGTATAGACATTTCAGTGCTATAAAAATAATTGTATCGAAGTAAAATTTTTAAGTGGTAGTAAGTGAGTTAGTCCTCATTAAAACATGCAAGTTGTTCTTCAGACTGTTAATCGATAATCCTCCTTTTTTAAATAGACAGCCAGCTTAACCATTTAATACATCAACCGTCTAAATGGCTAAATACAAATGCCGTTTAAACCACAAAAAAAGAAAACGAAATTATCGCATTTACAATCGATGCGAAAAAGAAATTCACTTTTATACCCTTCGAGAATAGTTCCACATTGCGTTTGATTAACATTTTAATAAACTGTCCATTATTTATACATAATTTAAACAAAGGCACAAAGAGGCGCGCGCGCATCTGCCACGAGTACTAACGAAGATCGCTGATGTTTGCCGATTGTCTGTCATGTTTTATTGCATTAATTTAATAGTTCGGGTCATAAATCCTTGTGAATGGTAATGCGTTAGTTTTCTTAAATACATGTTGCCTATTTATTTTTGCCATATCCATGGTTCCTTTCTAAGAATAGTTCTCTCCATTTTATGGTTCTTGTCATAAGAAGCAGATGAGAAACTACTGCTAATATGACTTCAATAAATAGTATCTACGTTTATACTGGGCCCTTCACCGATTGGAATGTTAGCACAAGGTGTAACCATGTACCTACAGACAGTAGCACACACATAAATCTCACCGATGACAATAATGGGGCCAGCAGAGCGATTCTGTAACCATCTCACTGTGAAAACTTAGGTGAAGTGAGCGTGAAGTGAGCTGTCAGTGTCATCCCACCTGATACTAGGGATTGAATAAGCAAACATTTACAGCCATAATCTATATTTTATGCTAATTCTGTAGATTATTTTATATAATTTTAAAAGCTAGTATTTTAGTTGTCAAAACATTACTATTTTGTGGAGGTTTCAATCTAGGAAAAAAGAAATAAAATAAAAAGAAAATTGAGATTCTAAGTTTCTGTTTTGCTATTTTATTTTAAAACCTCACTGCTGAGGCGCAAACCTTCTCCTGTGACAGGATGTGGGCTGTAGTTCACCACGTGGGTCCAGTGCGGGTTGATAGATGTCAAATGTCTTCGATTTTTTGGTTCTAGGAGATTTTCTCACGATGTTTTCCTAAACCGTTTTGAGCGTAGTGGTGATGAAATAATTTACACAAAGTTAAGCGCCTTAAGGGGGGCTTGTAACTAAGTAATAACAGCCGCACGGGTAGATCGATCAGGTTAAGCTACGCTTGCCGCGGTTGTTCCGTGGATGGGTGACAATCTTCACACACCAAGACCCCTCCGTGCCTCGGAAAGCACGTTAAGCCGTTGGTCCCGGCTGTCATTCGTGGATCTTTGACAGTCGATACGGGTCGTCAGTAGCCCGAAAGTCTGACAACCAGTCTTACAAAGGGGTATCGTACTACCCAGTATCTGGGTTCTGGAGGTCAGATGGCAGTCGCTCCATGTAAAATACTGGTATTCAGCTGCATCCGGTTAGACTGGAAGCCGACCCCAACATAGTTGGGAAAAGGCAGGCAGATGATGATAAGGGCCTTAAGGGTTCGAACCCTTACACTTACCCTTATTACCTACAACTTGTAAATCGCGGCGTTTAGCACTGGGCCACAACTGCTGCGATTGGCTGTCGCAGCAGTTTACAATTCGTCACAGCTATTTTGCGATAATTTTTGTTCTGTAAAAGGAAGAGGGGAGGAAAATTTTCCTTATTTTTTTTTCTTATTACAAGTTTTGATAACTACGAGTAGCTGCGCCCCGTGGTTAAACCCGCAGAAGTCTCGATCGCGTGGGAATATCAGGAAAAAAGTATCCTATGTCCTAATCCAGGTCATGGTCTAACCATGTACCATATTTCATCCAAATTTGTTCAGCCGTTTAAGCGTGAAAGTGTAACAAACAAACACACAAATTTTTTTTTTTTTTTTCTTTGTAACATTACTTTAGATTTGGATGAAGGTAGCGACGTAAACATTTATCCAACACATATCCATGACGTAAACTGAATGTGGATGGATCTCCAAAACCGAACATGGTAGGTACAGACGCCAGTACATCAAGCTACTACAATCTGTCAATTTTCTTTAATAGATTTTCAACGTTATAGCTAAAGCATTAGGTTCAAAGTTGATTGGGAAAATTTGACTGTTTCGAGTAGCTTAATGTGCTGGCGTCTGTACATCATAACCACTGAACCAAACAGTTTTAAACTGCCAATCCAGATTTTTGCAAAAGACCATCACAATATGAATCATTTTGAAAGATATTACTAATCCACTGCTTTATATGTTCGAAATAATCGTCTGCCCAACAACGTAAATAACGCAATGAATGTTGTTGAACTGTCAAAATGAAAACCATAACTACTGTTAGTGTGTTACGCAATTACCTCGCTTCATGGGACACCCTGCTTATTAAAACACACATCCAAACATGCTTTGTGACGACTAAATACCCAATTATTTTGCATTGAATAATTTATTTCTAATACGTTCGAATTGAAACCCCTGCCGTTACTGTTGTCACATGTCACGTTTAGCGCGTGCCCTAGCGCGGTATGTCCAATAAGACATATGGTGTAACTGTTCAAGTAATTATAATAATGACCATCGATGCTTTTTGCTTGCGTTTTCCCTTTCATACTGTATCAGGTAGAAACGAACAGAAGATCCAGTAGTCCCTAGCACAGCTGCGGGGAAGTTGCGTAACACATTTTCAATCACAATCCGAATGATTTTAAAGGAAATTGTTAATCCATTGCATCGATATTTGGCTCGACAACGTAAATGACGCAATTATTATTTTTTTTTTTTTTTAAACGTTGCCCCACACTAGGAATTTCTCCTGTATTGTGGGTGCGTTTACAAACATTTATACTCACATTCACAAACAGCCAGACCCGGAACAACTTCTTGTAGGACATACAAATATTTGTTGAATTGCCAATATGAAAGGCATTGCCATGGTAAGTGTGTTACAGAATTACCCCGCTGGTATTGATTCTTACCAGGATTTTTCATCGTCCTAGGGACAACGTAACTTAACCTTTCAAGTACAATTAAGACAGCGTTTACCAATCTGTCTTCGCGAAACGCCTATTTTCTTTTAGACCGTTTATGGAGGGCCCATGTTTAGGACGAAATCATGCCAGGGACATCCAGGATCGGCAGAGTATGTTTACAAGCTGGTACTGCAAGATGACTCTTTACAAATGATCTTTTACAACAATACACACAACAATACAATACAACAATACATACAACAGCCAACCAATACAATTGCGGGTTTCAAGTCTGGGATGACAGTCAACCGGTCTATTCTGTAAAAATCTCACTGTGACGACTTAGGTGAAGTGAGCCGTCAATCGACCTGATGCTAGGTATTAATTGCTCACTACAAGCTCTCTTCACCAAGTTTGCACGGTGAGATTTGTACAGAATACATCTGCAGGCAGCAAGATTGGTTTTAAACCCAATAAAACGTGTATGTACGTGTAAATAAATAATCGTAGAGAGCAGACTGGTCTGTCTAAAACCGGGATTAGAAGTTGCCGGTCGATTCTGTAAAAATCTCACCGTGAAATCATAAGTGAAGTAAGCACTTAATAGTGTTAATCCCTAGCGAAAACAAAACAATGACAGCTCACTTCACGCTCACTTCACCCAAGCTTTCACGGTGAGATGGTTACAGAATCGCACGGCAGTATATACAACGTGTAACGTTAAATGCGCAAAACCTCAGACACCCCAACTGATTTTTAATTCAATTGACCTATTTCAAACAGAAAATAAGTCATTAAAAAAATTGTATAGGATTTATGTGCTGTTTTTGTTTTACTGGCCATTCTGATCGTTAATTGCGTATGCGATGACGCTTTATCGAGGGAGGAGTCGTCACCAGGCTGCTGCGCCGCGCTGACATTGGGTTGTTTGACCTATTAATAAATAGACACGGCAACGTTTTTAATGAAGATTTTTTGAAAAATGTGACCTATATTAAAAAGTCGTTCAATTAATTCTGCTCGTTATTCTGATCAAACTATTTTCAGGTTTTGCGCATTTAGCGTTACACGTTGTATATATTTATATGTATTTAGTTGAACGCAGTTATTTTGACATTACAAATAGACACTTTAATTTTATTTATTTGCATAAGTATAGATTCTGTAGGTAGGTAACGATTAGCAAGCACTCAACAGTAATTATAGATGATGCAGCATTGGTCGATCATCATCAGTGACTCATGTACGGTGTGGGCCTTCTGTTCTTCATGTATTTGAGACAAGCACTTATGACTGGTGCCTCGTGCCACGCGCCGTGGACAGGTGATCGTAGATCTACGAAACTGTGCATTTTTATTAAGATAACGGTATTTCAGATGGATAGAAATCCTGTCAAATATCTCGTGTACTTACAAATTGTTCATGTTTTATGTCTTAGTTTGTTTTTTTTTTTTCTTAACTATAATAGACTCGCATTAGTAGCGTTTAAAGCTCAATTTACATTGACGCGGAACGGAATGGAAGCGTGGCAATTAAGGGGGATGCTCTACGTAGCTAGCCCGCGAAAGGAGTCTGCCGAGTTTGCGTAGAAAAATGCCCCTTACTGCACAGGCGCCACCTCGCGGTGAAGTGAACTAGGGGTATACTGACTCGAATACAAAAGTAACCATTGTTCGAAGTAAGCCTCCAAAGTCTATGGGAAAAACAGTTATTCGGCCATTTATACACCTAACAATCCGACATTCGATAACGTGAGAAAGTAGATCTAAATAAGCCCTATCGAATGGTGTTTTGGAATTCTTGGGGACATTTCACTTCACTTGTCACTTTCAGACAGAGCTAAGCTGGGCTCAGCCCGTATGGACTACTTTGTTTGTTGATATCATTCACACATTTCTCAACGCTCCCTATCGCATCCGTTGTTACCTCCTGCACTTCACACCCTTCCTCCCTTAATGAGTTCAGAGGGGAAAAAGGAAATAATTTCCACTGGGAACTGGGAAAGCTCGAACACACACGGTATTCATGTTGAGGGGCAGTTTTCGGCAGACTCCTTTTAGTTGCGTGGGCTACCCATGGCGCTTCCCTTAAGCCTAAGTAGGTAGGTATCTATTTATTGTTGGATATGAAAAACAAGAATTCCATGCCATAGCATGTGTGCTATGGCATGGAATCCTTGTGTAACATTAATGGAAAGTCACAGTCATTATTATTTCAATCTTATTTATTTATTTTATTATTTATGTACACACAGTAAAATAAATAGGTATATGACATAATTATAATTTGAGTACAAAGTTATGGTAGATAAGGTAGGCTTGTTATTTATTTATTCAAAATCTGCATTAACAATAGCATACATAAAGTCTGCCAAACCGCATAACAGTTTGTCGGCAGTTATAATAAGTTAATTTCTGTGCCCAGCCTCTCATGCACGAAGTTGTGGGTTCAACAAATATAACATTTTAATTCATAAGTACAGACGCCAGCACATCAAGCTACTACAATCTGTCAGATTTCTTAAATAGATTTTCAACTTTAGTGCTAAAGCATAAGGTTCAAAGTTGATTGAGAAAATCTGACAGTTTCGGGTAGCTTGATGTGCTGGCGTCTGTACTTTCCGAGTTTATCTTGGACAATACTGACATGGGTAAAGGCAACACACTAGCAGAAACAATGGCTTTAATTTTGACAGTTCAGCAACATTCATTGCGTTTTTTACGTTTTTGAGCAGACAAATTTTCGAACATATCAAGCAATGGATTAGTAATCAATCAGCTGTTCCCTACATTTTGACGATTGATGCGAACATAAATGTAGGGAACGCCTTATTTTTTTTTTGCGATTTAAGGTTTGGTCCCATAGTAAAAGTTGTTCATAATGATGAGTACAATGACCCCTTAAGAGGTTGTGCGTTAATTCTGGGACATGTTGTGTACATACATATAACGCATACAAAGTGATATTTATGCTGAAATTGTTTGATACATTGGACAGAATAGCACTGTTGACCTCACGATAATTACGTATAAAAAGTCATAGTATAGTGTTGTCACTTGAAGAAAGTGGAACTAAAAAACGAGCTATTGTAAGGCAAAATGAAAAAGAAACTGTCAGAAATTATTAAACTGAAAAGTGCGAACGCTTTTCCTATAAACACAACACAACTTACACTACTTACAGGCCATTAACGTTAACGTGGCTTCAAATTACTTCGATATAATTAATAATTGAGGTATATAATGAATTAATAATTGCTGAAAAAAATAAAACGCACATGCCGTGCAACCGTCTCCGCCGATGTTAGGAAGTTAGCGTTCACATGAGATTTGTGGGCGAGATATGTCCTGGGATATGAGTTTGTTAAAATGTAGAAAGGTGCCTGTTTAATATTTGTGAATGACGTTCCTACACAAATAGAAACTTAGATTTCTTACTGTAGGTGTAACATTACCACCATAGAAACGGGTTTTGTCGACGGAAGAATAGACAAAATGACAGATTGTAGACAATTTCTAAACAAATCTGGCATTGTGCCTATCTATTCTATCTGTCATTTTGCCTATTCTTCTGCAGAATACACCCGTGTCTATAGTGGTCATGCTACTCGTGTGGGTAAAAACCACATCCAAGTTTCGGTTCGTAACGTCACCTATTTATTACTTCTTATTCTGAAGCATGAACAATTTCTATTCTATTAACAAAATATGTATGCATGTCCTTTGCGCCGAATCTTCAGAACTGGCAATCACAATATCGAAAAAAACAACGTTCAAATACAGCCCTCACAAAGATTTATAAATAACAACGAATAAAGAACATAAATATTCATATCCTCAGACAAATCGGCAGACAATTTTATCCCTTGGATATTCTGTGCACCGACATAGCACCTGTTTACACGATCAGGTGTTCGAAACACACCCTCACAATAAAAAAGCCAGCGTTTAACAACAAACACATCATCCATTGCCGTTTGTGTTGGCTATTCAAAAGTGTACGTCGAACTAAAACTGCAAAGTACAGCGAATCCCTATAATTCTTCGTAAGTTCCAGATGACTGGCTGTCGCATCCATTGATATTTTGACACGGCTGCCATTCTCGTTCGTTACAAATTACTTTTAGGGTCCCTGAACAATTTGTAACGATAAAACCTTCGTCAAATCTTGTTTAGAATCTGTGTTTTATGTGATGTTTTTTTTCGTTTATGTGTTTATTACTTTTGATTTGGGCTATACTCAAAACCACGTTTTTTACATCGTGGTTTGTAATTAGATTACATCCGTGCGATTCTGTAACCATCTCACCGTGAAAGTTTGGGTGAAGTGAGCGTGGAGTGAGCTGTCATTCGCTAGGGATTAACACTATTAAGTGCTCACTTCACTTATGATTTCACGGTGAGATTTTTACAGAATCGACCGGCAGATATCAAATGGCATTGACCAATTATTCGAAGATATGCGACATCTACCAACCCGCACTGGGCCCGCGTGGTGGATTATGGCTCACTCCCTCTCACTTAGAGGAGGCCTGTGTCCCAGCAGTGGGAACATTGTAGGCTGTTTATGTGTGTATTGTATGGCACTGTCCACGATCGATCACAGGAAAATCATGCATTAACGACCCATACTTGTAAAAAAACGAATCTTCTTCCTCGTGTCGCTGGCACAACAGCCGGTCGATTCTGTAAAAATCTCACCGTGAAATCATAAGTGAAGTGAGCACTTAATAGTGTTAATCCCTAGCGTATGACAGCTTACTCCACGCTCACTTCACCCAAGCTTTCACAGTGAGATGGTTACAGAATCGCACGGCTGTATTCTAGATCTTGTTGGCCCAAAACTTCGCCACCTCCACGGCGACATGGGTGGCAGCGACGAATGACAAAAAAGAAAAGAAAAGAAAAAAAACAAGAGAAAAGGTTAATGGCCAAAATATTGACGGCAATTAAACACTCCATCTAATTTCCTCAACGAAACAATAACATTTAACAGAATTGATTGCTGATGACCATAAATGCAGCCTACACGGAGAGAAAATTCTTAGAAAGGTTACTGTACTCGTCACTGTAAAGTGAGTGCAAGTGACATCCTCAGAAAATTTTCTGAGTGAGATTGGGAAAAATTCACAATACTGTACAGCATAAGAATTTGCTAGCAAAGTAATTTTTCCATTACCACTCAAATGCACTCAGATTATGAGACAGCCCAGTAATTTTTCTAAGATTTTTCTCTCCGTGTAGAACAAAACACCGGAGCTAAGTGTTGAATAAAATATAATAATGAACAAATAAAAATATAAAATGAGCCACACTCACCCTCCCATATTGAGCACCATATATTACGACCACTGTCTCCCTCAATTTGAGAAAACATCGCGCCAAAAATGGCCTGATTGGCAAAAAGAGCCAACGCGTCCGTGAATTAATGACATATTGGCAGAAATTATCATTGTCCGCCTATTCGTCATATATGTCAAAAGCGGAGGAATGGCGTGAAGTGGCAACACTGAAGAACTAAATAAGGGTATCCAGACTATCCAGTTCGTTTATGAGGAATTTGAACGTTACGCTCACAATAAATAGGTTTGATTAAGTCCTTACAAATAACTGAAAGATATATGAAGATTGGGTATAATAAAAGCCAAGGCGGCGATAATCATGCCTATATTTTTGTAGACACTCTGATACGGCATACTTGTATAATATAAAGTACTTCACCAGACTGCCACTGGCACATTGCATTACCTAAAATGGCCTCCAGATACTTACTGGAACTGTTAATACGACAAAGTAAAGATCAGAAGCATAGATATTTCTTCTTATCAGAGACACCCTTTCCGAATTACGAAAATCCAACCGTCAACAAGTCTCATTCCACGTGAAAACTGAAAAATACTTAATAAGCATTTCATTAATTAATAGGTATATAGGTACTCGTTTCCGGTGACTTTTACATGAAATGGTCATAAGCAGACAAACTGCCTTTTTAATTTTAAATAATGTACTACAATCCGTCAAATTTCTTTAACAGATTTTCAATTTTATCGCTAAATCATTAGGTTCAATGTTGACTGGAAAAAATTGACAGTTTCGGGTAGCTTGATTTGCTGGCGTCTGTACAGCTGCAATATACGCAGCAGTCTGTACAAGTCTCACTTTCGTTTAATGCAGAAAATTATATATTTTATAAAAACGTTTTTTTATAAAATTTGGAAATTTTTCAGGATGAAAAGTTCGCGATGGCTTTTCTGAACGCACAAATTATACAAATAAGCTTTTAGTTTAAGAGTACCGACATGTAAATACTTACATAGACACGGATAAAAATACTTTTGCATTTGTGCTACCTACCTGGGATGCTTGCGTTGCTCTAGATTTTGCATAACCCCTTTGACTTTTCTATAGTTTTTGGATAGGTTTTTTTTTTCCTGTTAGGTAAAATGCTTATGAAGACGGGTGTCTTCGACTATCTAACAAGGGTATTTTACAGGTTTAATTAAGACTGAAGCCAGTTTATATTTATCTACTATGAATTTCTTCCGAATAAATTTTTTCAAAACCTCATTATAATCGAAACCATAATCTCAACGCACTTTTTTGCGAGCGTGCAAGCACTCAACCAATGACAACCATTTATAAAATGCCTGACCATTGTACGGTGTTAGATCCATTGTACGAGTTATGGTAGGAACGCCATTGATTCTAGGATAGAATAACTTTCATTATAACCTATATATCTAAACGGGTCTGGTGTAAGTGTGTCAGTTGCTGCAGCTGGCGCAAGGTGCGCGAGGCATGTGCGACCAACTGCCAAATCGATGCGCGTACCACGACACACGCTAGGAATAGGGCTGCTACAGTACAGCCTATACAGCGTGCAGGACATTAAAAAAATCATACCATCTGTAGGTACAGACGCCAGCACATCAAGCTATCCGAAACTGTCAAATCCCAATCAACTTTGAACCTAATGCTTTAGCGATAAAGTTGAAAATCTATTAAAGAAATTTGATAGATTGTAGTACTTGATTCGCTGGCAGTCTGTACATATCATTAATTAAAGTCGCTTTTCGTGACTGTGTGAACGCGTTGTTCTTCTGAACTACGCAACGGATTTTGATGCGCTATTCGCCATCATTTAGAGAATTTGTTCCGATAGGTTTGTGTGTATAGTAAGTACGTTAATATCAACACACGGTGAGATGGTTACAGAATCGCGCGGCTGTTGTTCAAAAACAAATCATAAATTGTTGCAGGTCAGCTGTCAATAATGTCAATCGCTACTACTAGCATCAGGTGGAATGACAGCTCACTTCATTCCACGTTCAAGTTTTCACGGTTAAATTTTTACAGAATAGAGCGGCAAACTAAAAACTAGATTATCAACTGAGCCTATCATGATTCAACTTTACCTCTCATAAGTTGCACTAGAGCGCTAAAACCGAACAAATACGAATATACAACGTGTAACGTTAAATGCGCAAAATCTGAAAATAGTTTGATCAGAATAACGAGCAGAATTACTTGAACCACTTTAGGCCACATTTTTCAAAAAATCTTCATTAAAAACGTTGCCGTGTCTATTTATTAATATGTCAAGCAAGCCAATGTCAGCGCGGCGCGGCGGCCCGGTGACGACTCCTCCCTCAATAAAGCGTCGTCGCAGACGCAAGAAACGATCAGAATGGCCAGAAAACTAAAACAGCACATAAAACCTTTACAATTTTTTTTATGACTTATTTTCTCTGTGAAATAGGTAAATTGAATTAAAAATCAGTTGGGGTGTCTGAGGTTTTGTGCATTTAACGTTACACGTTGTATACGAAAGCCGGAAAATCGCGAGTGGCCAGTGTGGCAACCCTACCTAGAGCACGCACTGCCTCTACGTCGCGTTAAATTAGTCGCAACGTGCGATTACAACAAGGTCGGCAGATACAGATCTGGTAAAATAGGGCTCAAAGAGCCCAGCCATAGCCTAGCACTTTTTTATTTCCAATGATTTATTATAAATTCGACGCTGGCATTCTCGTTAAGATGCAAAAATGTTACGGTTTTTTTTTTTAATAAATTCCTTTTTTAATTTTGACGCTGCTTGCTTAATTTTTGTATTTTTTTTTTAAGAAGCTGGTATTCTCGGAGGCTTACTAAGAACTTTTATATTGTGTAAAATTTTATCTCGTTATCAGATAATTATTGCAAAATTGTAATGATGTTGAAAATATTTTTTTTTCACGCTGTTTTGCTTATTTAATTAGCTGGACTTATAATGATGGTAAATAGAGATGTAACGAAGCAGCTGCTAAACTATACGCCTATTAGTTTGCTTAGGGTTACTCTTAGCAAAAAAAAAATCATGTAATATTCTCACGACTAGAAAAAAGACACACATATAGTCTTTTTTAGGGTTCCGTAGGTCAAAAGGAAAAATGGAACCCTTATAAGATCACTTCGTTGTCCGTTTGCCTATCCGTCAGTCAATACCCTTTTTCTCAGGAACGCGTGGAGTTATCAAGTTGAAATTAATATCAAATACTCAGCACTTAAACGTGTTTTTTTTTTCTATTCGTGTGAGACTAGTACATGGGTGAATTGAAAAATAAACAGTCCCATCATATCATAACCTCACGCCTATATTTCCCGAAAGCTTAGACAGAGGTGCAGTCCATTAATTTAATTCCCACTGATAACAAAACGCCATAACTTGCGGCTTTGTTAGCAATCACATTCATGAGCGCGGGATACTTCTAACTTGGCGGACGTGTCCTTTTTGAGCTTTATTTTCTCAAACTAAAGAAAACAAACGTGACATTGGCCGTGCATTGATTTTGACAGTTGAACGTTCTTTCATTCATCCATTACACCTTATGTCACATCCGGCTCTCAGATCAACGTAATGATTACTGGCATAATCAAAGCGATTCAATTTGGTTGCAGTTTATCCGTGTTTCTATCACAGTGTGCTCAACTGTCACTAATGAGACACAATTACTTTATCTATTGTTACCGAACCTTAGGAGATTTCGCGACATCGGAGCGGATATTGTAATCACAATGACAAAACAAAGGGACGAGTTAGGGTTGCGTGCGCTAACCAACATATCAATTCTGTAAAAATTTCACTGTGAAAACTTACGTGCAGTGAGCTGTCAGTGTCATTCCACTAATGCTAGGGATTGACTAAGCAAACATTTAGAATCATAATCAAGATTTTAATAATATTTTTTATGCTAATTCTATTAATAATTTTATATAATTTCAAAACTAGTATTTTAGTTGTCAAATCATAACTGTTTTGTGGGATTTTAAAATTTAATTAGCAAAACAGAAACATACTCAGAATATCAACTTTTTTTTCCAAGATTAAAAACCCACAAAATAGTAATGTTGTGTCAATTAAAATACTATTAATCAATAGAATTATGTAGCATAAAAATATTTTATTAAAATCTCGATTATGATTGTAAATATTATGCTTGGTCAATCCCTAGTGTCAGGTGGGATGACACTGACAGCTCACTCCACGCTCACTTCGCCCAAGTTTTCACGGTGAGATGGTTACAGAATCACACTGCAGGCCCACACACTCTTTCAAATAAGTCGATAAATATACGTTAGTTGCATTTTATTAATTCTAACATCATTAGATGGCGTGGAGATAATTCAACATACGTAAGAAATTAGAACGAAACTGCAATAATTGTAACATTTGCACTGACATTTGACTACATTTGAAGAATTCACAAGACAATAATTAGCGACCTGGAAGTACCATTTACACGATACACATCATGACAAAAAGGCTGACCTATTAATGCCCGTTATTATTGTAATGGGACCTTAGACAAATGTAATACTGCCAAGGTGTGACGCAACTGTCGTTCAGTTACAGGTGGCCCCGTCAGGTGTACCCACCCCTAAACGAACGCAAATATACCATTGCACCTCAGGAAAAATATTCACCGCATTGCCGACGGCCGCAAACTTGAACACAGCAGCAAATACACGTTTGTAATGTTACCTTTGTTAAAGAAAGCACCTTTTAAGAACATTTGCCACATATTAAGGTCACGTGACAATAAATTTGTAATTAAAATTAAAGTAACGATTGTATTTAATTTACGACGGCGCTGTGCCGCGCTCCTCTCGTACGGTATCGATCACTGTCAGTCAAAATGTGTTAAAACGGCCCGCCAAGTGATAATCATATGATAAATTGATAGTTTTTTACCAATAGCAGAACGTCCTTCGCGATGTTTCCGTTAATTCGTCACCTGCAAAACTAAAAAAGATAAACAATAGCCACTGGACGCTTCGAACGCGTTTAAAGCAGAATAATCGTAAATAACGTCGAATTAAGTCAGTGGGTAAGTAATGTAATTCTTGTCTGCCTATGTGTTTTATCACATACGTCACTAGATAAAATATATATGGCCACGGTTATATTTGTTTCCAAACTACATTGTATTTTATTCGCGCAGTCAACTTTTTATTGCTCGTTCTATTTATGGGAGTGTCACTAAAATACTGAGAAGGAGCTTCGAAAATATGTGAACAAAATAACGACCCCTACACCTTCGATACATCGGCACTTTAAAAAAACATCTGTTCCTTAATTAAATAAATTCAGGAAATGTCTGCATGTGCCTTTAAAATTACTCCACAATCGCCGAAGAAGGTTGTATATCAATATCAATTCGGTCTTTTTTTAATTACTCACTACAAAGGCCGCATGCTCTTCTGCCGGGTGGCGGGCTCTCTCGATAATGGCGGCTAGGCAGTATCGCCAGGTGTCAAAGGCGAGTGTTTCTCGAAAAAGGTAAAAAAACGTCAAAAAGATCATTTGGCTAAAAAATCTGTGCAGGTGCTTGTCCGAACGTGGTCAGGCGAAAAGACAGCTGATCGTAAAAACCGAATTAAGGGAAGCATTAGCTATCGATTTTTTTATTTATACAAAGATGGAAGGATAGGTTGCAGATTGCGTGGGCAGTGGGCTCATGCCAATTTAATTTAGGGTTATTCCGAAAGTAAGGCAGGTCTTTTTTAAGGTGTTTATTACATGCTACGGTTTTAGAACAAAGAAGAAAGAGCTACAGCAACTTCGTAGCTCACAAGTCACGGCAGTCCCACACGTGAGGTGACCTATTGTGTATTTTCATTAATTTTATTTAACCCTGTGAAATACACATAGAATTTCAGTAACTTGATTCAGAACCTCTTGATCTATCACATAATACGCAGAAGAAAATAAAGAAATTGAAGCTAAAGATGTAAGGACGCGAACGGAGAAACTCACATTTACATTTCTTAAGAAATTATTATGTTGAACGCAGTGACTGTTATTAATGAGTGTCTGCTCTTGTACAAGCTTAGTTAGGTGTCCAGTTTTCTTTTTGTAGGATAGTAACTAATATGTATAAAATGCCACGTTGAAAAAAGTAAGGAATAAAAATTTCTTACAACATCATCATTCAAAATTGAGAAATTGCTCGCCATTTTAGAAAAATACTACGAGTACCTATGGTATCTTTGGCCTACTGCGACCGGCCAACAATATTTTACCTACTGCCATTTGTCATGACTATAATAAACCTAAATAAAAAGAGAAATGTGGAATTTAACGTTTGTGTCCAACAATTTTATTGATACCAATTTAATAACATGAAATATTGCATTCATTACCGAACAAATTGCGACACTTACGAAGCATTTTGAATATTCAAATTCCACGATAATCATGGCGGCGATGTATGAATGAGTAACTTTTTTTACGTGTAAAAGATATCGGCCAGTATCGCGATACAGCTGCCCGCTTCCGCCATTTTTTGTGACCTTGTACCATTCGTTCATTTATAAAAAATGTATCATTTTTTATTTTGCCTGCTTTTGGGTTCTGTAATATTATTTGAATTTTAGAGTCCTCTCAGAAAAAAATATTTTATCATCATATTTATTTCTAGCAGAAGTTGAACCATGGTTCAACGTGGTTGTTAATGACAACCTCAGTCTATACCTGTGTTTACCTGGTGGGTTCTCCACTGGGAGCAGTTAAATATAACAACAAACAAAAAAAATGATTAAACTATAAATTAAATCTTTAATTCGCGAAACATAATTAATAAGTTTCGTTTAACCTGAAATTATTACGGACCCCTAATAAATTGATAAAACTAAAAGGTGCGTTCGGCCCGCGTAGATCTTTTTAATTTTGGAACGCGTGTAACGCCAGCTATTTGTCATTCACTCGTTCTTTTGGCGCGAAATAAATTATAAAATAAAAAAATATCGAAGAATATTTTACAGTATTAAAGTATATCATGTTCGGGAGATAAATTAATTTGTAATCATTGGCATTTAGAAAAATAAGCTGTTAATCAAGGAATTTTAAATGTCAACTAATCTATTTTTCTCGGTGCTTTTTTTTACACTACAAAACGAAATGTAAAAGTCAGTCCTGTCCCGTATAGTCGTAAAGATGGAAAGTAAAATTAATTACATATTTTTATGTTCATGGGGGCTTAGAAACCTGTCAGCACCTGCTGTCACTGACTCCAAGGTGGTCGAGGTGGATCCTGTCTCTCTCTCTCTATTTTAGGGAAAAAAAAAGTGCATCTTTTGATTTGACCTCGGTAAAGAGTTGGTAATTGGCTCTGACCTTTTTGTGCATAAAAGCACCAAGAGCCTTAGCCCTTTACCGCATAGGAAACCATATATGGTTTGACATGTTTACAGTTTATTTTACTCTAAAAAAATAAAAAAACTAGCGTATAAATCCTAATGGGGTTTGTTTTTCATATCATTAGCAATAATAAAACACAACTATTTTGTCTATCATCACATACCACTTGGAAATAAAAAAATAAATAAATAAAAAAAATAAAAAATACACTAAAATTAATTCTGAAGCTTTAATAAAGACATTAACATAAAAAAAAATTGTCACTTATTTAATATATCATGCAGTAAAGGGTTAAGGGGGATGCGCTAAGGTAGCCCGCGAAATTCAAATTTACTTACTTTTTTTCCAATTCGCAGGTCCGCCGGTCGATTCTGTAAAAATCGCACCGGGAAAACTTGCGTGGAGTGAGCTGTCAGTGTCATCCCACTGATGCTAGGGATTGACCCAGCAAACATTTACGATCATAATCGAGATTCTAATACTATTTTTTATGCTAATTCTTTTGATCCTTTTTTATTCTATTTCCACAGCTAGTATTTCAGTTGTCAAAACATTACTATTTTGGGGGGTTTTAAAATAAAATAGTCAAACAGAAACTCAGTCAGAATCTCAATGTGGTTTTTAAAAAATAGACGTTCTTAAAATTACGAGAGTTGCCCCTTTGATGTTGCCCTTTATTTATGTGCCATATGTATTGTGCACATCTTTTGTTGGAGATCCTAAATCAATTAATAAATAAATAAATAATCCCTATACACTGCTGAGTAAAGCCGTATCACAAAACGGGAGGGCAATATTCGCAGTTTTATGTAGCCACCGTGCATGCAGCTCAATAAATAATATAATTAATCAGAGAAGACGAATACAGTAGTTACCTGCGTCTTTACATAACGTCAATTGTTTGAAATAAATCAAGCGGCTATTTAAGAGTGCGCTAGGCTAGTTGCACACCACACGACGCATGTCACAAAGTGCATTCTGTCGGCTGTAGCGCGCGCGGCGCCGCCGTGGCGCCCTTTCGCATTACTGTAGTCACGACTTTGCGAAATGGCGCTTGACTTTTCATGAAAGTTCTAGTTTGTCTATTGTAGTCTTCTGAAGTACCTAGTGCTTCAGAAAAGAGAAGTAAACCATTAATATATTAAGCAAATTACCTTAATACGTGCAATAATATGGTAACCGTAGAAGCACCCCGAAAAATGTGCTTCTTAAGAAATGGATTTCATAATATTATACTCATCATCTGCCTAGCCTTTCCCCAACTATGTTGGGGTCGGCTTCCAGTCTAACCGGATGCAGCTGAATACCAGTATTTTACATGGAGTGACTGTCTATCTGACCTCCACAACCCAGATATTGGGTAATACGATAACCCTTGGTAAGACTGGTGGTCAGACTTTCGGAATTCGGACTATAACTGTAACGACTTTCAAAGATCCACGAATAACAGCCAGGACCAATGGCTTAACGTGCTTTCCGAGGCACGAAGGGGTCTCGGTATATAAAGATGGTCACCCATCCATAAGCCAACCGCGGCAAGCGTAGCTTAACCTGATCGATCGACCTGTGCGGCTGTTATTATTTAGCCACGGGCCCCTCATTTCATAAGATTATACTGATACCAAAAAGTTGTTCATCCTATTTCTAGTTGTTTATATGACTTTTACTAATTTAGAGTAACTACGCACCGCATTGCATTACGCATAGCTCCTGAAACTCAAAAACGCTAGCTGTAGATGCACTCCGTGGACATTACTCGTGAAGCGCACTGTCCGGCGCGTGCTAATCGGTGACGAATCTGTGAAATTGGCTCGTCGCGGCCGCCGCGCCACTCCATCTCGCTAGATACACCTCCGAAGCTCGGTGTGGCGCAAGCCTTACACTTGAAGCGGATATTAAGAAATTGGGCGAAACAAAATCTTCATGGTGCTTACAGTGAGTTAACAAGTTTGCCTTATAATGACCGGCTTACTGCGTCTCTAAAATAAAATCCACCTGCACCTATGAAAATTCTGCTAAAATCTAAATTTTCGTTTTGCAACTCACACTAGTCGTAACATCTTAAGAAAGTCTCTCTTCCATACAAAGAAAACTTATGCCCTGGAATGCCCGTACCAGTCTAAAATTGACACATTAAACCATCTTGCCTTCAAAGCAAGAGTGAACATACATCTTCTGGGCACGCTCATTCCATCATACACCTCACCCATCGGTTTCCATCAGGCGTGAGCGAGGTCAAGAGCAGATCCGTTCACACTAATCAAACTTAATCAAATGAGTTATTGACGACATAAACTTCTTTTTGAGGCTGACTGTATGCACGACGACATATTATCAAGCTACACATCTCCAGTATAGGCTGACTTCTCACTGTACGAAAATCCTATACAGTGCGAGGTCATCTAAAACTGGAAATGTATAGCTTGATATGTCGCCGTGTGTACAGACGCCAGCATATCAAGCTACTACAATCTGTCAAATTTCTTCAATAGATTTTCAACTTTTCACCAGAGCATAAGGTTCATGAAGTCGATTGGGAAAATTTGACAGTTTCGGGTAGCTTGATGTGCATAGCTTTTCAATACTTCCTTATGTCAAATTAATATGTGTTGTCTTTGGTCCCTGGCCTTGACACCAAGCAATGGACAAAATTGAAAACTTTTTACGAGGCTTTTAACTACTTTGTATGTGTATATTTTATGTCTTTTTTTTTATTATTCAGAATATACAATTTTTCTTTCTGTCTTTTTTCTTCTTATTTCCCCCCGCTGTCGCTTTTGGCGTGGGCTGCTAACAGCTTCCATATCGCACGTCCGTTTGTATTAGATACACGTTTCATTGCTTTATAAAACGATTCAGATAAAAGGTTTATCTTAGTTACCAAATAAGGGATTAGTAATCAACAATTCAAGACATACACGATCAGATAAAAGTCCAAAGCTCATTTTGACTGTCTCTAAGGTGACATCTACATATGATAAGGCAACTCCCAAGTTTTCCGTTAATTGTTTTTTGTTTTGTTTATTTATTTATTCCTTCACAATAGTCCAATATTACAGTGTAAGTTCAATATAGTCCATTTTGTTAGTAAAATACCTTAAAACTTGTGCTAGTAGTACACAAACAAGTAGAAGAATAGTAGGTGACTGAGGCAGGATTTACATAGGACGACAACGCAACGAATAAGCTACGTAACCATTCTCCCCACATAATGCCTCAGAAAGGGGAATAAGGACTCTTCACCACTGTTTTCAGGATGCTATTGTCACTGACCCGCGTTTGGTATTAAACCAGATGGCAGGGCATGACGCACAACCCGTTACCATGAATTAAGTACATGATTCTTAACCCCGAAATTCAACCCCCCATTTCACTCTCTTACGGGTGGAACTTCGAAAAATCCTTTCTTAGTGGATACTTACTCTTCACAAAGAACACGCTCTCCAAATTTCATGTCTCTAGTACCAGCGGTTTGGACTGTGCGTTGATATGTAGTCAGTCAGTCAGGACTTTAAATAAAATTACTATGCTAGGGGGTTATCATCTTAATTCGTGGTTACAGGTTGCACGCCGATTTTCCTATCATATATGTATCAAAATCATAATTTCCTTGCATATATCATTGAAATTTCTGCTTGCGCGCACAATGTAACTACCTATAATTCAAAGATGTATGAGGTACACGTATGAGTGGATCAAAACAAAGTGCTTTACTTGGCACATTAAAATAAAATTTTGACAGTAACTCAGGGTTATCAATTTTGTTATTGAGGATTTTCATTTTTTTTTTATAAGCTTTAACCTATTTACGTTCTTCCCAAATGGGTTTATCAAGTTTCACGCAGACGAATTCGAGGACAGAAGCTAGTTAGTTTATAACTGTGCTACATTGCTCGCTCCGCCACAACGACCGCTCCCCGCTCATGACACGCACGTACGTCGGTCACCGGGTCTTGCGCATTAGACGCGCGTATTATTGCCGCACAAACGTCGGGCGCCGGACGCTGTCGATTGCTTCTACCCTTCTACTGCACGGGTTTATCGGTTCCACACCTCACACGAACAGTACAGTGAGTGTACAGTCAGGACATGGATTGTGAGACAAATTGACTTTAAACTTAAATAGTCCGTACCTCCGTACCATATTTAATTGACAGCTGTCATTCTTTATCAGCCTTATGATATGGCTAGACATACAGGGGATTATTTATAAACGTTGCCAAAAATGAAGAGACGTTTAAACGTCAAAACTGTGTGGTTAAACTGATCAGCTAATCATTACTTAACTTTAAGCAACGTTTATAAATAAAAGCGTAAGTAATACAGAGAATTTTCGTATTTAGTCAATCTGCTAAGAAATATACAAGCTGTAACTTAAATAACGCACAACCTCATAAGGGGTCATTGTCATTTACTCACAATAAGTAACAATATGTGTACCGTAACATACTTTGTATAAAATAAAGTTAAAACGAAATGAAACTTTTCAAAATTGTACTCATCATTGTGAACAACTTTTACTATGGGACCAACCCGAAACTGCAAAAATAATCAGCTGTTGCCTACATTTTGAGGACTTATGTGAACATAAATGTAGAGAACAGCTGATTTTTTTTTCGCGATTTCAGGTTTGGTCTCGTAGTAAAAGTTGTTCATAGTGATAAGTACAATATATGACCCCTTAAGAGGTTGTGCGTTATTTATGTTACACGTTGTATTCCCTGACGCAACGATGATTTTGGCATATTTTATCCTAAACGATAATTTTACCGTGGTTGACAACTATAGTCGGCTTTAGGTTTTCAAGGTCTCGTTATCTCCTCAGTTGGTACTGCGGTAGTGAAAGCATCAGTCTGGCGAATCCAATTCACCTGCCAAGCCATTATCGCGTATCCTGCTGCACTCTGATAAAGGGCCGTGTTTATTACAACAGTCACAATTTCGTGCATATTTATAAGAACTGCCTACCTTATTCAGGTATCTTCCAAGGTCGCCCCTGGAGAGATAATGATAATTAATTACCTTAATTACCACTTAAACAAACGTCGACGTACCTAATTTTTTTTATAGACAGCCAAAACATTGCCACGTAAAGCTCATAAAAATACCTCTTTGATATTCTTAATTTGTTAGTCACCACATAAAACGACCGTAATAATGCAAATGGAATCTAAAATGCTCCGTTTTTCTAAACCTGTCTTAGAAATTAAACATACGGTAGTAATCTGCAATAAATTCTCGGGTAGCATTCAAGAGCTTTTTTCTCAAATTCATAATAAATTACTGGAACATCTGTGTCAATTTGTGTTGACACGAATTTGTGTCTGCCAAGGAGCTGACAATAAAAAAATAAAACTAACGACTTACAGCAGGCTGCACATGTGGGTTCCTTTTGCCTCAAAAATTGACAAAGAAAAAATAAACAACTCTATCCCGGAATTCCACATTCAATATCTGTGGTATAAAGTTGAAATTTGAAAATGTCGTTTCTCACCACTGACACTAAATAGTTAACTGTAAATTTTAGTTAAATATTTTGTATCATTAGTTAAACTATTTATTTCTTATGCTTAACATTATTGATTTTAATTTTAAACCTTAAAAGCATTTGGTTAAAGTTTATGGTTCAGCTGTCAAACAGTACTGTACCTATAGAAGGTGGAGACAACTATAAGTACAACCATAATTTAAACAGCGTCTATCTTGTGCCGTTCCCAGTCTGCATACCAAAATTTAATCAAATATATCGAATAGTTTAGTCTTTAAAATGAATTTAGTCTTTAGAATGAGGAGGGATGAAACGCATGTAACGAAAAAGAGTGATGAATATGAATGTAGATGGATGGAGAGGGAGAGGAAGGCCAAAGGAAAGATGGATGGACGGTGTGAGGAATGATATGAAAGAGAAAGGAGTAAATGATGCCATGACGTCTAACAGGGAAGAATGGGAAAAGAAAAAACTTTTTTATAAAAAAAAAACAACCGACTTCTAAAAAAACACTAAAAAGTGAAAAATAATTTTAATTTTGGAAGTCGGTGTCGTTGGTTCCGCATTTTCGTTTTTTTGACACTTATGTTATGATTGTATTAAAAAACATCAAAAAGAGAATTAAAATTCCCGCTACATCTATCCGCGTAAAATATCAAATAAAATTACGTATTTATGTTATGCGTAGAAGAACGAAAGTACCAGGCGTATATAAACGCGCTTATAAACGGTAACAAGTTCTAACACCTGATACGGCACAGGTGCTATTGTTTAGGGCCAGGGGTCGCGAAAGCACGCGCCAGCCACCTTGCAGTGACGCGACAGGTGATCGCGGGAATTATTCGAAAAACGGAAATTGCGTTTGTTGTCATCATGGCATAAGGTTGTGACGTCACTGTGAGTAAGATGGTTGATTTATATAGGTACTTAGATTGTTTTTGTAGGTTTAACGATTTAATTTTAACGGCTGAAAAATGAAACCTGTAAAGTTATGGTTTATCTGTGGAGTAGATACTTTAAGGAATTTCATTTAAGCTACAGAAATATTTATACTGTGCCCATATGAGTAAAGAAAGTAATATCTATTACGATTCGTGAAATCAAGTCAAATCAAAAGTCATTTATTCAAACTAGGCTAAGAATCGGCACTTTTTGAATGTTGTTTATTGTGTTTCACTGATAATGAATAGAAATAAGATTTGTTTTTCCCTTCAAAATAATTATTAACTTCGCCCTCTATATTTTATCGGAAAACATACCTAAATCTGCATAGAAACCAGAAAAGTATAGGAACTAGGTAACTCAATGAGGAAATACCCTTTAGCATTTCCTCAAACCGCTGCCGCCAGTTTGGCGCCATCAACGGTCGATAGATCCTCAACCCTCGGATAACACAACCAAATTAAATTCTCCACTTTCTTATAACCATTCATCGAACTCAGTTACCTCTTAAAACTGGTCGGGTTATATAGAAAACAATTCGAGGAAAAGAAGGAGTTGATAGTCCGTATTTGGGAAAGTAGGGATGCAATAGCATTTTGTTTTATCGTATTATATGGAGGGTTGAACTCGCTGCCAGATGTTCATTTGTTTACTTTATTTTGCAAGGATTTCTTTTAGTTTTCTCTATGGTCTTTTTCTAGAGCTTCACAGAAAATATGATTTTATTCGGCTTTGGGTTATTTTTTATTCAAAACGTTTTATTTGGTAGTTCAGAAATTAACAAAGCTCTGAAATGCCAAGATTTCGTAAATTAACGATACCTACAATCCAAAAAGGGCTTTTACAAATCTTTATGTCGAAAGTATAACGACGATACCAGCAGGCTAATTGCGTAACACACTATCAGTAGCAATGGGTTTCATTTTGACAGTTCAAGAACATTCATTGCATAGTTTACGTTGTTGAGCAGATAAATTTACCGAAAATATTTATGAAACAATGGATTAGCAAAATCCTTCAAAATTATTCAGATAGTGCAATTAGGGTGCTGGACTGCCTCGACCCAATAACCAAAATAACCGGCCTAGTGCGAGTCGGACTCGCGCACCGAAGGTTCCGTATGGTATATAACTACAAATTTACAGTTTTCGGATTTTTTTCCTTTACATGTGCTACATGACATTGCTTCTTGCCCAATTTCATGGTCAACGGGAAGTACCCTGTAGGTTTTGATTCCCTTGCTCTAGTCAAAAGATGCGGCATAAACGGAACATAAACACCTCTATCTTTTGATTGCATTTACTTAGAAGTTTGATTTTTTCACTGCTTCAAGGGATTGCAGCTTTAATTATTTGGTATTCATTTCAACTTGATAACGCTACGCGTTCCTGAGAAAAAGGGTCTTGACAGACGGAGAGACAGACGGACAACGAAGAGATCTTATAAGGGTTCCGTTTTTCCTTTTGAGGTACGGATCCTTAAAATACTTAATATAAGTAGCCTTGACCTAAAACTGAAATTCATTTGCCAAAACTATGAAGGACAGTACCGCGATCCATCTTTTAACTGGACAACCCAAGTTTGAAGTTGACCCAATAACATCTCAAATTGGTTATTGATGCTCGACTGTTTGCCAGGGACGTGGAAAAACAAAAATGTAATACAATACTAGCTTTTGTTCGCGGCTTTGCCGTAACGTACTACTGGGATAAAAAGTACCCAGCACCCTAATTGCGTAACACAATATTACCCTCAATTTGAATCATTTTGAAGCATATTGCTAATCCATTGCTCCATATGTTCGAAAAATGTGTCTGCTCAACAACGTAAATAACGCAATGAATGTTGTTGAACTGTCAAAATGAAACCCATTGCTACTGATAGTGTGTTACGCAATTAACCTGCAGGTTATGGTCTCAGTCTGTGTGCCTGATTTCATCCAAATCCGTTCAGCCGTTAATGCGTAAAAAGGTAAAAGATTTAAAATAAAATAGCAAAACAGAAACTTAGTCAGAATATCATTTTTTTTCTGCTAGACTAATCCCTATATAAGAACTAGACTTTTTTCCTAGATTACAACCCCACAAAATAGTAATGTTTTGACAATTATAATACTACTTTTGAAATTATATAAAATGATCAATAGAATGAGCATAAAATATATTATTAAAATCTCGATTATGATTGTAAATGTATGCTTGGTCAATCCCTAGTATCAGTTGGATGACACTAACTGCTCACCCCACGCTCACTTCACCTAAGTTTTCACGGTGAGATGGTTACAAAATCGCACTTCTGCCGTGCGATTCTCACCGTGAAAGCTTGGGTGAAGTGAGCGTGGAGTGAGCTGTCATTCGCTAGGGATTAACACTATTAAGTGCTCACTTCACTTATGATTTCACGGTGAGATTTTTAGACAGAATCGACCGGCTGTAGTCGAAAGCGCTACTGCTGTCGTTCCAGAATCTGGCTCTAAGCCTGCATACGATCATTTTTTTCCTAGTAGACTAACTACGTGGGCTCCTGTTTTTAAAGTTGAAGGCATTCACATTCTATAAGTTATTTAAGGGCTGGATTTTCAATCATCTGATAACTTTAATCGAGGAATAATTTTGAAATTTTGACAGTTATCACACAAAAACTGTCAAACGTCAATTTCATTCCTGGAATAAAAGTTATCTGGCAAAGGAAAAATGTGCGGAATTAAATGTGCAGGGTGCACATTTGCTATGCTGGGATTGGTGGGGAATAAAACCACTGGCTTGAGAGAGACTTGAAGTGTATTCTTCTGATGTTGCTTGCTGACTGTTCGCTGACTGACTGTGTCGAATGACAAAATGTTCCTATTTTTATACAGCTCGGCATAACGGTACATAACGGTACTTAGGATGGTCGACCAATCACAGCTTGACATAACGGTATTTGACTGGTCGACCAATCACAAAGGGGTCCGTTGACCAATCAGAGCGAGGCAGGATTCCGTGTAATTTTCCTAAGTACCTCGAAACTTTACCTTATTGAGAGCCGCGTGACAATTTTTACGTTTTTCGGTAATTCTGACGGAGTGTACGTAGATAAACTATACATTATTTTGTTCGATGTACTACGAACTATCTAACAAAAATTACAAATTCAATGAAACAGGACATAAACACTACTGTTTAACCCTAATACTAAATCTACTACATGTACAAGTTTAAATGATTTAACTATGATATGATAACACTATTCACTTAAACTATTGATACGATTTGTACATGTATCACTTATGTTCTGTACACTAACTATTTTACTTGTCCCGCACATCACTCCCGCCGTGCGACTGCGTCGCATCTCGTTCCGGTGCGGGCACGTCGTCTGTAGGCAAGGGCAGGATCACCAGCTTCCTCACTGGCCGGCGCAGGACTCCTCCCTTGGTCTGCACGTCCACTGTCCGTACGATGCTGTCAGGGCCAGGATACACCGCGATGACTCGTCCTCGTATCCACACGTTGCGGGGCAGGTTCGGGTCGACGATCTGCACGAGGTCATTCACCTTGACCTCTCGACCTCGTCCGTGGGGCTCCCGCCGGTGTTGGAGCTCGGGAAGGTACTCCTTCACCCAGCGGAGCCAGAAGACGTCGGCGAGCCTCTGTGCAGCTCGCCAGGTCGACCGGGAGATGGTGTCTTGTTCGGAGAATGTGCCCGGTTGCGGCACACGTCCTGGTCCCCCCAACAAGAAGTGGTTGGGAGTGAGGGCTTCTGGATCCTCTGGGCTGACTGAGACGTGAGTCAGCGGGCGGCTGTTGACGGTGTTCTCTACTTCTGCCAGTAGAGTCGTGAGGACCTCCTCTGTTGGATGACGTTCATGTAACGTCGCGGTGAGAGCCGTCTTGACGGAGCGAACCATACGCTCCCAAGCCCCGCCCATAAATGGAGCTCCAGGCGGTATGTAGCGCCAGGAGATGGTCCTCTTTGCAGCTTCCTCTGTAGTCGCTGCGTCGATTGCCTGTCGTAGTTCCTTGTCGGCGGCCTTCAAGTTGGTGCCGTTATCCGACCATATTTCAGTCGGGCATCCTCGTCGTGCGATCATTCTTCTCACTGCCATCACCGCTGAGTCGGCGCTAAGCGAGCCGACGACTTCTAGATGTATGGCTCGCGTCGTGAGACATGTGAAGATGGCTACATATCTCTTCTGTCGATTCCGTCCGACGGTCACTGAAAGGGGTCCGAAGTAGTCTACCCCGGTGAAGGTAAAGGGTCGCTTATGATGAGCTAAGCGACAGGCTGGCAGGTCCCCGGTCCTCGGATGCGGTGGTACTTGTGTCTTCATCCTGCAGAACAGGCATCTTCGCAGTATCGTGCGTGTGATAGGGCGCAGTCTTAGTACCCAATACTGCTGTCTGCACTCGTTGACGGTGGCTTCTACACCGGCGTGATGGAGTTGCCGATGTATAGCCTGTACCCAGAGCTTGACCGTAGGATGATCACCCCTTAGACCTTCAAAAATATGTTAGTAGGCAACAAGGAAAACTTTATCGACATAAAGATATCTAAGCCATAATAAATATCGTCCACGAATAGCACCTTTAGAATTACTATCACAAATGCATATGTGTGTACTATCGTGTTCTATTAAACGTCTAAAACAAACAAGAAGTGTAAAATTACGATAACGATATTCCAAAAACGACTCTTTACATTAGGCTTCGCGTACACTGCAAGGGGCAAAAAGCGCCCGCGATCCAAAACACCTTTACTTATTTCTCTATTAAATCTTCATACTTTTCCTTTTACAGCGTACATAAGCGTTAATTCTGCTAACTAGCAACAATTTATCCCTTATAAAAATAAGATGGTAGCGTTTAACATCAAGGAGGTAAGATAAAGAGCATTTACTTTGAGTTTACGATGGGACAATGGCATGTTCGTATCTGTAAGTACAAATATTATCCCGCCCGTTGTCAAGCTGCCAGCTCCATAGCCCGTACATCTGCTATCACAATACCACACACATGTCAGGATACTTGCAAGTTGCCGAACGCAACAATAATTTAATTCTAACAGTAGCTCGTTGCAGCACGTCTTTATAGTTTTATTAAAACGACTCTCTGAAAATATTGTAATTGTATCGTCGAATTATGGACGCTCTTCGTAAGTAACCGCTAATTTTAATTGCAGTTCGTGTATCGTAGCTATTAAGTGATGTTTACAATTACGAACGGTTCATAACCAAAACAGTAGGTAACTTATTTACAATTATGGATCATTTTTTTTCATTGAACATCAAAATAAAACTACCTACATCGATTTATATTCGTGCCAAATCCTTACATGGATGGATACCTATAAATGTGTAACTGCGATTATAAAATGCCGGTGTTTTAAAAGCTCCCCCATGTCATCATGAACATGTCAACATCGATAACTTAATAAATAATGCAGATTGATTTGATTAGGAAATAATTAACATAGGTTTTACGTATATTAGAGAGAGAGGTAACAATATGGCCTCTCTTGTCTATGAACCAATAGTCAGCTGTGTGCGTAGGTAGTCGGAAATGGGATAAAAATACATCAAAATCTCAATGGACGTACCCATTGAGAGTTTGATGTATTTTAGGTAAATATCACTAACTTAGGTATGTAATTGACCACTGAAATGTTATTTGGGAGGTGTGGCGAGCAGTGGGGGGTGGCCCAGTGGAAACGGCGGCGATTTACGAGTTTTACGTCGTAGGCTCAAAACGACGAAGGAAAACACCGTGAGGAAACCGGTATGTCCTAGAACCAAAAATTCGAAGACATGTGACATCTACCAACCCGCACGGGGCCCCCGTGGTTTATTACGGCCCACTCCCTCTCACCGAGAGGAGGCCTGTGTCCCAGCAGTGGGGACAGTATAGGCTAATTATGCTTGTGCTGTGTTATTTGGAATATTTGGATAATAGGTATATGAAATAATGTTATTAATGTGACGATAGACAGCTTTCTCCTTATTGTTGTATGTACCTACAGTCAGAAAAAAGAGTAGTACACCTACCAACAGGCATGTTAAGAAGGTACTGAAAACTACTTTTTCATTAAACAATATTGTTGTTAGTTGTCACATCTTGTACAGACGCCATCGCCAGCATATCAAGCTACCCATAACTGTCAAATTTTCCCAATCAACTTTGAACCTTATGCTTTAGCGCTAAAGTTGAAATCTATTAAAGAAATCTGACAGATTGTAGTAGCTTGATGTGCTGGCGTCTGTTCATCACTATTTTATGAAGTTTTTAACTCCGATAATTTTTTTTTACTTGTATTGTAGTAAGTATAGGGGAGACTGAGGACACTTGATCCCTTTAGGAGACATGGTACACGAGCATTATGAATTAACGAAGCGTATTAGATTTATTTAAAGTAGCAACACTAAGCTTCCGTTGCTACCATTTTAAGAATATAAAACTCATATGTCAATATTCCGTCAACTTTGCAAATGGCGCACGAGTGTCGTTTACGAGCGAGCGAAACTAGAATCGGTAAGTTTTTGATTTTTTTTTCTTATTATGAAATTTGTGTATCAGGGATCTACTGAGATAGAATAATTACTGTGTATATTACATATTTTCATAATAATCAGTTGTGAGTTGAAAGACTTAAGTTGTTTAAATTCTGTATTATTTTTTCTAACTGAACTACCATTGAGGAGACATGGTACATTCAGTTTGAGGAGACTTGATCCGGGGATCAAGTCTCCTAAACTCGGTTTGCTTACCAGATTACATTATAACAACTGAATAGATTCTTTTAGTATTATTTTAAATAACTGTTTCTTTTAGGAACTACAAGTATTTGACGCGTTTGTATATTATTTGCAGATTTAAAATGCCGCGTGTATACAAAACCAAAGAAGGCAGTAAAAAGCGGGAACATATCAACAAAGATTCTTTAAAATTAGCAGAAGAAAAAGGAACAAAAAAACAAGAGTTTTTTTTTTTGTTCCTTTTTGTAGTTTAAAACACTTTAAGATTTATCAATGTTATTTTGTTATTAATTATAAATGCTTAAGTATTTACTTATAATAATATTTAAAATGGTCATAAAAAGTTAAAAACTTAAACCTAACTACGACAAAAACGCTAATTTAGTTATATCTTTTTATTATTTGGTGTTTTTGTCATAGTTAGTCAATATCATTTTGTTTGTAAGATTTATCGATTGATCTCGTTAATTTTTGTACAAAGTTTTAGAAGACGTTATATGTTTGTAACATCTACTTTTTTAAAATAAGATTTATATCTTTCAAGTTTATGGTACAGAGTTGAAACTGAGTAGACATAATTATATTAAGATTTGACTGAATTCCAGTGCAGTGTGATTTAACTAAATAATTATAAAAGCTGAAGGAAAAGTAATTTATGGTGTTGTCGTTATAATTTTAGTTTATAAGATTGATTGATCTCAAACTCTTGCCATTATTAATTAATGTGGAATGATTAAAACAAATTGAAACTTATGTCAGTCTTTCATTTTATTTAAACTTTTTTTCATAAGATCTAGATACAGTCTCCTATGTAGGACTATGATAAGCATCTCGTGTCCCAAGTGTCCTCCGTGTGTGGGAGACTTGATCCGGGGGGGATCAAGTCTCCTGACAGGTAGTATCAACTCTCCTATACATTGAGGACACTTGTTACAAAGCTATTGTAGGGTGTGGACTGTATGGTTCTTCAAATAAAAGTCTTGGTTTCTATTCTGGATTTATTCTTGTTGTCTGCTATCGATGATCTGATTGAACTTATTGAACTTATTGAACTTAACTTAATCTAAATCTGTCCGTTTAATATACACCGGTTCATGGGTGGAAGTAGTGGGTGGCCCTTAGTGTACTTTATTAAAATTCTTGGCCACCCACCAATCCGATCACTTTAGTCCGTGTCCGCTCTCCGACAGGTTTCGACTTGTCCAAACCTGTCGGAGGCCTGACTCCGCGACCAATCACAAACATTTTAGTATCATAATCCTACTTTGTTCATTATTGCTACGGGGAGTTCGGCGTCCGCAACATTTCTCCTCCCGGCGTAGCTCGCGAAGCCTCCTCTTTCTTCTCCAGGACGACGAGTTTGCTCACCGGGCGTCGGAAGATTCCAGTTCTGGTCCGCACTTCGACCACCCGGACGCTGCCGTCAGTTGCAGGGTGCGTGCGCTCCACAATCCCCATCGGCCAGGTGTTCCGGGGCAGTGTGTTGTCGATCACCAGGACCACGTCGCCAACTTGTAGCGGCCTCACGTTGTTCTTCGGCTCGCCGCGGGGTATCAATGTGGGCAGATATTCCCGCAGCCAGCGCCGCCAGAAGTGGTCGGCGAGCGCTTGGCTAGCTCGCCATGTTCGTCGGTCGTTTTCCTTGCACGGCCCCGTCGTAGGCAGGCCGTTTGATGACCCCAACAGGAAGTGGTTGGGAGTCAGGGCCTCGGGATCGTTCGGGTCCACACTGACATGGGTTAGGGGTCGTGCGTTTATTGAGAATTCTGCTTCAGTGAGTAGCGTGCCGAGGACCTCTTCAGTCGGTGCCTTCTCTCGTAGGGTGACCTTGAGGGCCGCCTTGATGGAACGTACCATTCTTTCCCACGCGCCGCCGTGGTTGGGCGCGCCAGGAGGTATAAACCGCCACTCCATTCGATGACGCAGCCCCTCGTTGTTCAGGTCGGGTAACCACTCGGCGTAGGCACTGCGGAGCTCTTGGTCGGCCCCGCGGAAGTTGGTCGCGTTGTCGGAGTACATGATACGCGGCCAACCCCTGCGCGCAGCCATTCTTCTCAACGCCATTATTGCAGAGTTCGTTGAAAGGGATGTGACGAGCTCTATGTGCACGGCCCGGGAGGTGAGGCAGGTGAATAATGCACCCCACCTTTTTTCACGGCGACGACCCACCTTGACTGTCATGGGCCCGAAGTAGTCCACCCCGCAGTTAGTGAACGGGCGGTGGAAGGGGTCTAGGCGGGCGTGTGGCAAGTCTCCCGTGGCCGGCGTTTGTGGTGTCCCCTTCTGCTTCTTGCAGAAGACACAGCTTCTCGCGATCGCGCGCACGGTGGGTCGCAGATGTATGACCCAGTACCGTTGCCGCAGGTCGTTAGTCACGCGCTCTCGGTTGGCGTGACCCGCAGCGCAGTGTTCCCGTTGTACCAGAAGCCTCGTCACTCGGTGGCGGCCATCTAGTATGATTGGCCGTTTTGCTTCTTGTGTTGCCGCTGATGCTTCAATGCGGCCTCGTACCCGCAGGAGGCCGTCTTCCATTACTGGATCGAGTTTGTACAGTCTGCTCGTCTTTGGGATAGGACGGGCTGACTGCATCCGTCTCATTTCTTCGCCGAAACTTTCCTGTTGCGTTCGTTGCAGGAGTTCTTTCTCAGCGCGCTGGATATGTCTGTGTTCCAGTCTTGTAGCGGCGCGTCGACATATGTCGATGAACGCCAAGGCTCTTGCCACTGCTCTTACTAGGGTCTCGTACTTGGAGAAGCGGGCAGGGTCAGGTAGCCAGCTGTCTCGCGGAGTCTCGGTAATGTGCAGGACTCCTTGTTCATCGTCTTCATCGGGTGGCATATTCCCGGGCCATTGCTCCTCGGGTGAGTATAAGAAGCTAGGCCCCTGGAACCATCGATCGGTTATGTGGATCGGCGCGTTGGTAAGTCGGGTGGCGTCGTCGGCTATGTTGTGATTGGTTGGTAGCCAACGCCATTCTTCCTTTGAGGTGAGCTCGGCGATTTCTCCCAGTCGGTGCGCGACGAACGGCGTGTATCGTCGCATGTCATGTTTTATCCAGTGCACGACGGTGGAAGAGTCTGTCCAGTACACAGTTTTGCTGACCTCGATGCGGTGTTCCTTGCGGATGGTGTCAGCGAGTCTGGCCCCTAAGACCGCCGCTTGTAGTTCCAGCCTAGGAATAGTTTGTGTCTGTCGTGGCGCCACCTTTGCTTTGGCGGCGTCTAGCACTATGCTTACGGTGTCATCGCAGTTCACTATTCTCCAGTAGGCCACGGCTGCGTAGGCTTGTTCACTCGCATCACATAGGACATGTAGTTCTATGTCCTTGTACTTCTTTGACGTGTAGCTTCTGGGCAGTCGAAGCTGGGCGACGTCGGTGAGTTGAGCGAGCCAGGTCGCGAAATGTTCGTTGTCCTCTTCCGGTATTGGCTCGTCCCACGTTATTTTGAGGCGCCACAGACTTTGCAGTATAATCTTTGCTCTTATCGTGAAGTGGCTCAGCAGTCCTAGAGGGTCGTAGATGGACATTACTGCGCTGAGTGCTTCTCTTTTGGTCGGTGGGCGCTTCCGTTCTCGTACCGGAGCGGGGACCCGGTTCATTGACGTGTTGAACCCGAGTTCGTCCCGTTCGGCGTTCCAGTACAGCCCGAGTATCTTATTCGTGGGCTTCTCTCCTCCCAGTTGTGTGGGAGTGGTAGCGTGCAGCTCTCGGGGCACGTCGCGTAGCACTGTCTCATGATTCGTGCTCCATCCACGCAGAGTGAACCCGGCGACCGCATGCACCTGTCTTGTTTCTTGTATTGCCTTCAGGGCTTCTTCCTGGTTATCATAGCTCGCCACCAGGTCATCCATATAGTGGCTGTTTTTAATAGCCTCTAACGCGTGTGGGTATTCATTTCCGTGTATGTCTGCATTGTGGTTGCGGACATAATGGGCCATGTATGGAGAGCTTGCTGCGCCAAATATCATGCTCGTCATTTTGTAGTGGCGTGGGGGCTCTGTTCTGTTGGTGCCTCTCCACAGGAACTGTTGGGCCGGTTGATCTTCAGTTCTTATTTTGACGCGTAAGAACATTTCTTGGATGTCTGCCGTTACTGCTATCGCTTTCTCTCGGAAACGGAATATGATTCCCGGCAGCGATAGCAGTAGGTCCGGGCCTTCCAGTAATTTATCGTTCAGGCACACTCCGTGGCTTCTCGCCGCTGCGTCAAACACCAGCCTCTGTTTGCCGGGTTTGTTTGGGTTCTGTACGGCAAAGTGAGGCAGGTACCAGCAGACGGCACTTGACTGTTCTGTGCCGTCGCACGGCACTGCGTACCCCTTTTCCAGCAGGTTGTTTATTTGAGCGTTGTATTGTTCGGCGAAGTCGGGTGATGCATCCATCTTCTGTTCGATTTTCTTCAATCGGCGGAGCGCTGCACCGTAGCTGGGTGGCATGGTGATGTCATCGTGCCGCCATGGCAATCCGACTTCGTAGCCACCGTCGATCTTCTTAGTGGTTCTTTCGACGATTGCTATCGCTCGTTGGTTAGCGTCACTCACGCGTGGTTCTCTTGCAATACCTAGTGCTTCTATTTTGAAGTGAGTTTCCACTAGGTCATGCAGTCGCTGGTGGTCGTGCTGCTGCTGCTTCTCGTATTCATAGAGATGCAACACGTTGTCTTCGTTCATGAAGATGCTTCGTGGTGCGGTCCCATGTACTACCCAGCCGAGCTGCGTTAGGGATGCAGCTGGCTGGTTGGGGCCGCCGACTCGGAGTTTTCTCGACACGATGCACTCCCAGTGGTCTGTCCCCACTAGGATTCCGGGGCGTGTTGGCGCATAACACACCTCGTCTGTTGGGAGGTCACGTAGGTGTTCGTATTCCAGCAGAGTGTCTGGGATCGACTGCTGGTGAAGCCTCAGGTTTTTCATTGTTCTGGCCTGAAGCTTATGTGGTGCGCTGATCTCGCTGACCCCTCTCACTTGCACCATGACGATCTTGCTGTCTCGTTCTTGTGAGGACATGTTCGCTCCATGGATATGCAGTGGTTGTGACGTTCCTTCTGCCCCGATACTCACAGCCAGGTCTTCGTCAATGAGAGTGACGGTGGCTCCTTCGTCGAAGAGTGCGTGAGTCTTCACCTCCCCCCGTGGACCTGTGATGATCACGGGGCACATTTTGAGGAGGACAGTCTTCGGGCCGGCGGCTGTTAGGGTAGCCACCGACATGACTGCCTCCTCCTGAGTGGGTTCTTCAGACTTATGTTCAGTCGCTGACTTTATTTCGGGCGACTCTCTCCTTTCTTGGTGTAGCGTGGCATGGTGAGGTCGGCGGCACTGGTTCACACCGCACGGTTTCGCTTTACACATGGCACGCCTGTGTTTCTTCTGGGCGCACTTGAAACATACCTTATTGTCCTTCACTAGTTCCCAGCGTTGATCCACGGTCAGTGCTTTATATTTCGGACACTGGGTCAGTACGTGATTCTGTTTGCAACTGGGGCACTGATCTTCTTCGGTTCCTTCAACCGTGACGTACACTGCGTTAGGCTTCTTCTTCTTCAGGGTTATGGCAGGCCTGGTTTCGTTCTTGTGAGTTGCGGTACTCGTTGTTGGGGCGTATGTATAGCGTAACGCCCTGTCCGCCTCACGCATTAAGAAACGAGATAGTGTCACTATTTCGGGCTCTGCTGACCCTTCGTTGTCACTGGCGTAGTCGCACCATCGCGATCGGAGATGTGGACTTAACTTTTCAAGCACTTCCCGGGTTAGCAAGGGATTATAGAGGTACCCCTTGCGATCGATTGTCTTTAACACACATATCGTGTTTTGGATTTTAATCGCGAAACTATTTAGGTCACTGGCACTAGCACTAGGTTTTGGCATCTTTTTCAGGTCATCCAGAGCTTTGTCTATGATCACCTCTGGTCGGCCAAAGCACTGCTCCAACGTCTTCATGACAGCGTCCGGTTCTGTGGCCGCGTGCAGAAGAGCCGCTACTGTGTCTCGTGCTTCGCCTTTGAGGCAACTTCTAAGTCTCTGAAGGTTCTCTGCTGGTGACACGTTGTACATGTTGGTCGTGTCATAGTACGATGCCTTGAATGGCAACCACTCGTTGGCCGCACCAGAGAAAGTTGGTAGATCTGTGTGTCGAAGTCGTGGCCTGGCCATCTTCTCCAGGGTCGCAGCTAATTGGTCAATGCTGTTTCTGGTTCTCGTTGGCGTTGGCGATCTTCCTCTTGGTGCCTCAAAGCGTTGCTGCTTTGGGTCTTCTTTGGCTTCTGTGTTCGTGCCCCCCTCCCCCCGTGTGTTGAGGGGGTGGGTTCGTAGCCATTGGTCCACCTTCCGGTGCTGGTGTTCTTCCTGAAGTAGATCTTCATGGACGCTTTCCTGGTCATCTTGTATTACAGAGACCTCAGCAGCCAATCTCTTTTTCACCAGATCTGCTTCGATTTCCAGCTCCTTTCGTCGAATGCTTGCTAGTTTCTCGGCCGCCTCAAGTTCAACCAATCGTAACCGTGTAGTCGCACTCGTGTTCGATCTCACTGAGCGCGGCGGTGATCTTATTCGTCGTTGTTCAGACGATGGTCCCGCTGTTGCGATGTCCACGGCGGTAGTAGGTCCGGTCATACTTTCAACTTGAGGTGACGCCGGCGGGTCGAGAGACAGTCGTCTTAGTCGCTCTCGTTCTATTCGTTCCGCTTCCCGGCGACGTACTGATACTAGCAGTTCTTCGTCCCTTCGTTCTAAGGCCCGACGCTGTTCTTCCAATTCTGCCAAGTCCCCTTGGCTACGGGTGACTACCATCTCGCTCGGTTGACGGTACACAGTAGAATACACAGCAGAATACACAGCAGGATACACAGGTAAGTTATTATCGGTTCAACTTACGAAAGGTTCCTTTTTTCCTTGATCCGAGTTCGGAGGACCAGACTGTAGGGTGTGGACTGTATGGTTCTTCAAATAAAAGTCTTGGTTTCTATTCTGGATTTATTCTTGTTGTCTGCTATCGATGATCTGATTGAACTTATTGAACTTATTGAACTTAACTTAATCTAAATCTGTCCGTTTAATATACACCGGTTCATGGGTGGAAGTAGTGGGTGGCCCTTAGTGTACTTTATTAAAATTCTTGGCCACCCACCAATCCGATCACTTTAGTCCGTGTCCGCTCTCCGACAGGTTTCGACTTGTCGAAACCTGTCGGAGGCCTGACTCCGCGACCAATCACAAACATTTTAGTATCATAATCCTACTTTGTTCATTATTGCTACGGGGAGTTCGGCGTCCGCAACAGCTATCATAGAGGTTTTTGTTTACTAGTGATTCTGTTTGCAATCCTATCTTTTGCATGGCTTCATAACTTATAACTTATTAAATTGCGGATCTATTAGTCAATTATAGTATAAAAAATAATGGATATTTTAGATTTTATAAAGGAAAAACAAAAGGGGGGATCAAGTATCCTCAGTCTCCCCTACTGTTTTGTTGGTTGTATTATCTGGTGGACGTGGTTTAGCGGTTTCCTAGGGGAACTACTTCATTATGTCCAAATTTTACGGATTTTTTAACGGATTTTCTAGTCCGTGAGTTTTTCACGGACTAGAAAATCCGTGATAAAACTATTATTTATTACACTTGTGTCAATCACAAGAATCAGAGCAAAAAATATTCTGACATCTACACAAACCCAATGGAACACCCATGAACACCTGGTAAATAAAACAATTAGTGCCATCTATTGTTTTTATATAGAATATGGTTTTACCTACAAACTTTTGCTACTCGACAGTAGGTGGCGCTTTAATTTAATCAAGGTTACGTAACAATGAAAAATAATGCTTGCTTATTTAGTATCACCGTAACTCGTACCTAGTACACTACTCGTAGTATTATTTTATGTATTTTTTTGCATTAGTGGTGTTTAAATAGCCGTAAGATGTCGCTAGGCCGAGCTCTTATTGTTAACAAAAGTTTCCCAGTCGCCGGTTTGAACGTATTGAAAAACAAGTAAGTACCTAACTAATGAACTCTAGGAGTAATTTTATTGATAACCACAGTTTTCCTTCAAAATACTCAGATTTTACTACTCGGCACTAGATGGCGCTTTTAATAAAGTCAAGGTTACAATTCCAAAACTTGAACGTTTTCATTATCAATGTCATTCATTATCACTTGTACAAGTCTAATTTTGTTGATAAACGTTTTGTAATATTTATGACGTAAAGTCGCAATATATGTCGTAATGTATTTATCTGTTATCGATACGGTAAGAAGGTACCGTAAAACGGGGCTACTTTGACTTCCAGGGTTACTTTGACAGATTTTGGGGCTACTTTGACAGAGCGCCAAAATTGGTTTTCATGTGTGCTCAGCAAGTTTAGTGTGCGTGACCTCGAGTAATATTGCGCGAGGTGGGGAACGCGTCATAGGGGTTACAATACTGAAAAAATTACAAGGGGTTACAATACTGAAAAAAATCGTCACAGAAGAGGGAGGAAAGTCGATAATAAGCCAGGAGCACAAATTTTGGTTACGAACCAAAGAGATAATGCAGAAGAAGATGCCCCAGAAATAGATGTCCCACCCACCATCGACGATACTCCAGAAATCGATTTCCCAACTATGCCAGAAGTCAGTTCGTCAAGCACCTTCAATAACTCTCCAAAATCGATTTCTATTTTAGATTTAGATTTTCCAACTATGGATGACTCTCCTGAAATAGAAGATAATGTCTCAGCTTTCAAGAATAATCAACCAGTCCCTTCAACCTCTGGACTGCTTACAAAGCACCAGACTGATTCCGACGAAGATGTGCCTCTGAGTTGTTTGGTTCGCAAGAAGGAAATCAAAAACAAGGACAAGAAGAAGAATAAGAAGGAGTCTAATTTTTGTTATATCTGTAGGTGCGAATATAGGTTCTACCGCCATTCTGTTGATTGGATATGCTGCATTACCTGTAAAAACTGGGTGTGTGGGATGTGCAATAAGGGCTCAAACAATCCGTCATACGAATGTGTGGTGTGTGAGGACGACTCTAACTAATTGTTTCTTGCCTATAATATTGCCAAAGTTGATTGTTACCTATCTTGTTTAAATTGATCTCAATTATATTAAATATTACTTAAGAGATTAAGTGGCATTAACAGTACCGTCGGTACAAATATTGTAATACTTGCGTTAACCCGTGAGAAGGCGCGCTATGAGCAATTTGCTCACACAAAAATCTAATTCAAAAATTTTTTGTCTTTCCCATGCCACACCAATTCAAGCACTTAAGTACCTTCCTAAATATTCACCCCCTCTCCCCTGACGCAATTCTCGATCCGCTCAGTGGCGTTGCGACCGCGCAGCAAGGCGTTTGTGGAGGCCATGTACCAACGTGCGGCAATTTGCTCATCACGCGCCCAGCAATTACTTTGCACCGAACATGTAAAATACATGTTTTCAGTGTGTTTCGAGAGGCACATTAGTGTAGATTTAATGGATGAATAACACTTTTTAGTTTTTGTTATGGAACATTTTTTATTGTGATTTTTATGAAACGTGCCAAAAAAATTAATTAATACTAGGTTGTTTTGTTATTTGCGTTAGAAGTTGCTATTATGTTCAATAGTTTTGATTAAAATACTTTTTGTCTTACTTACTAAACCTTGTGTTATTTATTTAAATACATTATAAGCCAATAAATATAGAAACACTAAAAATATAAACATTTTATGATAGTGTGAGCAATTTGCTCGCACGCGCCTACTCGTGTAAGAAAATTAGGCGCGCCTTCTCACGGGTTAATAAAGAATAATTTAATTGTAAAAATATTTGTTTTCATTTAAATCCATGTAGTTTTCAATGAAATAATAGTTTTTTTGGTCAAATTGATATCAAAGTAACCCATGCTTTTACTATCTTTGACGTCAGTTGCATTTCAATGCCCTGTTAAAGAAACCCCACTTCTGAGGTTACTTTGACATTTAATAAATTTAAAAAAGTAGGGAGTTAGGGAGGTGGTAGGTTTTAAATTTGCCATAGATCTGATAACCAAAGGACACATTGTTCTGTTGGCGTAAAAAAAAAGTGAAATTCAGCCGTAAAAAAAAAGTTACAAACCAAAAACCTCCAAAACCTGTTCAAAGTAGCCCCGTTTTACGGTATACATTTTTAGGGTCCTAATTTGTCAAAACAAAGCCGCATTGATGTATAAATAGAACAAACTGCGGCATAGGTACTGATGATAATCTATATATCTGTCTTGAGTTATTTGGGACAGGAAGTCTGCGAGTATTCATTAAATAAAAGTGATCCCAAATAATTGAATTTGTTGTGTAAAAATATCCGAGAGATGTCGCTAGAAAAAGTTCTAATAATTATTCATTGTTCATTCCAAGCAAGGTTGCCTGGAAAAGATCGCAGAAAGCCCATTGTATGCCTTGTATTAAATCGTATTTTTTGTTAGGTATTTTCTGGTGTAGAATAAAGTATACATAATAGAAGGTATATCTATTCATACACGAAATCTCTTAACTTTTACTATGGGACCAAACCGTAATAGTAAAAGTTGTTCGTAATGATGAGTACAATGACCCCTTCAGATATTTCATGTATATATAGATAGACGTCATACGCATAAAAAAAATAAAATAAATAAATGCTCATACAAATAAACAAATGAGACTTTCTCAGCCGCTGGTTTAGAGTTAGGTACTAAAGAGAAACCAGTGAGTAACTAGGAATCCGTATTTTTTTTAAAGCACAATTTTAAAAAACAATGCTCTTATTTCTTATGCACACTATATTTTCCCTAAATGTTTCATAAAATAATAAAGCTGAAGTTATTTTTCCAATCCGATTTGTAGTTTCAGAAAACTACAAGTCGGATTTGAAAAAATATTTTTTGTATTGGTAGCCCAATTTTTGAGGCAGGCTAAGACTCTTAGGAACCGGCAAATACAATAAAAAAAGTCAGAACTAACGCTAAGCGAAAACGAACTAATAGCGCGGACAGACGATGCAAAGCGACGGGTGGGTGGGGTACAAGAAATGTAATAAGCAGTATAACAACCAATTTGTCAAATTAAGGCCCTCTTCCTCACTCGAGGTGGCCCTGCACAAGTCCCCGGCCATGTGTTTTCATGGTCCTCGGAACGCGCCACCATCGGTTTCCCAAATAACGGTGAGAGGGATTCACATCGGCGTCGACTCGACGATGAAGTACCTGGGACTCGTCCTCGACAGCCGGTGAAACTTCGTGGAGCATTTCCGACGTTTGGCTCCCAGACTGGAGCGGGCCGGGGCTGCCTTGAAGCAGCTCATGCCCAATCTAGGAGGTCCAAACGCCTCCTGCCGGAGGCTCTACGCAGGGGCCGTGCGGTCCATGGCCTTTTACGGGGCACCGGTGTGGGCGCGTTCTTTGAGGCGGCGACCAGCCCGCCGGTTGAACGCATCCCAGAGGGTCATGGCCGTCCGGCTAGTCCGGGGATACCGCACGGTCTCCGGTGAGGCGGCGAGCCTCCTTGCCGGATTACCGCCATGGGATCTGGAGGCAAAAGTCCTCGCCCAAATATGGGAGTGGCGCGAGGAGGAAAAACGCCGGGGCGTTACTCCGCTGCCGCGAGAAATCACGGCACAGCGGACAGAGCTCCGGCGGGATCTCATGGCGACATAGAGAGCGCGTCTGTCGCAACCCAGTGCTGGGCACGCCACAAATGCGGCGGTAAGTCCCCTCTTTGAGGAGTGGTTAGAGAGGCGCCACGGCGTCCTCACCTTCCGCCTGACGCAGGTCCTCACCGGACACGGCTGCTTCGGGAGGTTCTTGTTCCGTATAAGGCGGGAGGAAACGCCTGGGTGTCACCATTGTGTGGATCGCCCGGAGGACACGGTGGAGCACACGGTGGCGGTCTGCCCGGCTTGGGCGGAGCACCGCCGCGTCCTCACGGCGGCGATTGGTGGCGGCGATCTCTCGCGTCCGGCCCTGGTCCAGGCCATGGTACGGAGCGAGAGTGCATGGGAAGCCGTCACCTCCTTCTGCGAAGCAGTAATGCTTGCGAAGGAGGAGGCAGAACGCGTGAGGGAGAGGCAATCTTTGCGCCCTCACGCCCCTAGTCGCCAGAGGTGACGCCCTGGGCGTCGGGAGTCAAGAGCCGACTCCCGGCCACCGTAGGCGCGGGCTTGCGGACGGTGAGCAATGGGCAGTTCGCCGTCTGATAAGGACCAGGCCCGGGTTGACGGCGCGTCGTGTTCCACGCGCGCCTCAAAGAGATGTCAGCAGTAACTGACGGGGTCCGCTAGGGCCGATGCTTGCCTGGGTCGCGGGTTGTTGGAAAGAGGTACCGTGGCCCAAGAGGCGCCAGAGGTGCGTGGTCCGTGGTCAAGCAACTGAAGGAACACGGGTGGGTTTTAGTCAGTAAAAGTCTGACACACCCTCCCGCTCCGCCCAGAGCGGGAGAAGTTATTTGATAATTTCCCACCCAAAAAAAATAAAAAAAAGGCCCTCTTCCTCTCTTCGCTACTTTGATGTGCCCGACAGGGTCCACAATGATTATGTCTGTGTAAACCTTCCACCCTAGGTTTTCATTGTGGAATGCAATAGGTAAATACTTTTGAGTATTGAATAATGAGTGCTGGGACTCAGCCGGTCGATTCTGTAAAAATCTCACCGTGAAATCATAAGTGAAGTGAGCACTTAATGGTGTTAATCCCTAGCGAATGACAGCTCACTCCACGCTCACTTCACCCAAGCTTTCACGGTGAGTGGTTACAGAACCGCACGGCAGGTCTCCTCTCTGTGCGATTCAACGTGAGAAGTAAGTCGTATTATCCACCTCGCGGGCTCAGCGAGGGTTGGTGGATGTCAATTTGTTTCTAGATGTCATTTTGTTTCAAGATGTCACTTTTCTTCTTGATGTCACTTTGCTTGTAGGTGTCATTACGTTTACATGCCACTTTGCTTCTAGATGTCACTTTACATCTAGATGTCACTTTACTTCTAGATGTCACTTTGTTTCTAAATGCCACTTTGCTTCTAGATGTCATTTTGTTTCTAGATGTCAGTCTCCTTCTAGTTTGTAGAATATGGCCGCTTTCCGCAGGATGGTCTATGATTTTTTTTGCATCTACTATTTACAGAGTTGAAACCGTAGTCTTATTGCACCTGGACCACGAGCCACAGAGTTTGCCAGACATTAAGGAGAGCATCGGTGGATACGATGCTATAATATGGAACACCAAGCACAAACTCACTGGAGAAATTTTGGACTTGGCAGGTGCGTTCTAATTTCATAAAATAAAAGGAAAAAAATTTATATAAAAAAAAACAACCGACTTCCAAAAAAACACTACAAAGTGAAAAATAATTTTAATTTCGGAAGTCGGTGTCGTTGGTTCCGCATTTTGGTTTTTTGACACCGACTTCCGAAATTAAAATTATTTTTCACTTTGTAGTGTTTTTTTGGAAGTCGGTTGTTTTTTTTTATATAATTTTTTTTATTTTTCACTTTTTAGTTATATCTACCCCAATCAAAGTCATATAAACACTACTTGCTATGTAAATATCAATGACAGGAAGCTGCATCTGCGTTTATAGGGTACAGACGTGATGTTATGTTGTGCGATTGCGTAATTATTATTATCATAAAAAAAAAAATTATAACCTTTGTAGTGAGTACAGGCGTGATATTATGTTGTGTGGTGGTGTAAACAATGCTTAGATATGCTATAGCAACAATCGCGGTTAATCTGCTGTTATTTATTGAATCGAGTTCCCCCGATTTCTACAAGATCCCATCATCAGATATTGAAATGGTGACAATTGGACCACACGGGAAGCTCCAGCTTTCAAATAAAAAAAGAATCATGAAAATCGGTTCACCCAGTCGGTTATTATGAGGTAACAAACATAAAAAAAAAAAAAAAAAAAAAAAAATACAGTCGAATTGATAACCTCCTCCTTTTTTTGAAGTCGTTTAAAAAGAGAGTCATTACGAGTTACATTTTTTTTTTTTTGAGATAATGTGAGTTTCTAAACAAAGCCTGAAATAGTAACAGTAGATTTACAAGTGGGCCAAAGACATCTCACAATCGACCAATGTTTAGTCTTTTAAGACACTTCCTGATCCTCGCATCATAATTAAAGCATTTTGTTACTTTTTTCAAATCAAATCATTTATTGGTTTGTAAACATGGGTATTTAGTACATACTTACATTAAAAAAAATTACCAACATCATTTTCTGGAACGACAGCCGTCAGTTTTGTATTCTTCAAATGCGCAGCGCTCGGCAACGATAGTTCGCCCGTGACCACCGTAAGCTATAAACGCGCTCCCGACCTAATTAAGTACTCCATTGTAATATTCGTAACAAGTTTGATAAACTAAAGTGCTATTCTGAATTCGCCGCATTTAATTTCTCTCCGTATACACACCTAAAGACATTACATCACACACGCAGACAAAAATAGTAACATTTAAAAGTAAAATTCAATCTAATCCCAAAATCAAAAGTCATTTATTCAAACTAGGCTGAGAATCAGCACTTTTCGAACGTCAAAATTACAAAAGACAGTCCCCCAAAACGCCCGCCCTTCACCACTTCCTAGTGCTTTCGCTGGGAAGAAGAAGTGGCGCAACAAACTCCCCAGCAGCACAGCTGTCTGTTCAGTTAGAAAATATACTTGACTGAATACAATACAAGGTATGCAAAGCAATTAACATTACAAGACACAGAACGCTAAATTAAATTATTTGCCATATGTCAGCTAGCAACGCCAATATACCAAGAAATACAATAAAAAACTATACGTAGGTACTCAAGCAAAAATTAATAAATGAAAATTAAATAAAAGCCTCCAGGTATGAAGGGCGTGACCGCTAACATATTTATGCAATGCTGGGTTCTGTTTACATAGCTGTCGCTTGAAGTCACAAATGATAAACTAGGACCATCGAAGGAAACTAAATAAACAAGTTATTACTAATTATAACAATAATAAAACCATGGTCAGCAAGACGACCAGTCACCACAAGCAGCACCCGTTCACGAGCATAACGCAAAGATCAGCCATTACCCCCCTCGCCAAATCTTCTCTTTCCCAGGTCCTCAACTAAAGGCGGTGTCGACAATGTCTTCAGGCACAGACCACATCGACATTCCAGAGGTAAAGAAGCGTGGCATACTCCTGGGCAACACACCGCAGGTACTGGACGATGCCGTCGCTGACATCACTGTGGGACTTGTGATCGCAGCTGCAAGGAGGTTCAAGGAAGGAGTCCGGGAATTAGAAGCGTGAGTTTAATTCAATTAACACACATACCTATATAAATATGACGTCTGTAACCACGAATCTTGAAGTGGTTTGCTACATCGTCGTTCCGTCACTGCTGACTTAGCAATGCTGAGGTACGCGGTCTTCTGAAGTGTGGAACTGTGAACCGCTTGATACATGCCTCCGGCTACCATTCCGGCGCTCTGCCTTGACCACATTTACACTTGGTGTTGGTCACACTTGGTATTGGTTCTTCCAGTACTAATAGACTTATTAGTTTTGTTCAGGAGCTCAGGGAGATTTTCTTCACGATCGCACGGCTAGAACGACACGCGTCTTTCCCCACACGTCCCCTTTGGCAACATCACTGTACCGCTACCTATTCTTTGCCATTTCTTAATATAATTAAAATAGCATACAGTTCACGCCTTTACTTATTAATCTCCCTGAGCTCCTGAACAGTTTTCATAGCGGTCCATCCGTTGCATCTGGTTACACTGGAAGCCGACCCCAACATAGTTAGGAAAAAGTTAGTCAGATGATGATGAGTTTCCATAGCGGTCCATGGTATTCGGAACAATACAAACAATATCCTCTCCTGAAAATCACTAAAAGTTTAAATATTCGACGATCACAGAAATGGTTGTTTTTGTGTCGATGAAGATTAGGTTTCTGTATGCCTGATCTTCATCGATATAAAAAACAACCATCTGCCACCCTGTGGTGGCAGGGACATCAACGTGCAACCTGTTACCACAGATTCAGTACATGATTCTGAAGATCCATGCATTGAAACTTTTCGTCGTTTATTGAAAAAACAAAATTTGCTGTTCTTCTGTGTGTTTGCATTGTGACCACGTAGGTATTGCAATTTTCTATGAAATAGCAAATTTGTTTTTTGATAACTGACGAAAAATTTTTGCGCTTGGGGAATCATGTGCTAAATTCAACAGTTGCGCGTCGATATATTTTGTACTATCAGCGCCCCGCGGTTTCTCCCGCATTAGTGTCAATCCCGTGGGAATATCGAGATAAAAGTATTCTGTGTGTTATTCTGATGTATAAGCTTTATTACTGTAAAGTTTAATCAAAATCCATTCAGTAGTTTTTGCGTGAAAGAGTAACAAACATCCATCTATCCACCCATCCTCACAAACTTTCGCGTTTATAATATTAGTAGGATATACGAGTACCTAGAGCCACTTTAGTGGCCTCATACCTCTGTTATAGACTGTTACGACTACGGAAATGTACACACTCATTTCTATTTACCTAAATTGAGTGCATGAATGTGACAAGTAATTCTGTATTGTTTTTAAGTACTTAAATCCTGAAAAAAAAAAAAAAAACAACTGAAGGTGGGTCATAAATGTCCCCCTGTTATAATGTGGTGAGAAACATGAAGTCCAAGTTCAAACTCGGGCGCATTCAAAGACGCGGTTTCTTCTCTTCTGTTATCTTCAGCAAATAATAAAAATAACATCTTGGTATTCCAGAGGCGAGTGGAAGTACGGCGTCCAATGGATGGTAGGCCAGGACATCTCAGGCAGCACAGTGGGCATAGTGGGCTTCGGCGGCATAGGACAGGCTGTGCTCCGCAGACTGAGGGGGTTCGATGTCGCCCGGTTCCTATACAGCGGACGGACAGACAAACCTCAAGGTGTGTATGGAATTGATTGGGGTGGCTGCAGTGGTGTAGCGTGCCTTGGAGGGGCCCTGTATCAAAATTAGTTGGGGGGCCCAAATGAAGGGTAAACATTTCTCACAAAAGAAACAAAAATGCTTGCATTAAATTAAAATAAATATTTATTGATTATAAGTTATCGCTTCCTCCTAGAAATTGAGCTAGCCAAACAATTCAAATTAAATATACACTTCATCATTTACACTTCATTCAATTTTCACTTCATTAAATATACAATTCAAATTAAATATTCAATCATTTATAGCTGAAGACGATTTCAGTTTTTCTAAAATTTCTGCCTCTATAGAATAGAAAGCATGCTGTTATTACCTCCGGAAAACTGGATGCAATGCTATTGAATTTTATCAGCAATAATTCCATGAGTTCCTTAATGGAATGAATTTTTTGAATTTCAGATTTTAAGCATGTTTTTAGAGCAATTAATTGTTCATAAAGATTAACTGAAATGTCTTTACTGTATTTAGCCGACAGTTTTCCCGGAAGCATTTTTTATCACTTCGTTTGAAGAAGATAGGAGTTTCTCCGGATGTAATACTTCGAACATATTACTTAGATCACAAAGGCTCTGAAATCTTTGTTTAGTTAGAGAAATTAATATATCTAAACAGCAATAGTATACATCGACTTTGAAATATGATTCCGGGTCTGAAATTCTTTCATCTTGTGATAACTCATCAAAAAAACGCTTCGTTATCTTTCGCCTTTTATTTTTGAAAACAGTTGTTACCCCCCACTCTTTTACTAAATCTCTGGACTCATTTAGCAAACCATTGAATGAATTTTGATTTCTTATTTCGCTCAGTCTATTCAAAAGATTACTTAATAAAATACTAGCTTTCTGTAAGTTTATTTTCATGCTGTAGAGCTTTAGAAACAGGGTTCATGATTTCAAATAGTGAAGAAAAAAATGTGGCAAGCACTAAGAAATCATAACTCTCTAAAATGTTACGTAATTATATTTACATTCTTCACGTTCATCTTTTTTAGTGGAAATTAAATTTAGTTGGTACAATGTTTTCATGGATTAATAAATAATTTTTCTTTATCGCTAATAAAGCGTCGTTCTTTGAAGACCATCTAGTAAGACATATCTTTTTAAGGGTAATTTTATATTTTTGAGATGAATCGTTACTCAACATTGCCCAGCATTTTATAGTATTGTCAAAAAAAGTATATATTTTTTCTAAATTATCGAAAAAAGTCGACACTTCAATAACATGTTTCGCAGCATCGTTTAAAATTAAATTTAATGCGTGTGCAGCAAAATGAACATAATCGGCATTCGGGGCCTGCCCTTTTATAAGGGCTTGTAATCCTCCATATACACCCGACATAACATTTGCTCCATCGTAACCCTGTCCTCTACATTTAACCAGTACATAATCAGAAGAACAAGATTGTATTGTATTACAATGTAATAACGTTTGAACCGGAATAAAATAAAACGCGTAAATATTGCTCTCTGTGGATTGTACATACATCGGTTATTGCGGGATTCCCTCGTTTAAGTGAATGACTTAAACGGGGAAATCCCGCAATAACTGATATAGGATGTTGCCAACTTTTGGGCGCACGCTTAACCCGGGAAAAAAAAAGATTGCTTTTTTGACTTTTGTCATTTCTGAAGTGAAAACTCTATAGGCACGTATGACAGTTTTTTTTTTATATGTTTTTTTCCCGGGAAGCACGAGATTAAGTGACATTGTGGATAACATTTTACTAAATTTTGCTTACACGCGTTAGGGGCCCCTGTAGCCCGGGGGCCCCGTATCATTGATACGGCTGATACGGCGGTAGCTACGCCCCTGGGTGGCTGTCAACAAAAAAAGATAGCGACGTTCAAAAAAAATATATGTATACAACGTGTAACGTTAAATGCGCAAAACCTGAACATAGTTTGATCAGAATAACGAGCAGAATTAATTGAACCACTTTTTAATATAGGTCACATTTTTCAAAAAATCTTCATTAAAAACGTTGCCGTGTCTATTTATTAATAGGTCAAGCAACCCAATGTCAACGCTCCGCAGCGGCCCGGTGACGACTCCTTCCTCGATAAAGCGTCATCGCAGACGCAAGAAACGATCAGAATGACCAGTAAAACTAAAACAGCACATAAAACCTTTACAATTTCTTTAATGACTTATTTTCTTTCTGAAATAGGTCAATTGAATTAAAAATAAGTCGGGGTGTCTGAGGTTTTGCGCATTTAACGTTGTATACATACAGGGTCAAATCAAATTAGCTTGGGAAACTCTGCAGATGTGATGGGTATGATGGGTATCGATATCTAAAAGCGATAAAACATATATTCTCAACTCATACTTCAAGTTACAAAACTACCAGCCGTCGTTGACCCCTAATAAAAAACAACCAATCTTTTTATTTCAATTTTATCGTGTTTAGATATCGACCCATCACTTCTGCGGAGTTTCACTGGCTAAGTCCATTTGACCCTGTATTATACATACTTACCTAAAATACTAGATAACCATACAAAAATACCAACATAGAGTTGTGTCGCTTCTTTATGCGGTGTTATCAAGCATTATGATAATGATAACAATTGATTGACACAAATATTACGCAATGACTGGTAAAACCATTTTTATATCATGCGGAACAAAACCCAAATCTAGAAACGCCAAATAACTGTTATTTATAAAAATAAGTGCAAAATGAGCTGACGAACATCGTATGTTTTAAAGGAAACTATGTATTGCACAAGCTAATAAAAAAGGCATATTGTAACCACTAGGAATATCTAAGCAAGTTGAGGAGCGTCGGAACAAAAACCGATATGTCTTAATTAAGACATTTTTTTTTTCTGTTACAAAATGTTTAATTATACACCCTTCAGGAAAGAAATCAATTAAAAAACAGTTACATCCATCTTAAAAAAAATATCAAAATACTGTGGTCAAATCAAACCCGACAAATACATTTTTAAATTCAACATGTTCTTGTTGTTGGATTAAAAACCGATAGTTTTACACAATTCAGCAATGGTCGGTTCAAATTCAATTCAGTTCAATGCCGACATATCCATTTTGGTTTCGTCAAAAACCGATATATCCAAATGATCGCGTCAAAAACCGATATATCCATACTTGTCCGCCAAGTATCTCCCTAAATTAAGTATCTACCCTCCGTCAAGTTTCACACATCAATCGATGTCACTTTAACTGCAAATTGACATGCTATAATTTTCCACTTTTGTAACATTAAAAAACTTACAAGCAGCACATTTGCACAACGTTCACCGCTAGCACATTTCTGGTGGAAACACTCACACCGTTTCAAAGCCTCGCTACGCATCCTCGCACCACCTAGCTACCTCGCACATCTCTAGTGGAAAACCAGCCTATATACAACGTGTAACGTTAAATGCGCAAAACCTCAGACACCCCAACTGATTTTTAATTCAATTGACCTATTTCAGAGAGAAAATAAGTCATTAAAACGATTGTATAGGTTTTATGTGCTGTTTTAGTTTTACTGGCCATTCTGATCGTTTCTTGCGTCTGCGACGACGCTTTATCGAGGGAGGAGTCGTCACCGGGCCGCTGCGCCGCGCTGACATTGGCTTGCTTGACCTATTAATAAATAGACACGGCAACGTTTTTAATGAAGATTTTTTTTTAAATGTGACCTATATTAAAAAGTGGTTCAATTAATTCTGCTCGTTATTCTGATCAAACTATTTTCAGGTTTTGCGCATTTAACGTTACACGTTGTATAGTATGTGTATGGTCTATCGATAATTTTTGTATTGCTTAATGGGTCCGCTCTTACCTCGATCACGCCTGATGGAAAGCAATGAAGCCTGGTTTCATTCATGTTATTTCTACATTAAAGAGTATCAACTTTATGCTCGTGCAAAATAAATTGATTTCAGAATGACTAGAGAAACTAGACTAGACTATGGAAAAAGTCTTGTAAATGTTTGAACTAGTAGCGCCAGCTGAACTTTAGGTTTTAAAGTTTGCTTTTCCAAAACAACGTATTTGTTTACATGTATGGAAATTAAACGCAGTATAGATAATGCATATCAAATAGATACTAAGGTTGGTTGAAGGTATTAAAGGGTATCATGTTACTCAGTAACTGGGTAGTAAAACCAGATAAGCAGTAACGCGCTAAGCAGTAGCAGTAAGCGGAGGCGGTCGAGCGGGGCGAGCGCCTGGTGCTTCGACAGGTTGAGGCACGCAGGGCAGAGCTCCGCCAGGTCCTAGTGGCGGAGTGGCAGACGCGCTTAGCGCAACCCACGGCGGGGCATGCCGCTGTAGCGGCAGTAAGGCCCGTTCTAGAGGAGTGGCTCAATAGGAGCCACGGCGCCCTCAGCTTCCGGCTGACGCAGGTGCTTACCGGACCCGGGTGTTTCGGGAAGTACCTGTGTCGCATAGGCCGGGAGCCGACGTCCCAGTGACACAATTGTGGTGATTGCCGCGACGATACGGCGCTGCATACGTTGGCGGAGTGCCCAGCTTGGGCCGAGCAGCACCGTGACTTGGTCGCGGCCGTAGGTGCTGCGGAAAACATCTCGCTTCCGGCTGTTGTGTCTACCATGGTCAGGAGCGAGTCAGGGTGGAGTGCCGTCGCCAATTTTTGCGAGGCCGTGATGCTCGCAAAGGAGGCGGCGGAAAGGGAGAGAGAGGCTGCCTTCTCTCTCCCCTCCCGCAGCAGACGCACTGGGCGTCGTAGGGTGGCCGACTTCCGGCCACCGTAGGGCGCGGCCTGCGGACGGCAGACTTGGGGCGTCTTGTCGTCCGACCAGCAGCAGGCCTCAAGGCGGCGGCGTCGTGTTCCGCGCGCGCCTCATAGTGGAGTCCTGCGACCGGGGTGACGGCCGCAGTGTGTGACGGGGCCCGCCTGACCATCTGGTGGGCCAATACCCGGCGGGGGGTAGCGACGAATGCTTCTGCGATACCCGCCCCTCCGACACACGGGTACATGAGGAACACGGGTTGGTTTTTAGTCAGTAAGAGTCTGACAGTCCCCTTCGCCCTTCGCCAAGGGCGGAGGGACTCCATGAGGATTTCCCAACCCGACACCAAAAAAAAAAAAGCCGTAGCAGTAAGCGCTCCATGTAAAATACTCGTATCCAGCTGCATTCGATTAGACTGGAAGCCGACCCCAATACAGTAAAAAAAAAGCTAGCTGGATGACGATGATGACCAAGGTACAACGATAGAGTGAGTTAAGAATATTTGTCTTTCTCTTACAGCAAAGGAGCTCGGAGCAGAACGAGTGCCAATCGATCAGCTGCTGAAAGAGAGTGACTTCGTGATCCTCGCGTGTCCTCTAACGAAAGAGACCAAACATCTGATCAACGCTGACTCTTTAAAGACGATGAAGAAAACAGCTGTAGTCATCAACATTGCAAGAGGAGGTAACCAAATAAGCAGTTTTTGTTTTGATAAGGAAATACTTGAGTTTTATCTCTCTTTACTTATTATCAGGAAGGACATCACTGAACATACTCTCAAACAGCCTCAAATAGAAAATGAACCGGTACAACTAAGTGATAATTACTAGACCACGATCACTCATGATTGCTGTACTGTTTGCGCAAAACCACTTACAATGGTAATGCCTTCAATTTTGACAGTTCAACAACATTCATTGCTTTATTTACGATGTTGAGCAGACGAATTTTACAAACCGATAAAGCAATGGATTACGAATTATTTTTCAAAGTGTGTTACGTAGTTACGGTCCAGTAGGTACAACTAAGTTATATGTAGTTGCGAGACCTTGATCACGCTGTAACAGACTTAGGGAATGCGCATGCCCATCTGATAATTACACCCTTATTATTTTTATAAACCGGTTAGTTAGCACAAAACCGGACCTCGGGCTATTACTGAGAATTTAGTAAGCTTAAAAACTCAATGAACCTGTGGCGGCATCTATAAAGCCACATATGAACTACGCATTGCACCTGACGTCACGTAAATCCTAAATCGCGGATTTCTGTCAATTTATATTGTGTTAATGGGACACTATATACATTGACAGAAATCCGACAACAAACGTAAGTCAGTAGCCCACTAGACACAACTTAACACTCGTCTGGTCGAAAGATTATCTCTTTTTTATGGAGGATGAGGAACTTTCCACTCTGTTACTGATATACCCATGACATCAGCAGCCGGACTTTGTCATGAATTCGTGGTTTTTTAATGGTTTCAGAGATAATAGACCAAGATGCCCTGTACACTGCTCTGGTGGAGAAGCAGATCTTTGCTGCAGGACTGGATGTGGTGACTCCGGAGCCCATGAGCGGAGACCATCCGCTCGTTTCGCTACCCAACTGCTGTAAGTTTTTAGATGTCTGCCGAAAAAAGTAGGTAATGTTGGAGAAAGACCAAAATTATAGGTCTTACGACATCATTCACCATCATCATTGCCTTTAGAATATGCGTATGATAAGTACAAAGCACTAGTCCCGTGGTAGCTGAGCAAAGACCTTTCACCACGAATGTTGCAATTTAATGTTGCTTTTACAATAAACCTTCGACCCAGAAATAGATATTGAGTCCGCCGTCCGCAATATAAATTATCTAGCCAGTATAATAATAATAATAATGTCTAGATAATGTAGCCGTAATTTAGGTAAGTAGGTGTAATGTAGGACCCTTATTTGGAACGGCACATTCCTTGCTTAGTTTTTAATGATAAACATTCCGCAAGATGCTTTCGGTCCTAAATGTAAGTAAATAGAATTCTTTGGGTTCTTCCGTTCTCTACGAACATCGGCAAAGGTTTTACCATGGTTAAGATATTAGTCAGACAGCAAGAAAGTAGCAGGGGTGACCGTCGCAGACTTAGGTAGGTATATGAGACATATTCAATGTAAAAAGAAAACTTTGCTTATTGATAACTTTGAGTTCTCAATAACTGTTTCTTTTCAGATATTCTTCCTCATTTGGGCAGTGCAACAGTTGACACTAGAAACAAGATGGCGACCATATCAGCTCAGAACGTGTTGTTGGCTCTACAAGGCAAGCCCATGCTGTTTCCTTGTTAATATACTGAAGGTTATATCTACTTATATCTTGGTACACCAATACCTAGATATACAACGTGTAACGTTAAATGCGCAAAACCTGAAAATAGTTTGATCAGCTAAAGAGGAGAAGTAATTGAACCACTTTTTTAATATAGGTCACCTTTTTTCAAAAAATCTTCATTAAAAACGTTGCCGTGTCTATTTATTAATAGGTCAAGCAAGCCAATGTCAGCGCGGCGCAGCGGCCCGGTGACGAGACGACTCCTCCCTCGATAAAGCGTCGTCGCAGACGCAAGAAACGATCAGAATGGCCAGTAAAACTAAAACAGCACATAAAACCTTTACAATCGTTTTAATGACTTATTTTCTCTCTGAAATAGGTCAATTGAATTAAAAATCAGTTGGGGTGTCAGAGGTTTTGCGCATTTAACGTTACACGTTGTATATCATATCTACACTCAATCTGACAGGCTTGTCGAGATAATAAACTGTATCTGGATGCAGCGTCATTGCATTTAACCCAAAGTACATATTTTATCTTCTATAAAAAATATGTTAAAAATAAACCAACTAAGTATTATATTTTCTTTTGTGTATTTGGTTTGAACAGTGTCCCAGTGCGTAGCTGGTTCTGCCTAGAGTCGTAGGTAGGTATTCGAACCCAAGCAGGCGCACAATGTGTTTCATCTCTACAGCTATAAAAACGGTGAAGGAAACATCGTAAGGAAGACGGCACGTACATGTAGAACCTCGAAGACAAGAGACGACCACGCGACAATTTAATATAGAAATAGGGGTTGTTTTGTAGATTTATGCAGAAAAGTTTAAGACATAAGAGAAACTATGATGCAGGATTTTTTTTGCATCACGTCTCGGTGAGGTCTTGCTTAGGTATATCCAATGTTAGGTTTTACATTTCGAGGGAAACGTGTAATTGAATCTCCGAACTGTTTCTAGCCTTGCTGGTAATTCGAAATTCCAGATTTTGCTAACAAAAACACAAAATTTCTTGAACAATGACGACGAACCTCTAAGCTTCCATTCTAATAGTTAGTTCCATTTTAGTAGCAGAAATTTGCGACCTGCAGCTATAAATTACTAATAATAATAATATTTTTTTTTTTAATAATATAATTGCAGGAGTAATGAACTGCTTAACTTATCTAAACAGGGGACTTCATTACACCTTTGATAACGACTCCTGTGGGGAAACAGGTGTGCCAGAGGAATGACTAGACAGGTCTGGTAAGTAGTGCGTTTGTAGGAATGTGATTTAGGTACCTAGGTAATAACGAAGGTGGCGATGGTTAGGTACCTATTCCACCTTCTCAAATGGCCAAAAAATTCAATACTTAGCCGGGTACATAAACTTTCTCTTTATGTACAGACGCCAGCACATCAAGCTACTACAATCTGTCAGATTTCTTTAATAGATTTTCAACGTTATCGCTAAATCATAAGGTTCAAAGTTGATTGGGAAAATCTGACAGTTTCGGGTAGCTTGATGTGCTGGCGTCTGTACATACTTTTAATATCCCAAAAACAGATAATGGTGTCGATTCTGTTGTGTACAAATTAAAATAAATTTAAGTTTAGTGCATCTTTTTCTTTCTATTTCATTAAGAAAAGGATAGAAAATGGTTCACAAATTAATCTAAATTTAAGTTTAGTGAATCTTTTTCTTCTATTTCATTAAGAGAAGGACAGAAGGTAAATAGTAGTTTAGTCCTGTCAAATTAGTCAGCGCCTGACGTAAATTGACGTATTTTTAGTAGCCAATTTTTTAATCACGTCTAAACTTGTCTATGGATTATACTAATTTGACAGGACTAAACTAATATTTATCTTCTGTCCTTTTCTTAATGAAATAGAAAGAAAAAGATGCAATGAACTTAAATTTAGTATAGTTTGTGAACAAGAGAATCGGCACCATTATGAGTCTCTATCGGAGAAATCCTATGATAGGCATAGGATTTCTCCGATAGAGACTCATAATCTTAATAATCACTTATCAGCAACTGAAAATCCACCTGAGGGCTGAGATGCGAGGCCAACGTGAGTTTTCACAACAAAATACTTGGATAGTGTTAATGTAACCTTATTACTAAGTTTTGTTAGCCTTACCTAGGTACGTTAGTGATCTGTTGTATTGTCAGTATTGTCACTAATATTTTGAAATTGTCATTCATAGACTAGGTGGTACTATATATTTTGTCATTAACCTTGACGTTGGCAGAATCATCGATAAAACGATGGAGCTTTTACTATAAAATTGGAATTGGAATGTTGTCATTATTCACTCCAACCGCAGTGCAGGAATTAGAACATGAAAAATATCGAAATATATTATTTTTTCTTTTCATTATGCAATGCAAGCTTAGTTCAACACATGCTTCACTGATGGTTAAGGAGTAAGGACTTCAGAAAATTCACTAAAACGACTTGTTATGTGGACATTATTCTTTCGCACATCTTACAAAGGCGTGCCTATCAAAATAGGTAGGTATTATAGATAAATTACTGATGGAATTGAAATATAATTACCTAAGTATAAACAAAATACAGTTATGTTCCGCTGGGTTTATCAAACGCACGTAACTTTAACAAAACAGTAAACACGGAGCATACCTAATCAAGACCAGTGTCCATATTCCCGCCAATCGTAGAGTAACCGCTTCATTTTTTTTCTGGAGCCAAGACCTTGAGTCTATACAGCCGGTCACACAACCTCTCCGGCCCGCTTCATAGCAATACGTATTTTATCTTTTGATTTCGAGATACGATATCTTTAAAGCAGTTACATAAACAATGATTGTACATTATGTAGCTGTGGTGCTGTTAGTTGGTGTTGCGTTACCGGCAAGTTGCGTTGCCCATAGCACAATGACGAAAAATCTTAAGGTTTTAGTGTCTTCCAACGATTTCCCGGCCAGTGGACTCAAAGTTTTGGAAGAACAGTGAGTATTATTTTATATTTTAACATAAAATGCATCTTATTTCATCTGCAATAAGTACATAATCTCGAAAAATTACATTATTGACCCGGTTGGTTATTTACAAGAAAATAATCAGCAGAAAATGACTGAACACGTCCATATCAAGTAAGTAGTTTGTTATTATTATACATATTTTAAACAGAACAATGGATCATTTAACGTTGAGTCACAAAATAACTAATAGTACTGTTGAGTGTAGTTTAAAATGGTTTACTTGCAATGTTCGCTCAAAAATAGCTCGCAGTAGACTTACAATGGTAATGACCTATTAATGTGTTTCGGACAAGGCCATTACAAGTTATTCACTCGCATCTACATACTTAAATAAAAACTAGTAATTATTTTAATTGGTATAGGTACCTATATCTACTAGACAAAACGTTAGTTATCCTTGTTTAGTCACAGAAAACATGGAGCAGGCTAATTTTTTAGAAGGAAGTATTTTTAAGGAAACTTCATTAGAAAAGCATTAATCTATCTGTAGGTAGGTACGCACTTAGAAAGTAAATGTAACTTCAACTTGTGGCCGGAGCCACGCAGCGACGGAGCCGTGACAAAAACCATGCCTGCTGCATGTTGCAATTTATGCTTTAGAATGTTATGCTTAACCCTAGAAGAAACCTTATCTATTTCGGGCGTACACAAAGCCTTAATATACGTCTCAGACACGTACACATATAAATTGCAATCTGTATGCAGAAATAGCCCTATTTTAGAAATATAATTTAGCAGAAATTTAAATTTGGAATATAAACTAAAAATAAAACAACACTATTATAAATTATAACTAATAAAGAGACAAACGATATTCGATTGCGTGTACGCCTTGCAGGCGTAGATTAGGCTTCTAGGGCTAAACCTTATCATGATTAGAAAAATTATGCGTGAGCTATTATGCGAAAATAATTATAATTAGGAGAAACAAAAGTATGCCAAGTTATATTAGGTCTTAAAATTTTATGCAAATGGATAGGGAACCATGTAAAAATTAAACGGTGTGAACCTTAGGTATTTTATAGTTTTGAGACAGAAACACCAGCGATTTCAGGGTCATTCATTACTTAGATAATAATTATCTCAGTAGGTATCTCCGAAGTTTTCCTAGATGTTCATTACCAATGAGATAAATAGTTAGAAACAAAGCAGTGGGGTAATTGCGTAACACACTAAAATTACAGATATAAATTAAGAAATTTTAGAAGAGGTGACACAATGGGCGGTCTTATTGTTAAAAGGGATCTTTCATAGACAACCTTAGGGCCGTATGACAGAATCTCACTCAAGATTAAAGCATTACTTAAAACTAGTTTCAATTAATCAAATGGCTCAAAACGAATTTTAAGTAACGCTTGAGTTTTTAGTGAGGTTATGTAACACGCCCCCCTAATTGTGTGACATACGTACTATCAATATCAATCTGAATCATTTTGAAGGATATTGCTAATCAATTGGTGCATGTGTTCGATGTAAAAATTTGTTTGCTCATCAACGTAAATGAAAGCGATTGCTACTGATAGTGTTATAGCGGCAACAGAAATAACTACATCATCTGTAAAAATTTCAAGTGTCTAACTATCACGGTTCATGTTATTTTATATTTATGTTTATTTATTTATTTAAACTTTTCGCACACAAAAAGGTACAAAGGCGGACTTAATGCTTTATGGTGGGTCCACACGATACAAACTTTCATACAGACTTCTATAGAATTTTGTCTGTGCGACTAAGCAGTACAGACAAATGTCGGTGTGATAAAAAGTCGCACAGACAAAATTCTATAGAAGTCTGTATCGTGTGGACCCACCATTAGGCATTCTCTACCAGTCAACCAAGGGTGGTGAAGAGATTAGATGGCAGGTGCTTTGGTTGAGTCGAACAATGATAAAATTGTTGAATTATAAATGAAAAAACACAAATACATAAATAGGTTTAAACCTATAATATACATACATACCATTTACTATAATATATATACTTATCATGTATATATCTCAAGGCAGATGACTCTACACTATTCGTTTTGAAAATAACTCTGCAATTTCCGCCTAAATGCATACCGACTGGTGGCCGTCCTGATATCAAGAGGAAGCGCATTCCATAGAAGAATGGACTGAATATGGAAGGAAGAATGAACAAAGTCAGAAGTATGAGAAGGTACAGATGTATGGACACTATTTGTATATCCCTCTATCTAAAACGAATTATGTTATCAGTTTCACAGTCCTCCAAACGAAATACCTGAATTTCGGCGAAGAAGGCCGGACTCTGGCTAAAGAGGACCTCTTGAAGCTCATCCCAGGATGTTCAGCCCTCGTGTGGAGCTCCAACCTTCCTATCTCCAAGGAACTACTGGATAAGGCTGGTAATTAAACGTTCTCCTATGTTACTCAATATAGTAAGTACAATAACTTCTTCCAGAAAAAGCGGGGGTATGAAACGTTCGATCTGTCAGATAATCGGACCCTAATGGCGCAATTACACTTGGTCGTTCTCCCGAATTCGATTACCTATGGAATTCGGGCAAACGACAAGTGTAAATCAACGTGGTAGAGTACGCCCGTCTTCGGACAATCTGGTCCAGTATCATGTCCCAGTGCAATGACCAGTGTAGTTACTGTAGGGGGTGCCCGAATTCGAGTAAAGTGTTTCGAGCACCTGAATACGGGCTAACGACTAAGTATAATTGCGCCTTAACTCTAAATTTGAATAATTTTGAAGCATATTGCTAATCCATTGCTCCATATGTTCGAAAAATGTGTCTGCTCAACAACGTAAATAAGGCAATGAATGCTGTTGACCTGTCAAAATGAAACCCAATGCTACTGATAGTGTCTTACGCAATACTCTGTTGACTGGTTGAACGTAAATCTGCAGTAAAGGTTAAACACCCAGTTTTTCTTCTTCAAGAAATATTATTTACATTTATTTTTCGTACTGTCTGTATATGGACTATCTATTCACACACGAAATCTCTTAAAGGGTCATTGTATTCCTACTTACCTACCTTACATAACCTTATATGTATAACCAACTGCCACTTAATGTGGGCGAAATTTATTTGTAGCAGTTATCAAGACACTGGGCGCATGTCATTTTCTTTTCATCTCCGGTAAGAAACGAGCATTGAATCTTTGACGTTGAAACCGACGAGTGAAAATTGAACAAGAATGAGGGCTACCTTTTTTTGTGCTCACCAGTTGGCGCCACTGTCGAGTAGGGTCCTAAAGTATAGCTCTCAAGGTTTGATAACACGGGCGTGAAACAAAGTTTACATTTAAATCATATTTAAACAAACAAAAAATGTGTTTGTGAACAGTTAAAAACTAACCTCTAAGGGCGAGGCCACAACACTGCGTTGCGGCGTCGCATCGTAAAAATCTACGACGCCGCACAACGCATCGTGGAAATTTCCGATGCGCTGACGCAACGTACAAATCTGCAATGCGACGACGCGCTACCTCGTAGTTAGTGTCCACATTGAATGAGGTGCGCACGTTTCATGATGGCGGATTACGATATCGATTACCTGATATCCTTAGTTCAGGAACGTCCCGTCCTTTGGGACAAAAGTATATCAGACTACAAAGACAATTTTTTTTTAGAAACTGACATGACGGTTAGCGTCTTGTCGTACGATGTCGTATGCGATGAAATTTTTGCGTTGCGTCATCGCATTGTATTGCTGTGCGACGTCGTTTTTGCGATACGACGCCGCAACGCAGTGTTGTGGCCTCGCCCTAAATTAGCTATTCTTTCAGCCCGCTTAATTTCGCACCTCTTTTTCTTAGCTCCGCTTTTAAAGCACTGACATTCATTGACCCGTAACTCATATTTGCAATAATTAATCTCAGGCTACGCTGTTTTATTTCTAATTAGAATGCAATACTATTCTAATTAAAAATAAACCTGCGTAGCCCATCCACAAACGGTGACATTCTACATTTCGGAGACCTCGCGCTACACTAGCGCCTCTAGCGGCGAATTCATACGAGACAGCCCTCATTGAATGACTAGCGCTTTAGCTACAGTTTCCTATAGCGGTGACCGCCACATGCGGCCGTAATATCCAAATACAGAGCGTTTTTTGACACCTTAATGTCAAAGACTTAATGGTGAAAATTACAGATTTTCTTGACGTACACTAAAAATACGACGGAAACGCTCTTCTAGGAAATGGTAGCTTTACCGACAACTACCCGTTGATTACGAAGGATATACAGTCAAATGGGGCAGTTTTAATTCATTTTTCTATATAGAAATAGCACCCCCCGGAGTCTAGATCAGTGAACGGTTTATAGCTAGGAGTATAAGCTTGACATCTTTTACATGAAACACGTTATAAGTTATACAACGTGTAACGTTAAATGCTCAAAACCTCAGACACCCCAACTGATATCTAATTCAATTCACCTATTTCAGAGAGAAAATAAGTCATTAAAAAAATTGTAAATGTTTTATGTGCTGTTTTAGTTTTACTGGCCATTCCGATCTCTTGCGTCTGCGACGACGCTTTATCGAGGGAAAAGTCGTCACCGGGCCGCTGCGCCGCGCTGACATTGGGTTGCTTGACCTATTAATAAATAGACACGGCAACGTTTTTAATGAAGACTTTGCAAAATGTGACCTATATTAAAAAGTGGTTCAATTAATTCTGCTCGTTATTCTGATCAAACTATTTTCAGGTTTTGCTCATTTAACGTTACACGTTGTATAATACGCCCATCGGGGAATGTAGGCATGATATTATAACGTTCCAGGTCCTCAACTGAAGCTTGTGGCGACAGTATCAGCTGGCTACAACCACTGCAACTTGGACGAGCTCAGAGCAAGAGGCATCAAGCTCTCCAACACGCCCAATGTCTTGTCTTCAGCTGTGGCTGAAATTGCTGTCGCTCTTATGTTGGCAGCTGCCAGGCGGTTCACTGAAAATTTGGAGCAGGTTCACAAGTAATATTGCCAACATAGTTTCGGTTAAATACGGAAGCTTGTGATGACACAGGGTCACAGGGTCACAGGGTCTCAGGGTGCTTGTGATGCTTGTGAGACATAGGGGAATCGGGCAATTTCGGAAATAATAATAATAATAATAATAATAAAATTCTTTATTTCGCAAAAAAGTGAACAATAACACTAGTAACTATGATACGCTAAGAACTGTGTTACCAGAAAATTAAAAAACTAGCGTATTTTGAACTCTGGTACTCAAAGTAAGATCTAACTTGTGTTATGAGTACCAGTGTTCCAACAAAAGTTATTACACAAAGGTACACAGGTTCCCACGAGGGACAGCAGGGGCATTAGTGCAGTTTCATTGTCACAGAGAAATGAAGTAAAAATATAAAACAGTAAAAATTATACAGAAAATAGAGTGGACAACGCATGTGTGTGAGGGTGAGTGAATGTTTAGGGATGTGTAATGTATGTATGTGTAATTTATGTATGTGTAGTGTATGTATGTGTAAAGTCGTAAGTTTAAAATAATTAGACTTGAATGAGAAATCATGTATGAGTTACAGTGAGTGACTAAGTAGGTATCTTAAGCAGATGTTCGGTGTCTTCATAATTAAGTTTTTGTAGCCATCCTTGAACACTTTTCTTACATTCGAGCCTAGTCATTGGATAGATGTTGCAGTTTTTGTTTACGATATTATACAGGTGGTTGCTTATAATATTGTAGTGACGTTGAGGAAGAGCTGTTCTGGAGTATTGGGTGGAACAGATTTGATATTTCCTACGGTTTAGTGTGTAGTTTGCAGCGAATGGGAGAGTAGAGTGTTTTCGTAGCACTATTTCTTGGATGAAAAGTTGGCGCACTGTAAGTATTTGACAATTTTTGTAGAGTTGTGTAGTAGGGTATCTATAAGCCCTGAAGGTCATAACCTTTAAGACGGCTCTTTGTGCTCGTTCCAGCTGCAAAAGATGAGTTTTGGCTGCTCCACCCCAGGCAGTTATGCAATATTTTAGGATTGAGTGACCAAGTGCACAGTAAACATTTTGTAGTGTCCCAATGTCAGCAGAATGTCTGAGTCTTTTCATTATAGAGACAAGTCTACGTACTCGCACAGTCAATGTCCTAAGGTGGAGTTTCCAGGTCAGTTGATTGTCGATTTGTACCCCAAGATATTTAATATTATCCGTCCGGGTTATGTAAGGACATGAGCAAGGAAGGCGAGGGGCAGTTACCGGACAGTTGTGGACTTTAAGATTAAAAGAATTCTGGTCTGGTTGGGAGGAGGCTTTTATAGAAAATGTCATGTAAAAGGTCTTGTTAGGATTCAAGGTGAGAAGGTTGCTAGTTAGCCAGTTCATGACGGTCCCAAGACCCTGTTCAGCGCATTCAAATGCATGTGTCCAGCTGTCCCCATGAACAAGCAATGCAGTGTCATCGGCGTAGGTAAAGACTGAGCAGTTGGGAAGGGAGAGTCTGCAGAGCGGGTTAATATATATCAGAAACAGAGTTGGCCCAATCACGGAGCCCTGAGGCACGCCGTACACAATGGAATTGCTGTCACTGATAACATTATCAATTTTAACGCACTGGGTTCGATCAGAAAGGTAGTCATGAAAAATTTTGAGGGCGTGACCACGAATTCCTAGATTCTCCAACTTCTGCAATAGGTGAGGAACAGACACGGTGTCGAAGGCCTTGGAGAGGTCTAGGAATATACCTAGACATTTTTTCCCCGTGTCAAGGAGCCTGACGGTATTATCCACAAAGCATCCAACCGCATCCTCGGCTGACTTTCCAGCCCTAAAACCATACTGATTCGGAGCAAGAATCTTGTGGGATTCAAGATATTTAGTAAGGCGATTATTCAATATTTTTTCTAAAATTTTAGAGATGGAAGGCAGTACCGAGATGGGCCTGTAATTATTGACATCGCGTTTGTCCCCAGCCTTATAAATTGGATGTACAAGTGCTTTTTTAAACACTTTAGGAAAACGACCTGACGAAATTGAGCAATTACAAACATGAGTGATAACTGGAACTAACACTGGGCAGCAGGATTTGAGTATTTTTGAAGATATACCATCCCAGCCAACCGCGCAGTCTGTACGCAGACCAAGAATTATGCTTTGAACCTCGGCTTCATCAGTAGGCCATAGAGCAAATGAGTGGGGTGACTGTGTAGTTTCTGTCTGTACCGCAGTATGTGGCGCACTTACTATCAGTTCATGACTGTATAATATATATATATATCAAATAATGACTAGCAGTGGAATAAAGCTCAATTTCAGAGATGCAGAGCGTGCTAAGTTTATACAAACATACTACTCTGTATTTGCAGCCTAGATTATGCTGTGTTTCTTTATAATCTCAACGTTGATTGAATCGTGATAGCACCTGTTATAGGTAAAAGATAACGATAGAGACGCTCGTGTGAATCTTAGCGCTTGGTGAACATTTTCTTTTACATCGACTAGGTATATTTTACATCGTATACATAATTATTTTACTCGATGTAAGAGAAAATGTTGCTGAGTGTTAAATTCAATCTCCGAGTTGGGTTAAATGTTAATGAATTAGCTATGACGAAGTTCTTGTTAGCATCCCGTAGTCTGGATTTGGCTCACCCGGTACTTACCTCTTTTACACATAACTTTTTTATTTTATTCAGGTACTTACATGAAAGGTTTTGTGCTAGGTACATGAGGGACTTACAAAGTATCTATTACATGGTGTAGGTACAGACGCCAGCACATCAAGCTACTACAATCTGTCAAATGTAATTAATAGATTTTCAACATTACCGCTAAATCATTAGGTTCAAGGTTGTTTGGGACAGTTTCGGGTAGCTTGATGTGCTGGCGTCTGTACCTATTATACACCTCACCTCTGCCGAATGTTATTACTTCGTTTACTGATGTGATCGTGTTACAATCACGTTTTTTTTAATTACAGAGGCGAATGGGAGATCGGTTTTGACAAGGTCCTTGGTCAGGACATCCGTGGCAGTACCGTGGGCGTCATTGGCTTAGGGGGGATCGGACAGGCCGTGGTCAAGCGTCTCGCAGGTTTTGAAGTCGAAAAGTTCGTGTATTCCGGGCACAGGGAGAAGCCTGAAGGTATAACTTTCATAGTTTTCCATGTTTCCTTGTAGTTTCGTAATGGATCAAACTGTTCTTGCTTTTCAAAGCGATAGAAACATGTATAACAGTTTTAAAAAAATGAGTTCGGCGTTCCGCACTGTTTGAAGTCCACCAAATATGCCTATAATTATTTGAAAGAAATAGATTAACTATATTTAATACTAGCTGTGCCCGCGACTTCGTTCGTGTGCATGTCGGAAACCCTATTTTTTTATTTTATTTTATAAATTCACCCTAAGCTCCTTATAACATCATCTATCTGCAAGTGAAAGTTCCGTCAAAATCGGTCCAGCCGTTTCGGAGATCAGCCAGAACAAACAGACATACAGATTTTTTTTTTTTGTTATTAGTACCGTATTTACTTTCATATGCATTTAGTAATAAGCTGTTATTTTGGAATTGCAAACAGACACTTAAATTTTATTTATTCATATAGATAGGTACCTAAACTAATACTTTTTGAGAAAACCCATTTCTTTCCAGCCAAAGACTTGGGAGCAGAGTTTGTAACTCAAGACCAACTGCTAGCTCAAAGCGACTTCATAGTGCTAGCGGTGCCGCTGACCAACGAGACCAGACACTTGATCAACAAGGATACCCTCGGAAAGATGAAGAAAAACGCTATCGTTATCAATGTTGGACGTGGAGGTGAGAAAAGACTGCCTTTCCTTTATAGCCAGTTACATTTCACTGTCAGGTTGGCTGTATTAGCCAAAGTGGGGCAGCGTCAATGGGGCAAAAAACGGGAGTGGCGACCGCGTACCGGGAGGCACAGCGTGGGTAGAAGAGACCTGGCATTCCACCAGAAGAACAACTCCCGTATTTAAAAAAGTTAAAAATCTACTCTCAATCTCATCTCAGCGACAATCAATGACAAAAACTTGTCAAAAATGAGGAAACCTGGAGTTGGTACAGACGCCAGCACATCAAGCTACCCGAAACTCAGATTTTCCCAATCAACTTTGAACCTTATCTCTAAAACATAAGGTTCAAAGTTGATTATCAGTTCAAAGTCGATAAAGTAGAAAATCTTTTAAAGAAATCTGACAGATTGTAGTAGCTTGGTGTACTGGCGTCTGTACATATGGATTGGTATATTTAGGGTGGTCGCACATCTGACGAAAGATTCGTCGTGCGTAACTTTGTTAGTTACCCGCCTCACGAGCGCATCATCACTTCAGTTTTCACTCTTCTTTTTAAAACTTGCAGTACAAGTGTGCAACATTCTGCTAGTATGTTAGTATTGTCGATACACAGTAATTACTTAATAGTGGTTAATTAGTGAGTATCGCCAAAACTCAAACACGTGCGGAATTAACTTGCGATAACCACTAACGATTAAGAAGAGAGTGGGGCGCGTCTTCGTGGATGGCACTATCTATAAGGTTGAATGTTTTATTATCTACTTGTCCGTTCGCATAGCTATTCACAACCACTCGATACGCTTCCACACCGTATCGAAGATCAATCAATGTTATTGTAGGAGTTCTCTAAACGCTTTTCACAAGTCCAAAACCCGAAAATTTTATCAGTTTAAATCAAATAGACGACCGCTAATCTGGGCCCGATCTAGATATTTAGCCGCTCCGGGCAACGATAATTTTCGCCGCCCTTTACATACACTAACACCATATAAGTCATGAGCTTGTTATGTTGGGGGATGTTAAGTACCTATATAAGTACATAAAATATATGATATTGTTGGGATTATACCTATAATATTCACGTCAGTCTATAAATAAATAAATTCATTTTATTTCAGGTAAAGAACACCCATTGATTACCACAGAACACAAAGTACTAGAAAACATCACTACATAGTATAAAACAAAGTCGCTTCCCTGTCTGTCTGTCCCTATATATGCTTAGATCTTTAAAACTACGCAACGGATTTTGATGCGGTTTTTTTTAATAGATAGAGTGATTCAAGAGGAAGGTTTATATGTATAAAACATGCATAATATAATAGAAAAACACTGATAATTTTAGAGGTTTCTAATGTGATGTCGTAAATAAACACATTTTTTTGCGCTTACATTGTAAACGCTGGCTGAACCCGTCGAGATAGATCAAAATAATGTACTACAGTATTGTACACCTTAAAAAGGTCTCCAAAAAAGTACGCGATGGTATATGTCTATCTCTTAGCGATAACCCACAATAACCATTTTTTATCCTATACTTTTTACGAGAAATAATGGCTCTACAATTATCAGTGTTTCTCCATTGCACCCGTGCGAAGCCGGGGCGGGTCGCTAGTTAAGTATAAATAAATGAAACTAAATTAAAAAGATAAAAACCAAATTCGAGCACATCAAATCAAATAAAGCCCTCAGCCCTCATTTTGCCGCTCTGGGCAATTGCCTGGATCACAAACCCCCCAATAGATCGGGCCCTGCCGCTATTCTTCAAGTCTGATTGTGAACAAGGGAATCGGAGCCATTAACACTATTGTCTCGCCATCGCTTTCGCGGTCTGCCAAAATGACTAAAGTGGATGCTGAACGATATTTCATTTTTCTTACGATTTTTGCAGTTAGGTAACACAGGCTGGTGTCCGCAACTCCACGTCAATGCTCGTATTTTGCGTACAGATTTTTTGCAGTTGTGTACCTATCTTTTTATTCTGTCTTAACTTGGCATCTAAATAACAAGACGTGCTCAATCTTTCACAGACCTAGTGGACCAAGAGGCTTTGTACGATGCTCTGAAGAACAAGCAGATCTACGCAGCCGGCCTCGACGTCACCACACCTGAGCCTTTGCCCAAGGACCACACACTGCTCACACTGCCAAACTTATGTTAGTATCAGAAAGAAAATCAATGGTATTGGTCTATATTTGTTTCAAAAGCGTTAAGCAAACCTGTAACTCAAATACAAGATAAGAAGAACCGTCAAGAAACCGAAAATTTTCATAAAACTTTGGTCTCCTGGGAAAGCGATTCCGTCATATTATATCGGCCGTCATGAAAATCTTTCATTTGGACCAGTATTTGAGATTTCGTCAAACTCCGCTGCCCAAAGATTTAAATCGCTAGATGTGTGATGTGTGTGTGTGATCTGGTTACACCACAATAAAACAGGGGGTCTCGAATAAACGTATTAGATTTCTTGTCTTCAAATCTACTGAAACAATTTTTACATAGGTAATTTCCAAGAGGACCTTACTTTTTTTAGTTGATAGCTGACTAATACTATATCTATCTGTACAGTCGTCCTCCCGCACATCGGTAGCGCCACGGTGCGTACACGCAGCGACATGGGCGTGCTCGCCGCCAACAACGTGGTCAACGCGCTCACCGGCAAGGCACTCATCACGCCTGTCAATCTATGATCATCATTTTATCTGTAGCTGTACAAGTTTCTTTTGGCGCGTGGTCAACATCGGAACTAACGCCGCCATCTTTGTTTTTCAATACAATTTCTATGACAATTTTACACAAGTTTACCAGTAGCGCCACCCTGTTAACGTCATTCAAGCGCCTAAAGATCCTTGCAGCACTTTTCAAGACTATGGATGAGGTTTAATCTAAGTCTCTATGACCCGAAAAATAATTTATCAGCTTAAAGAGATTCTGTGCCTCTACTCTATGCTCAGAAAATAACAGTCAAGTAACATGAACTTCATCGACTTGTGATAGTTAAAGTATAATATATTTGGATAACAAAAAAAAGTATGGCACTGCTCATAAGCATTTTCTGTCTGATGCAGAAAAAACATATTTTGCAATGCAAAAGTCTTATAAAACACTCAGTGCCCAGGATACTACTGCTAGACTATGGTTGCCAATTACAACATACACTAACTAACTGTACCATAGACAAGTTAAAATCTAGCTATGTAGACAGGCTTAATATTTTTTTCTTTAGTGTTACCAGCTTATGAATAAATGCATTATTTTATGGATCAAAAAGTGTAAATAAAATATGCATAGAAATACAAATTTGGCTTTTATTTCGGCTTATGTTTAACACTAATTATTATAATATAAAAGTATTAACATTTAGGTAAGTATATACAGTTACTTAAGTGACAGATTAGAATAATACAATTTTTGATACCCTCAATTTATAAAAGTACGCCAGCACATCAAGCTACTACAATCTGTCAAATTTCTTTAATAGATTTTCAACTTTATCGCTAAAGCATAAGGTTCAAAGTTGATTGGGAAAATTTGACAGTTTCCGGTAGCTAGATGTGCTGGTGTCTGTACATAGATTAAGGGCTGATTTTTAAAAATTACATCTGACAGTTTTTGTATGGAAGAATTGTCAAAAATTATTCCTCTGATAAAATTATCTAGCGTTGGAAAAATCAGCCCTAATTTTATTAAACAAAGTTAAGTCTGTGAACATTTTCTTAGATAAATGTGCAGATCTTTCTTTTGTTAAAGATATGATTATATTTTCTTTTATTAACTTTTTATTTACAATATCATTTTTTACTGGAACCACCTTTTAGTAACAAATAAATATTTTTTTATTATTTCAATACAAATTAATATTCAAATACAACAGTGTGTAATGACTCTTTTATTCTTAAATATTGGAACCGAATCTGTTGTTCACAAACTAAACTAAATTTAAATTCAGTGCATCTTTTTCTTTCTATTTCATTTAAGAAAAGGACAGAAGATAACTATTAGTTTAGTCCTGTCAAATTAAGATACTCCATAGACAAGTGTAGATGTAATTAAAAAAATGGCTACTAAAAATATGTCAATTTACATCAGGCGCTGACTGATTTGACAGGACTAAACTAACATTTGCCTTCTGTCCTTCTCTTAATGAAATAGAAGAGAAAGATTCACTAAATTTAAATTTAGTTTAATTTGTGAACAAGGGAATCGCCACCAATATTCCCCGTTAGTACAAAACATGGTTTAATTAGTTGAATTTCTGAAAGTGTAATGAATTTAAGATACAATTCCAATACAAGGACACGGCAGACTACAGAAACAAAATGTCTACCGATACTTAAAACAAACACTATAAATTTTAAACCAAATTTCACAATAACGGGGGGGACAAATAGATATTACTTAAAACTGACTTAACTTATGGTGCATCAGCCACTACAGCTGCTAAGTCCTTTAGGAATGGCTCTATTTGGCTTTCCAAAGACAATATGTGGCCAGTATTGCAGTTGTCGCTACCAATAAATGTTACTACTAAAGGTAGTTTGTTCATTTGTATTACCTGTAAAACAAAAATCAAAGGCTAAAGTGTCAGGGTAGTCCACGAAATTCAAATTATATTATGTGTTTTGGCAGTAACAAATATTTATTTATAGATTAAAAATCAATACAACTCTCTAAATTCATATTACCCTACTGAATTACTATTTCATGAAAACCCCCAAGTTGTAAAGACTAATGAGTTTGACTATTCTATATTATAAAAATGTTCCGCAGTTGTAAAAGAGGCGCCTATTTGCACTTGAAGTTCACTAGTCTATTTTGCTAGAATAAAGTGCTACAGAGTAGCTTCAGGGTAACAGCCACAAGGGACTAGGGGTAAATAAACATTATATTTACATTGAGAAGGTATTGCGTATCGCACTTACCTGATAACTAGAGTACATAGATATTATTGTTTTGTTCCTTCCAAGGCCGAGTTTGCTTGCTTGATCAGTAGCCATGCCGAATGTGGATATGAAGTTAGGCCTTAGAGCTAACTGTGGAGCCCTCTCCGTGACTGCCCGAACTAAAGGCACGCCATCACGGTCAGTTACTAGGATACAGTGGAGCCCATTCACTCTAAAAACAATTAAATACAATAATTCAATCATATTTAATCAATTTTCTACAAACTATGAGTAATAACAGTTAAACATACTTCTCCAGTAAATGGTTTAGATATTTCCTTAGGTCGTCGACCATTTTATTGAGATTAATTAATTATTAATTAACACCAAAACAATCCCAAATACCAATATCTATCTGATTCTGATTCATGACAAGCTGTCAGTGTCAGCTGAACAAATCTGTCATTAGTTTTGACAGTTTTTTTTTTTTTCAACTTTTCCGCAAAATTACCAGCATTAGCTTACCGGTGTTCCTGTCCTCTGTCCACAGTATCGAAAAGTTGACTGGGAAGATTTTAGCCCCCTCCCTGGTTTACTCTAAAGTGCCGTGCTTGGCCAACGCGGTGAACGCCTGGAAAATGGCTTGCCCGGATACAGATCGGCCCGTGAACCCATCTTGCCAGAGGCAGTGGGATGAGCCACTCTGCAGGTTGGTTCGGAATAATCTTATTAATACGTCCACCAATACTACTGAGCATGCCCGCCTACTGGCTGTGGGTTAGTTGGAGTCGGGCCTCTGGCTTTATTCGTCACCGTCATTAGCATAGGCACTTTGCTGGGTGACACCACCTTCCAGCTCGCTGCTTATCTGCGTCTGGAAGCCCCTTGCATGGCTCCGCATCGCTGGAAATGCGGTGAATGTGTCGACTGCCTCGAGCACCATGGCCTGCAGTAAAAGTGCAGGCCCGGATAGCATGGTGCGCCAGCATCAATGACATCATCCGTCGTGCTCTTGTCACCGTTGGGGAACCAGCTGTTTCAGAACCCAATGGCTCGGCGCGCAACGTTGGGAAGAGACCAGACGGCATGACCATAATGCTTTGAAAGGTAGGTAGGCCTTTGGTGTGGGATGCAACGTGTGTCGACACCCTTGCGCCATCCCATCTTCAAAGCACGGTGGTCTGTGCTGGGGCGGCTGCTGCAGGTGCGGAAAAACTCAAATGACGCAAATACTCCAATCTCTTTGGATCATATATGTTCGAGTCGTTTGGTGTGGAAACACTAGGGCCGTGGGGTCCGCGTGCCCATCTAGTATTTCGAGACATCGCCAAGCGGTTGGTCCTATCCTTTTTAAACTTGAAGACTTTTATGGGAGAAATTCATATAGAGGAGATGTTTCCAAGAGTACTAAGTCTGTTTTCGTTACGTATGCCTATAGGTACAGACGCCAGCACATCAAGCTACTACAATCTGTCAAAAATCTTTAATAGATTTTCAACTTTGTCACTAAAGCATAGCATAGCATAGGTTCAAAGTTCATTGGGAAAATGTGACAGTTTCGGGTAGCTTGATGTGCTGGCGTCTGTACGTGAACAATATAATGATTAATTCTATCAAATATCCGGCACAGTCAAACTCAAACTCAAAGCATTTATTTCAAGTAAACCAATTCCAGGCACTTTTGAATTGTCAAGGGGTCAGTCAGTCAGAAAGATGAAGCTAGGGTCCCAGATTCACGCCATCCAGAGCCTGAATAATTTATTCGTCTTACTAACTTAAAACTTTACTTGAACAACGGTGACCACGATGGGCGCGGCCGTGTACAAAAAATAGAAAATCTAGGATGCAAGAGCGGGCGAAGCCAACTCGGGAATTTCTACACCCAGTCCGAAGGGCTAATGTATAGGCTAGAATCACATATGAACGGAAACGAAGAAAACGTAGTATGTAAGGATCGTAGCAGCCTAGCAAATGGCATTCTGTAGTTCACGTAAATAACTAAAACAAAATGGTGGTTGGTGGGCGGACAACCGCCGTGCTGCCGTCTGACGAGATTTAAATTTTAACCCCTCTGGCTACTGCTTTGCGCTTTTATAAAACCTGTGAGTATACCACACTGTTCTTATTTTTAAAAAATCACTTCTTTGCATTTCCTTCTGTGATTGCAAGAAAATCTTTTTACCATTTACACCATTGATTAACACGATTGATTTATATACACTATCTTTGACGTGATACGTGTATTAAATCCATAGACATAGAAATACCAATGATTAAATCGCTGGCAGTTAAGTGGCAGCAGGCAGACAGAAAAATATTTTCATTTGTCTATAGCCAAAATGGCAGAATCGGATTGACAAGTCGTGCAATTTTCGTAATTTATTTTTGGGTACAATAATTATTGCCTTTGTACTTTTTCGGTGTTTTCCGTCTCACTGTAAAAGGCATAAAACCTATATGTTGTATTGTGTTAAAATAATTGTGCTTACCACCATCTCACTCGTATGTTGCAATTTCACGAAATATCAAGCTTTGGTATGATAACAAAAGATATAAAAATTCAGCCTTGTCTCGGTATGTGCTCTTTTTCGTCATGTGTGTGCTGTCGGGATTAACATAGCATGAATGGTCACTGGCGCGAAGACTCGGGTATGTATACGTAACTGTCCAGAATCGTGATTTTCGGGATTGTGACGTCACAAAATAGACAAGACGTTATTTACAGTGCAAATTAGATAATAAAATGTTTTATTGTTTTCACCGGTGAGTGGCAAAATATTTGTGGTGCTCCCGTGAGGAGAGAATTCGCGGCGAAGCGGTGGGCTTGCGCTAGGATGGGCGGCGATGTCTGCCCCCTCTGAGAGCGCTGCGAGCCCTGCACCGTGCGCATGCACCAATATATCGCTTATGCAATTGTTCCATGAGCTCAAACAGAAGTTTCCCGGAGTACCTGATCATGTTGTGTCAAACACGATCGAACTGTACTGTCACGATAAACAAGCCTGCGAGAAGCACCTCCACAGTGAAGTCAAGGCCTCCCTAACACACGCCTACCATGCCTCCTCGTCGGCAGCCGCTCGCCAGCTCAATGAACTCAGGCTCAACTTGCCCATCAAGTGTCGCAACCAGCCCATAGTAAAGCATGAAGCTGTCAAGTCTACAGCACTCAAATCTGTCACCTGCGATGAGCCACAGAAGGCAATACTGAGCTCTGTTACTGAAACACCTGAAGAACCTATTAAATTGAACACTGATGCCAATCAAAATATTGTTGAGACTAATAATGAGGATATAATAAAAAGCAACAACAATTTTTCACCAGTCACTGTAATAAACATTGATAATTGCTTTGCGAAGTATAATGCTGAGTCTCCTAGTGACTTGGAACTAACTAATGAGAACTTGAAGGAAGATAACGTTGAACCATCACAAGAGGATAAAGTTGTTTCTTCACCACAAGAACAAAAGGATCTTGAACAACCAGAGAGTACCAACTACAGGATTCATAAGAGTCATAAAATTAAAAACAACTTACCCGAAAGATTAGAAAAAGGGAAAGAAAAGAAAACTATTAAGAAGGAGGAACCACAACTCAAACAAGTAAGCCCACAGGAGAAGCCAAAACGGCCAAACACATTAGATTTCATTAAACCAATTCCAGATATTGCATTTAAACAGACATTAAAGGAACCAGAGGCTGACACTTGTAGGACCGTGTCACCTGCACCATCCCTGTTGAAAGAGCCTACAAAAGAGTCCAAAACCAACACATCTTTCAGGCCAGAAAGGGGTTATCCCTTGAATTTGTCAGTAAATGTCAATTGTCATATGGACTTGAGCCGTGCTTATGGTGATCCTTGGTTAGAAGATTATGATAGTCCTAGGGCTATTACATCTGTGAATTTAACTGTTTGTACACCAACTTCAAATATGGCTAGTCCTGTAAGAGATACAAGGGAAGAGGACGGTGGCTTCGAAGGCCATGTGACGGTAACGGTGAGCCCCAGCACGACGCGGCCGACGCGGCGTAGGGCGCCGCCCCCGCCCACACATCCTTCCCGGATAGAGTCGCCGAGACCCTCCAGAGCCGCCCCTGAACCTCCTGGATCAATTACTATTGGTGAGTTTATTTTACTATTTTAACACATAATTCACTACCAACTTCAAAATCTAGTAGGTACTTATTGCTATTATTTTCCAAATTCCAATTCATTGACATCTCACGAAAGTGGAATTGATAGGTAAAAGTTGAAAGTAATTTATTCACTGTTATTATCAGTGATCGGAGTAGGTAGATTGAAATGGGGTCATTGATCCGAAACATATACAAGGTGTAACTTAAATAACGCACAACCTCTTTAGGGGTCATTGTACTCATCATTATGAACAACTTTTACTATGGGACCAAACCGGAAATCGCGAAAAAAAAATCAGCTGTTCCCTACATTTTGACGAGTTATGCGAACATAAATGTAGGGAACAGCAGATTTTTTTTTCGCGATTTCAGGTTTGGTCCCATAGTAAAAATTGTTCATAATGATGAGTACAATAACCCCTTAAGAGGTTGTGCGTTATTTAAGTTACACCTTGTATATTAATATGGACTTTCCTCCGTAATTTCGGAATTGGTTGATTATTAACAAAAAAAAACTGGAACTTAGGTAGGAATTGTGTTAAAATGAGCAATATTATATTCTTTATATTATTTTTTTTTAACGGCACAGTCACTATTTGACACAACCCAGTGACCAATCAGAACAAAGGATTATGGGTGGTGCACTAACCGGTTATCAAAACAATGAGTATGCCCACCGACGACATGCCAGGTAGCTCACTCATTTACTTCGGTTCGTAGAGTGCGCTTCTTTGTTTGTTACTGTGTTGTTAAAACGTTACTTGACCCTCGCTTGTACATACATACTGACTTCTGGAATCTGCTCAAAAATGGTTTTTATTATTCAAATAAATAATAAATGAATTTAGTTTTGATACCTACCTTTAAATTTTGAATTGAGTAGTAATAATATCACTACCAACATTAACAATATTTAATCGGATCCGGAAATACCGCAATTGCTTTCCGGGAAAATAGCTTATCCATGTTATTCTTTCTGTGGGCATTTATGATACAAGTACCAAAAATCAATTACCTACTCCGATCACTGGTTATTATACAAATATTTCAATCAGTATTATATGTATTTCTTGAATAGTCAGTATAAAGCGCCTTGTATGTTATCCTTTATCTGACTCAAACAGCATAAGAATTGGTTTTGTAGAGTCAGACCAATCTGGATAAGATTGGTCTGACTGTAAATATTTAAATTAAGTTTGTTTTAATCCAGTTTTTTATTAACAACTGAAAATAATAATATATGATTCACGAAAAAAGTGATAATCACGCTAAGCTGTAATACATGAGTCAATAATAATCTAATTAAAGCACATAATTTAATGCTTATTTTGATAGATAGTTGCATAAAAGTATTATTTTGTCCTGCACGCATTCATTGATATTATGATGTGTATGTATGTGTGCGTGCCAGCACCATGAAGTTGTGTCTACACCAGTAATAAACTAGAATCAAATTGCAATGGTTAACTTCCTCAAGTAAATCAGAATGAAGTAAGTTCTGTGCAAAGAAGTAGCTGCTGTTGTCCGAAAGATGGGTCAGCAACAAAGCACTGTTCAATTTCATGTGCCGTAGTAGCCGACCTTTAAATCTAATCTTGGTCGTCGTGATCGTAACTTGAAAGATTTCCGATGATATTCGACATTTTACACGACCTTTTATATTTTTATAACCGTGAGTAACTCCTCACCAGTCATCTGTCAGCTACCGAAAAAAAAACAACCGTTGCTTTTTTTTATGGCATCTCGCAGGTCAGCTTAGGAGGTTGTCCTCTGCTTAACCGGACTTGCCTGTGGATACCGCAATAAATTAAGGCATCCCCTGTTGGAGCTCGGCTTAGGGTGTCGCTGGAGGAGAAACCACCGTTGCGATTGGATGCTAGTTTATACAACGTGTATAAACTAGCATCCAATGGCGCAGCGGCCCGTTGACGACTCCTCCCTCGATAGAGCGTCGTCGCAGACGCAAGAATCGATCAGAATTGCCAGTAAAACTAAAATAGCACATAAAGCCTCAACAATGTTTTTAATGATTTTTTTTTTCACTCTGAAATAGGTCAATTGAATTAAAAATCAGTTGGGGTGTCTGAGGTTTTGCGCATTTAACGTTACACGTTGTATACATGGCCCCCCAATGACCGTGTCCGTATTGACAAGCACCATATCACACCGCAGGGCTTTAAGGACCATGCGTAACCCGCCTGTCGCAGCCCCTGACGCGGACATAGCGACTGCAGTAGTAGTAGTACAGGATGCTAGTGTATTACTGTCGCTGTACACATACATACACATTATATTACCTAACTACCATAAAATTAAAAGTTAGAGAAATAGTAAAAATAAATAAGTTTGTATAATATGCAAATTGAAGAGTCATTTGAGGAAAAAAGACGTATTCCATTCTGTGGCGACCTGCTTTAAGACAAGTTGCTACTTAATTAAAAATTCAAATCATGAACCGCTAGCCCATTACATTGGGGGATTTTTTTGCATCTGCCTTTGTTTATCTAATATATTAGAGAGAAAACAGTATGCAGTTAAACATCAAAATGTAAATTCTCGTGATTTTTAACGTTAAAATCCAGTTGCAATCTCATCTCAGCGACAATCAATGTCAAAATTTAGGGAAATTAGAGGTATTTTTGACAGATTGAGTCTGAGATCAGACTGTGAACGTTCTTAAAATTACGGGAATTACGCCTCATTTATCACAACCTCTTACTACTTACTGCATTTTTTTCAATGAAAGGACTTTCTAGACTCCGCGTCACATACATCCTCCACATTGAAAACAAAATAATTTGGAGCAGGTGAACGAAGATCTGAACGTAGCAACAAAGAAAATCTATTATCTATGAAAGAAACACGCTGCTTATCCGTTGTTTTGACACGAAAGCTCTAACAACTTTATTTACTTGCGACAGTTTGCAGTACATTAGTATAAAAGCGTAGGTGCATAATTTATATGCTCTTATTGTGCAAGCAATTTGTCGGCAGGTGAAAAGTTCTCTAGTTTGTTTGGACACTCTCATAGATAACTCCGGTTTTTTTATTCTACGTTAGAAATCTGTGTATTTTTGTAATAGAACGAATTCTCCACGTGTCATGAATTGCGAAATGTACAAATCATGCATTCAGAATCTGAATATGCGTGTACTACTTTCAACTTCAAAAGTAATTGGATAGATTAAACTTGCTTTTCTTGTCCCAGCTAAGAGGTTTTCCCCTAAGCCTGCAGACGAAACCAAATACGGCATTGGCTTGCTAGTGCTAATACAAGTTTAATAGCTTTCCATGATTAGGTAGTCTGTATAAGCTATTCTTTCCAACACCAGTTCCAATCTTTACCGTAAACGTTCTAGATCGTGCCTTAATCGAGCGTCAGAAAGAAAGGCTGAAACGTCTTGCCATGGCGTTAGCACAGGAGAAGGGCCGTCTGACCCAGTTGACGAAGGAGACGCAGATCTTGGCAGGGCCGCCACCCACAATGTCGGCGACGCAGCGGCTACGTGACGACGTCGAGCGACTGCGGAACCAGTGCGGCACCCTTGCGAAACGACTGGAGATGTCTGGACATGGTATGATGACCATCAGCAATATTACGTTGTAGTCTAGTTACACCTGGACTCTCAACAGTCATTTACTAGAAGTTTTACAGTTAAAAACCAATATCCTTCCTTATTTTCTCTACACAGCAGCTTCCCCTAACTAAGAATACGATATATGACTTTTCTACATTTTGTTTTGCGTATCTGTTAGAATAATATTGATTATTTTAGTAGTGGGCTGCCAAATTATTAAAAAAAATGTAGGCATGTTTTAATTGGGAAATCCGCCATGTATTGGCGCTATTCAGACCTTTGTTCAGCTGGAGGCACCTGCAGTCTAGAACGTAGTTGGGAATTTGTATGATTATTTCCATAAAACTAAGCCACTAAATACATATTTGACAAACAAAACAGGCAGAAAAAATGGAAATAAGTAAACTATCGGCTCATTGATAACGGTTTTTTGTTATGCAATAGGGGGCGAGCCTATCGCAATCTATCTGCCGCAATTCCGTGAAGTCTTATCATGGAAGATATTTTTAAAAAACCTTATTACAGTTTTTCATCTCGATCGAGTAAAGAGCGTGAGAGTGGGACCTTTCCTTACTTTCTTTGTCTTTCGCAGCTGGACGCCAAAAGTCTTCATGTCCATAGGCACCATGTAAGCTAAGACGGTTGCTGGGTTGGTTGGTGAATGGTGATTCGTAATTAGGCTTGGGTTTGTGGCTAATTCAACGATTATCTTGCCTACTTTCAGCTAATACTCAAAGCTCCAACGGCGAGTAGCGAAATGAATCGGGACGGGGGACTGAAGCTGTAGTTAACTTCAAATAAGGGCTAACGATCTCACATCTTTACCCTTAACAAATTCCAGAGCCAGACGACGCCGGGAACTTCTACAGCAACATCTACACGGGGCAGCGACCCTCGTCCTCCTGGCAGTGTCACATGTGCACGTTCAGAAACCACCCGCTCCTCGACAAGTGCGAGGAGTGTGACATGCCGCGGATATTCGTAGGTACGTCCCCCCCTAGGACACACGACTCGGGCTTTGGCTCTTTCCGGGATAAAAACCGACGAGGCGCCGCCGGCTCGGGCTCGATCGACGACCTCCCCCATTCACTAACACAGACACAATCAGCCTAGTGCTAGTCCTTCTCGCCAACATGGCGACTGCTCGGGGCGCTACCTCGTTCCTCATTTTTGCCTTATTCAGTGCCTATAGTGTTAAAACAGTGCTTGAGTGTATCAGTGTTTAAAACTTTATAAACTCGTGTGCGTTTGAAGTGTCCAGACTTGAGGCTAATATGAACAGTGTTGTGCTTAAGACTCACCCAGCATGTTACTGTTGGAATGCAAACTTTATTATTAACATTGAAAATGCCAACTATGTGATGAACTATGTCCCTCTGTTGGTAATTTCGCACCTCGATTTATATTTTTTCTTTCATTATTAAAGTATCATATTTGTCTTATTTTTCGTTATTCATTTATGCATAGAGCAGAGAATGCAGTGATTGTCAGCAGTGTATATTATGGACATTTTTTTACGTTTTCTGTTCTAAGTATAAGTGAGCAAATATGATCCTCGCATGTGTGTTCGTTCGTCTATTTTTTATATGTGACTGGATTAAAATACGACTTATTCTCGTGTAAAATACTGAGAAATCTAATAAGTAAACAAATGTGGACGGTTATCCAACAACTACACACGTGTACTTGATAGACTGTGATTAATACTAGTTCGCAGTATTAGTGGATACGATTCAACAAAGTAACTTACGATAATAAACAGATCGGATGCTTGAACATACATAATAAACAATAGTGACTTTACAATTAGTTTCCATACGAAGGTCATTCTTCACTTCAGCAGACTTATGACCATCGTTCTATAAAAGTTATATTGTATATCGATGGCCTTCCTAGCTTTTCCCTCAACTATCCGCGTCGCAACTTTGCCCTTAGACCATCAACAGCCTTAGAATTAGGTACCCGTCTTTTCTGACTGAAACATAAACAAACTGACAAACAACAGATTAATTGTCTACATTCTTATCATACAGAAAAAAAATCAACCGATGTAACACATAGTATATCTACATAACTTATCTTTCCGAATCCTTGTAAAAAAGATATTGCCAGTTGAGATAAAGTACCAGAAATCTTTAATTATTACTTGATCAACTGCACGTTTGTTTTTGACAACACCTTTATTTCGTAACCGTAAGGACGGTTTTCTTAGTTCAAGTGTTACGTTCAATCGTACGTGCTTTCCGTATGTGTTGAATTGTTTCTTAACGCAACCACGACTTCTTTCTCTACGACTTGTGAAGTGTGTGACTCATTGACAGTTGAATTAATGCCCGTTTTCACTGGTTACTTAGCACTGTTGGATTTTCACCGCTCGGCTCACCGCCGAAAGTTGAAAATCCAACTGTGCTATAATATTTGGGTGTTTCCTCGTGTTAGTGAAAACGGGTGTTAGTGTATGTCGTTATACTACGGCAGTTGTGTAACAAAATTATATAGCAATTGTTATGAAACGTGTTGACGCAACTTAGTCGTGTATTTATAAAACTTGTATTAAATAGATTCAAGTTTTTCCCTTGTCAATTACAACAATCACATTGTTGTTCCTTGCTTTGTTTTAAAGTATTTTTTTATATGAGCATTCGAATAAAGGATTATGCTTTGCTCTTCGGAAAGTATTCGTAAATTAATCTACAAGCTGTAACTTAAATAAAGCACAACCTCTTAAGGGGTCATTGTACTCATCATTATGAACAACTTTTACTATGGGATCAAACCTGAAATCACGAAAAAAAATCTGCTGTTCCTTACATTTATATTCTCATAACTCTTCAAAATGTAGGCTGATTTTTTCACGAGACTAATAAGAAGTTAAGGACGACCTAAAGAAGCTAGCTGGGGTAGACTGGATGCGGAAGGCGGAGGAGAAGATGTTGTGGCGCAGTCTGGGAGAGGCCTATGTCCAGCAGTGGACTGCGATAGGCTGAGTTGATTGATTGGTTGAATAAAAAAGTTGAATAGTTTGTTAGTTTGTTTGAACGCGCTAATCTCCGGAACTACCAGTCGGATTTGAAAAATTATTTTTGCATTTGATAGCCCGATTGTTGAGGAAGGCTATATATAGGCTATTTAACACCAAGTTAGGACTCTTAGGAGCCGAGCAAAAACAAAAAAAAGAGCGCGAAAACGAACTAAAAGCGCGGGCAGGCAATTCGATGTGACAGGATGGGTCGGGGAACAAGAATTTTTACGCGAAGGAAGTCTCGGGCAGAAGCTAGTGATTAAATAATAGAAAATCACTGGATTTTCAGGTGATAGATTAATCTTTTATTCAGGCATGAATAAATGAAGTCGTTGGTCCCAGCTGTCATTCGTAGATCTTTGACGGTCGTTACAGTTCAGAAGCCCGTAAGTCTGACAACCAGTCTTACCAAGGAGTATTGTATTACCCAGTAACTGGGTTGTGGAGGTCAGATAGGCAGTCGCTCCATGTAAAATACTGGTATTCAGCTGAATCCGGTTAGACGGGATGCCGACCCCAACATAGTTGGGAAAAGGCTAGTCAGATGATGAGGCACGAATAAATGAAAATGTTTAAATCATATCCTCCAGGAAGTGATGACTCCTGGTGTTATCAGTACTGTGTATTGTTTGATAACCGTCTTTATAGAGATTTTGTAGAATATGTTTATCTAGCGTTTAGGTACAAAGAAATTATTAGATTTTATTAGATGAGATGTATTTATTGTTTTACTTAATTAAATTTTATTAGGCAGACTAAACATCACTTGTTGACTGGTCGAACGGTGGGACATCACAGGATCTCGATAAAAGACTATTTTATTGCGCCTTGCCAAAAATGTATCATAAAAATAATTTATTGCCTTTGAAAAAATAAAAACATTCGCCGCTTTCTTCGATTTTGCTCAAATTATCTTGCTCAGTATTCATGATAACGAATTCATTAATAAAAATAGGCATTTGTTGTCTTCTAGGCAGTATGGCCGATAGCCAGACTTAGGGCCCTTCCCACGGCAAGATCCCGTTTTTTGCAGGAACGGTTTTTTGCAGGATCCCGTTTAGTTGTGTAGGTGTTTAAATATACATATTCACTCAAGCATCCCGTTTGCAGTATCCGGCAAACAGCATGCTTGTGTGAATATGTATATTTAAACACGTACACAACTAAACGGGATACTGCAAAAAACGGGATCTTGCCGTGGGTAAGAGCCCTTAGAGGTTGAAATGTGGCTAACATAAGCCAATGTGCACAGGCCCTTAAAGCAATAACATAGTGGACTTATGTTTAATATTAATAAACCAGACAGGTATATTTGTTGTGTATATTCGAATTTAACTGTGATAGACGTAGAGTCTTTCCATTATTGAATAAATTACTTAACAGTAAGTTTTACACATCACTATTCATTAGGATTAGAGAATGATTCAAGTCACCACAGTCAGAAAGTACCCAGGTCATAGTGCTATCGTGATTTTTAAATATTATTATTATTATTCATTTACATTTTAAATTATCAAGACTGTTATACTAAATTAACTTACCATTTCATGTTTTATAGAATCCAAATTTTAATAAAGTTACAATGAAACTGTCTAATTATGAATGAACTTCCTATTCATTTCAGCGATTCCAATTATTGTGATAAATATAATAAAATGAGCCTTAATAAATTATAATAAAATGAGATAGAGACATAACTTTTTAGTGAAAAATACATATAAAATATTTGCACTGCACTTATTTTTAAACTTAGATATTGAAATATATATTGTGACTTGAATTTTAGGTGTACTTTGTTATTATATAGGTGTAATTCAATTGTGATCCATTTTTTATTGTATATGAGAGAATAAATAAGATGTTAATTATTTAATGTTGATTTTTCTTTGTGATGCTAGATAATCCCATTAAAAACTTTCACAAGACCCTTACGTGTACCTTGCCATTTAACATATTAAATATAAATTGTCTAGAATAATTGTCTAGTTTTAATATAAATTGTCTAGACGCTAAAATATTACATGTGTCTAGATTTTTCTAGAATATGATTGATGATTTGGCCTTAGACTCAAGCTTATAAATATGTAAGAGGCAAAGAACGCGTATAATAAACTTGTTTCTATTTCATTTGAAGATATTAATATAAATGAACATGAAGGTAAGTTGTGTTTTCGCTCTCAATAATCATTTAACAAGAATGTCGTGCAGTGGAATGCAGTGTTTTATTTTTATTAAGATTTAATATTTAAAAAAAAAACTGTACTTCTGTACTTATTTCTTATTTTTTATTATATTTTTATTTGTTTTTCATGCAGTTCGGGCACCTGACGGAATTACTGTTCGACTTATGCCAGGTCGACGGAGTGAGTATGTTCAAATTACTTCAAATCAAAGAATAACGAGAGCTTACTCCATTGTATTACATTTAATTTTAAAAAATTGATCATTCGTTCTACAGATTTTCATGTGTTTAGTAAATAATGATTATTTTTTTATTAACTACTGTTGTTAAGAGAAAAATCTTTTCCGTTTCCAGAAATAACACGCTCGTGGGTCTTATGAGATGCGGTCGACGTTCGAATGGTAGTACGTTATGAGGCTTGATCGCGTAGGACTTCTTCAAAACAAACATTCTTCCACACTACTCATCTTCACCCAATCAATCAATAGACTACCACAGATAAGTTAATCCAACTTTACATATGTGTAGGTGTCTATATTTTTCTAATTTTAACGGAGTTTAACGCGATCGACCCTTAAGTGCAGTAGTATAAACCCAATCTGTGATATTCGCATTTGGTAATTAGAAAGTCTGATTTTTTACTGTTATAGTTTTAAAAAAGTAATTTTATTTTTTGATTTAACACATTCCAAAGACCCAGTTATTCGATCACATTGTTTTGTTCTGATCTGTTCTCATTGAGTGCTCTGTTGTACCAAATGCGGATAACTCGAAAGTTATTTACATTTTAAACACTGCTGCACTTAAGGTGGATAGGGAAGTATTAACTTTATATTTATAATTAAAAAAAAAATGGAAACAAGTATCAAGATTTACTTAATGCAGCCTACGCTGCGTTGCTGAAACTATTCCCTTTATGAGAAACATTGCTTAAAGTTAAGTAGTGATTAGCGAGCTGCAGTGCGATTCTGTAACCATATCACCGTGAAAACTTAGGTGAAGTGAGCGTGGAGTAAGCTGTCAGTGTCATCCCATCTGATACTAGGGATAGATCAAGCATACATTTACAATCATAATCGAGATTTTAAAGTTTTCACGGTGAGATTTTTACAGAATCGACTGGCTTTGTAACCACACGCTTTTGACGTTTAAACGTCAATTAACTTTAATCATCGTTTATAAATAAACCCATATTTGTTTTAGCAATGTAATTTAGTTTTGTATAACAAACACAAAACAGTATGTCGATTCTGTAAAAATCTCACCGTGAAAACTTGCGTGGAGTGAGCTGTCAGGGATGACAATCCCACTGATGCTAGGGATTGACTAAGCAAACAGTTACAATCATAATCGAGATTTTAATAATATGTTCTATGGATAATTCTATTGATCGTTTTATATAATTTAAAAACTAGTATTTTGTGGGCGTTTAAAATAAAATAGCAAAACAGAAACTTAGTCAGAATATCAGTTTTGTTTTTTTATTTTGTTGTTTTTTTTTTCCTAGATTAAAACCCCACAAAATAGTAATGATTTGACAGTTAAAATGCCTACTAGCTTTTATATAATATAAAATGATCAACAGAATTAGCATAAATTTTTTTATTTAAATCTCGATTATGATTGTAAATGTATGCTTGGTCAATCCCTAGTATCAGGTGGGATGACACTGACAGCTCTCTCCACGCTCACTTCACCTAAGTTTTCACGGTGAGACGGTTACAGAATCGCACTGCTGTACGTATTTATATATTATACAACTAGCTTTCACTAAAGTGGTACAGATAAATTACACGCTGCAGTAGTAAATGGTAACACAAAGTCCTGTGATTTGAATAAAGTAAAATATTTTAATGCCACTTGAAATCTTACATCGCATTTCTACCGCAAAATGTGATTTCTATTAGTTCAAATATTAAAATGGTGAGCTGAAGAACTTTTTACTCCAAAAATTACCAAGACAAGGTATGCTTTATTAGTTTGAAGGTACTTGTGTACCTTCACACTCACTTTCACTTTAAGGCGAAAGCACCCGGATTACCCGTGATTAATTTTCTCCTATTCTTTGCCATTTGCAGGTGACTATTAGGTTATGTATTGATCAAAATATGCTTTGCGACCGTAACTAGTATGTATTTACAGAATTAAATCAATACAAATATACAACAATACAAAGTTCATATTACCCTATTGAATGACTATTTATTTATTTATTTAAACTTATCGCACACAAGGTACAGACGCCAGCACATCAAGCTACTACAATCTGTCAGATTTCTTTAATAGATTTTCAACTTTATCGCTAAAGCATAAGGTTCAAAGTTGATTGGGAAAATCTGACAGTTTCGGGTAGCTTGATGTGCTGGCGTCTGTACAAAGGCGAACTTAATGCCTTAGGCATTCTCTACCAGTCAACCAAGGGTGGTGAAGGGATTAGATGGCAGGTGCTTTGGTTGAGAGGACAGTGATAAAAAAAAAACTAGACAAATACATAAATTGGTTTTAAAAACATGCATACGATTTACTATAATATATATTTATAATATATAATATAATAAAAAAATTAGAATAATAAATATATAATAAAAATATTTAAATATTTCACAAAATAAAATTCTAACTTGAAGAGTTGTATGTATGATTCTAATGATTATAATTATTGTAAATACATACTGTTACTGTCGCGAATCATATTTTGTTCAACATACAACCTGACACGGATCTGCAAATTGCAAAAAGCGTATGAAAATTTGAATTTCGCGGGCTTCCTTGGCGCTTTCCCCTTCATGATGTCCAGTTTTGTTTAAAATGTGATACTTCGACACTAAGTATCATCATTGGCAATAAGTATTTCCGTAGTGAAAAGATACTTAACCTTTGGACCGCTTGGTTTTATACCAATTGGCGTGCCCCCAGCCCCCAGCTCATAAAGGCCTGCGCACACAAGAGACGGCAGAGCAAGGGATCTTGCCACCGACCAGCGCAGATAATGTCCGCGACGTATTAGATACCGTGGCATGCTGGAAGCTACCAAGACATCCCGCGGCATGCCAAGGGCCAGGGCACACCAGGGACTACAGGGAAGTTTGTCACGGCACTTACGCATGCACTGCCTCACCCCGCGATGTTAACGGATTCCAGCGCATTCCGTCGCATGTTTGGCGTCCCTAAGCATATAGTTGCAACGTACCGTTACCTCCCGCCATGTCCCGTCGCATCCCGCCGCGGCATCCTCTAGCGAGCTCTTGAATGCCGCGAAGGCAAATCCCCTTTGATGCCTTGGAGTCCATCTTTAAACATTAGAATCTGTATATTTTTACCAATACATATGAATGAATTTACGTTGAGTAAAGATAAAATGCTCTGCCCTGCCGTCACCGGTGTGCGCAGGCCTTAAATCGACAAATAAATACCTACGACGTATAAATTCGTGCAATGAAATAAAAAAGAAAAACGAGCATAGGTTCTCAGTCGTATTTACACGACTGAGGCGACACACGGGCACGAAAACATTGTCGTATTAATCTGGGGCGGACAATAGGTATGGTAAGTGTTGTACTCAAATAATACGAGAATAACAACTGAAGACATCAATCTTTGCAAAACAATGGGGATGCGTTATTAATAAGAACCTATACCGTATCGTTTTAAATATTGTTTTACCATTAAATATCAAAATTGACGGTAGTTATCATTTACTCCTGTTGGTAGCAAATAACAGTGGATATTTAATTTAAGTTGGAATTATAATTTGTAAACAGAAATCCACTTCAAACATTGCTCAAACAGCTTTTTTGTTAGATGATACTATAGTAAATCTGCGATAGTTGATATTGGACCTACTGTAGGAACAGTAAGTCTAAAATCATCTTAGTAGGGCCAGTGCAAATCGAGATGAGCTCAGAACAAAGGATTCTCTCATAACATTGAATCAGCAGTGGCAGTGCGAGCCTATAATACTTCCACTGCGGGGACCAGTGGCGTAGCTTGTCCTAAAGGGGCCCTGTATCAAAATTTGTAGGGGGCTCTTCTTACCACAGTGTGGTGAAACTCTAAATGAGTGTATTATTTCAAAATTAAAGCACCTGTCTGGGTTCGAACCCACAACCTACAATTCGTAAGTCGGGGCCGTTACCACTGTGCCACCACTGTTCCAAGCCATAAGCTAATAAAACGATAATGTTAATATTTTCATTGGATATTCATTCATTACAGGCCTCTTATTGATCAACAAGAATTTCAGGTTCTGCATGTCGATTCTGTAAAAATCTTACCGTGAAAACTTGCGTGGAGTGAGCTGGCAGTGTCATCCCACTGATGCTAGGGATTGACTAAGCAAACATTTACAATCATAATCGAGATGTTAATAATATTTTTCTTTTTTTTTTAGTTTTTTTTATCATTTTATATAATTTCAAAGCACATATTTTAGTAAGTAGTTAAAACATTACAATTTTGTGGGGTTTTAAAATAAAATAGCGAAATAGAAACTTAGTCAGAATATCAATTTTCTTTTTTTTTCTCGACTAGTCTTGTTTTTCCTAGTTTAAAACCCCACAAAATAATAATGTGTAGTATGTTATGACAGGCCTGTTGGTCTAGTGGTCAGTGGCCCTGACTGCTATGCCCAAGGTCGTGGGTTCGATTCCCACCTAGGACAAATGTTTGTGTGATGAGCACGATCATTTGTTCTTTGTCTGGGTGTAATTTATCTATAATATGTATGTATTTAGAAATATATATGTATGTTTATCAGTTGTCTAGTACTCTTAGCACAAGCTCAGCTTAGTTTGGGACTAGATGGCGTTGTGTGAAAGTTGTGGAATATTATTATTATTAAATAAAATACTAGCTTTGAAATTATATAAACTTATTAATAAAATTAGCATAAAAAATAAGTACCTATTATTAAAATCTCGATTATGATCGTAAATGTTTGCTTAGTCAATCCCTAGTATAAGGTGGGATGACAATGACAGCTCTTCACGCTCACTTCACCCAAGTTTTCACGGTGAGATGGTTACAGATTCGCACTGCTGTATATTATTTAAAAACAAATTGGTTACACACGTCGCGTTGGGGGCCCTGTAGCTCGGGGGCCCCGTATCATTTTTACGGCTGATACAGCGGTAGCTACGCCCCTGGCTGGGACACAAGACGGATCTCTGTGAGAAGGCTTTAATCCACCACGCGGGTCAGCGCGGATAACATTGAATAAAAATATTTATTATCAGTAAGTTAAAGTGAAAACGGCGATGATTTGTTGTCTGCTTCGCTATTTGTACGTCTTTGCACTTAATGTCGCTTACAATAAAGTGTATGATTCAATGTCATCTGAAAATCTTTTTCTCTGCGTCCCTCTTGGCATATTACTATAAGTTAATTTTTCCAGAATTTAGGGTGTGTACGCTAGAGAATTAAGTTGTCTGTCTGCTCGCTTTTATACAATTTTTCGCTTATAACACGAGGACAAGCGAAATCGGTTATAATTTTTTAAGTCGATGCGGTTCTGGTATGTTGACTAAAGTTTGACTGAATTCTGGAGCTTTTGCTGACGCTGTATCAAGTTTGGACGATACGATACTAACTGCGCTCCTCATTGGTCTCCTGCACGGAGACTTACTGAAAAAAAATCATATTAGCTGAAAATTAAAACACTTTTACTGTCTTAAAACTGTACCTACTTGAGGCTTTATTATATGGGAGTACGTGCCTACAAAAAACTAAGAGCAACACAAAGTTGAATAAAAACTTAGCTACGCATTTTCAAGAAAACTCGAAATTATCATTTTAATGAAACGTGATAAGCTTTTTGTACAGTATCCTGGCGGATATTATCTCGAACTGATTCATGAAATTACTTTTACTGCTGGACATGATTGGAAAAAACTAGGAAATATTTAAGTATTAGAAAGGGAAAATAGGTACAAAATATTCAATTTTTCTTACGTTTTTTGATATTTCATGAAATAGTCATTCAATAGGGTTATGTGAACTCAGGGGGCTGTTGATGATTTTAATGATTATAATTCTGTAAATACATCTTGTTACGGTCGCAAATCATATTTTATTCGACATACCTGGCACTGACATGCAAATTAAAACAAAAACGTAAGAAAATTTGAATTTCGCTGGAATTCGCGAAGCTTCCCATTAAAACATCAAGAAAGAAGCTTTACTTTGATTTTTCTAAATATGAATAGCAATATAGCAATAAAGTTCTAATTATTGAATTAATGAAACAATCACTGTGATTTCTAGTCGAAACTCCGAACTTTTCATTATGTTATGTATGTATTAAGCAATAAGCATTTCTTTCTGTATAAAATATAAACTTGTGCTCATTTTAATGTACATAATTATATGTATAAGTATGTATGACAATGCTATCTTATTTCTTTTCTGTTGTAAGTTATATAAGAACTATCTACAGACGCCAGCACATCAAGCTACCCGAAACCGTCAGTTTTTCCCAATCAACTTTGAACCTTATGCTTTAGCGATAAAGTTGAAAATCTATTAAAGAAATCTGACAGATTGTAGTACCTTGATGTGCTGGCGTCTGTACCTATGTGCAAGTATGCCATTGAAAATAAAATATTGGTGAAACTGGTTTCCTTGTTAGGCACCTTATAAAATTTAAATTGAGAAGGGCAAGGGGCTTTCTAAACCGAAATACCTAGTATAAAAAAGACGCACCGTTCGCCAGGAGTATTCGCCTCTAATGTACTAATGTAACGTTTACCCGCGACCTAGCCGTGTTACTTGTTCATAAACTAAATTAAAAAGTTCAGTGCATCTTTTTCTTTCTATTTCATTAAGAAAAGGACAAAAGATAAATATTGGTTTAGTCTTGTCAAATTAGATAATCCATAGACAAGTTTAGACGTGATTAAAAAAAAAAGACTTCTAAAAATACGTCAGTTACGTCAGGCGCTGACTAATTTGACAGGACTAAACTAATATTTATCTTCTGTCCTTTTCTTAATGAAATAGAAAGAAAAAGATGCACTGAACTTAAAATTATTTTAGTTTGTGAACAAGGGAATCGACGCCGTAACACCTATATTATGAACCACGATTATATTTAAACGTGTAATATTATATAGTCGTAAGACAGGATATATGTATAATATTCTCTGGGTCTACTACCTACTGCCCCTCTGAAAGTCTCAAACGCCCACGGGGGTGTTATCGCCCAAGAGGAAAGCCTATGTCTAAACTAAACTAATATTATAAAGAGAAGAGATTTGATTTTTTATATGTTACGCTTGCACTCTAAAACGGCTGAACATTGAAATTTGGCTCATGGGTAGTCCATGACCTGGATTAGGACATAGGGTACTTTTTATCCCGATATTTCCACGGAATCGAAACTTATTCGGGTGAAACCGCGGGGCGTAGCTATTTATTTGTATAAACCTATCTTGCTGGTTTCAATTTTCTCTCTACACTATGTACAGACGACAGCACATCAAGCTACCCGAAACTGTCAGATTTTCCCAATCAACTTTGAACCTTATGCTTTAGCGCTAAAGTTGAAAATCTATTAAAGAAATCTGACAGATTGTAGTAGCTTGATGTGCTGGCGTCTGTACAAACGCCAGCACATCAAGCTAACCGAAACTGACAAATTTTCCCAATCAACCTTGAACCTACTACAGAAATTTGACAGATTGTAGTAGCTTGAAGTGCTGGCGTCTGTACCTAGCAGTTGACGGCATGCGCAGTCTATTTGCAAAGCCCTAGCCGTAACAGTGGAATCTTGGAACGTTACATTTTAAGGGAATACTCCCGGTAACGGAACGCCTTAAGAGTACCTACTGTCCGCGCGCGAGCTCCGAGGAATGATAAGGAATGTTGACGTAATGAGCTAGAGTTGTGATTTAGTCGATATTGCACTGTCGATACTAATACATCTTGAGCCTCCGCGCGAGTGTGCTTCATGAAATCATTTTATGACGGTATTATGTACTTGAAATAAAAAAAAAATGATGAAAATAAACTCTCCTCACGCACTTCAATAATAAATGAGTCGACAACATTCTCCATTAAGCCATCCCTTTGACAGTAATGTTCCTCTAATGCTAAAACATGTTTATCATATCCACACCAATCTTCGTTTGCGACATGCGTGATAGCTTTTTCGGTGATCTCCTTCAGTCTCGTCAGAGAAAAATCTGAAGTAATGTTGTGTTCCCTCACGAGCCTTTTAACTTTTGCCCATGCGAGCTCTACTGGGTTCAAGTCGCACATATAAGGCGGTAATCGCATTACATCGTGACAAAACAACATAATTTATAAATGCAGTACTATTTATAGTAGAAAATAACACTACCTACTATCGCAAAATTAAAAATGACTCGAAGCGTGTTCTCGCATCAAGGTCAACACTAGTACTGGGAGACTGCGGGGGATCGAGCGACGGCCGGGCGCGGCGCACACCCGCCCGCTTCCTCAGCCACCGATTCCTCGGAGCTCGCGCGCGGACTGTATATACATTAGTACCTACATATCATTAGTTTTTTTTGGCCGAGCCGATAGGTTCCTCTCATTAGAAGGCAAGTTACTAGTTTAAAAAAAATTGCTTTCTAATCATCTAACGAGATTCATAGCAGTTGTTAGTACCCGACTGCGTGAAATTACAAGGTTAAGTTTTTCATGCGTATCTTTTTTATTCGACTACACCCGTCATCGTTTAAAAATGTATGGTGTTCTCCAAAGCAGTATTCCGTATTTTTAGTCCTTTGACGACTTTTGTTCTCCCCACGGAACAGAATTTCTTTGCCGTGGTTCTCCCAGTTTCGAGTTTTGCCTTGCAGTTACCTAAAAAACTTACGCTACTTGGCTATGTAAGTGTAACCCATTACAAGGCTTTCTTTTTATCAGACACTGAAAATTGTAAGATCAGTTATAAAATTTTAAAATACTGGAATCCAAATTAGTGTTCTGTTTTATCCATCTCATTTAAATTGACTGATGTACGTACAGACGCCAGCACATCAAGTTACTACAATCTGTCAGATTTCTTTAACCTTTTGAGCGCCACGGTCTTCTATGGAAGACAATCGTTTCCGTGCCCCCCACGCCACGTCTTTATTAGAAGACAATATCTAATCATAACGTTTATTACATTAAAATACATGAACAAATGCTTTTGTGCGTTTTCTTACTATTGGCTAAACCCTAAACATAAATGTTTATTTCAATAGGGGTCTTTGTTTATATTAAATACAGACAAATTATAATAGCCAAATTTTTTATAATGTCTCAGGCGCCGTAGTCTTCATATGAAGACGTCTAGTGTTGTAGTTACTTGATCAAGTTTCTAAAGTGTCGATAGACACGAAAGTTTAAAAAAAACACTTATTTCGAATCGAAATGTTGAGTTTTGAATAAAACGCGACTCATAAAAGGTATGTAATTAATTTTGCTAGCCATTACACATGTACCTATTTACACGAATCTTTTAATACACATTAAGTGCCGTACTTTGGTTAATACTGATATCGATATTGAAAGATCTCGTCACTACGAAACTAGTAGATCGAGTCGGTGCCTCGTGCGCCATAGACATGAATAGAAGACATCCTGTGACGTCATAGACGTAAGCGCATCAAGGTCATTGTGAATAGTGCAGACTGCAGCTCTCTATTGTTGTTGTTTATATTGTGTTTAGCATAAACATGGAATAGACAAAAAATGTAAGAAAAGAGACCATAGACATCCCTAATAAAAAATGAACTTTTACGTGCTATGAGCGCCACGGTCTTGGTATGAAGACAACTGGATGACGTCAGAAGACAATAGGGATGTAGCCAGTTTCGTAGATTTGTTGTTGTTTTGTTTGAGTTATGTATCTGATTTGTCATTATTTAAAGTATATTCTGCTTTTTCTTATTACAACTATAATTGTAAATAAAACAAGACATAAAAATACGTCATTATTTTTATTTATCTGGTACATTTATATGAAATGCAAGTAACATTAACATGTTAGTAACATTTATCGATAATACAATTACCCTCATCACTACTGTTTAATATACATTCGTTATACATTTGTAGCTTGGCGCTGGGGTGTCCCCCATCGCGTTCGGTACCGCTTGGCGCTCAAAATTTTAATAGATTTTCAACTTTATCGCTAAAGCATAAGGTTCAAAGTTGATTGGGAAAATCTGACAGTTTCGGGTAGCTTGATGTGCTGGCGTCTGTACAGTGTCCCTAAAAAGTTAGTTGACATTTTTCAATTTCAGCTCTGATGCCACATTATGATTAGATATTTTAACTTAAGATTCTAGTTTCAAATTTTTGAACATGTACAGTATAATGTTTTTATTTACTAAATTCAACTACTTACGACTTATCATAAAAATTAATCAGGTAGCCTCTTAGGATTACCTGATATTTTTTTTAAATTCTAAATCATAATGTGGCATCACAACTGAAGTGGAAAAAATGTCAACTAACTTTTAGAGGGAACTGTATTTCTAGTTTTCGATAACCTGCTGATAAAAATCTGCATAGGATTCTGTATTTTATTTCTGCTGACAAACATTAAAATACTTGCACATGAGGTTCTGTTGTTAAAATAAAAAGTATTTAGCGCTTTTATAGTATATTTACTTAATGTAAAATATCTATGATCTATATATGTATAATTAATATTTTTATTTAATCGGCACATTTATCAAAATAAAATTGTTATTGAAATTTGTTCACTTTATTTGTTTTACTTTTTCAAATTCACAGGCACATGACAGAATCCAATCTATCACAATGATGGTTTGTTTCAGCAACATTTTTTGTTTATTCTTGTCTAAAAATTTAATTGGTGACAATCTAATAACTACCTATTGCTGAACCTAGTTACATTTCTTGTCCATTGAATCACTATATAGTATAAAACAAGGTCGCTTCCCTGTCTGTCTGTCCCTATATATGCTAGGATCTTTAAAACTCCGCAACGGATTTTGATGCGTTTTTTTTTAATAGATAGAGTAATTCAAGAGAAAGGTTTATATGTATAATACATGCATAATATAGTAGAGAAACACTGATAATTTTAGAGGTTTCTAATGTGATGTCGTAAATAAACACATTTTTTGCGTTTACATTGCAAACGCTGGCTGAATCCTACGAGATAGATCAAAATAATGTACTACAGTATTGTACACCTTAAAAAGGTCTACAAAAAAATCCGCAATGATATATGTATATCTCTTAGGGATAACCCACAATAACGATTTTTTATGCTATACTTTTTACGAGAAATAATGGCTCTTATCAGTGTTTCTCTACTATATTATGCATGTATTATACATATAAACCTTCCTCTTGAATCATTCTTATCTATAAAAAAACCGCATTAACCTTTTAACCGCCTACGTCGGATTAATCCGACAAAAATTTTCGGGCCCATTTCGCCAGAGTCGTATACAACGTGTCCCAGAAATCAACGTCAAGCCGAAAACGGGCAATAGGCCAAGTCGTGACAGCTATTAGAAAAATATAAAAAAAAATCTTGGTCATGTACTTTTCGAATTATAAGCATTCAAAAATAAATCTCAAAAAGTGACACCCTGTGATGGTTTTTCAAGTCCTGTGACTACATTATTAACATTTCGGTAGTTTTTTTCTCTGTGATGTAACCATGAATAACCCTTCTGTAAATTACAGTTAAAAGTAAAACGTAACTGCCTCAGTTCTAAATTAAATGTTAGATTTTTGCCCAATATTGAATTCAAAATAATGACATCACCCAACTTTAACCGACTGTACTGAAAAAAAAATCTACTACACTATTTTGGCAAGTAACTTTAAAAGATGGCGCGTTTAGTCAGGATTCCAAAATGGTATAACACATACTAATTGCTACTTCTTAATTGAGAAAAAACATTTTTTTTTTATGAAGCCGTATTTCATAAAAGTTCGATTGAGACGAAGAGTGACGTTATTTTGACTAGTGTGAGCGAGAAAGATTCATTTTAGCTAATGTGAGGTGACGCTACTTTGACAAGTGGGAGCGAGATAGATAGTGACGCTACTTTTATCTAACTAAGAGGGAGACGGATTGACACATCATTTCATATGTGTGAGTGAAACAGATAGAGACGCTACTCTGGCTAAACAGGGATGCGTCGGCAAATTGTGCAATACTGCAGTACGTTACGCTCTTTCGTTGACTGCACATCTTTTTGTATTCGTATTGACTTCGTACTTACAACTGTGGCTTTGTTTATTGGACTTGATTTGCATTGTAATTTGGATTTATCTGCACCGTTTCTGACAACCCCGGACTTGTTTTAATCGCAACCCCGTGTTTGTGTAGTGTTTTATCATGCCATCTCGATACACCGCACAGGAATACGCCAACATGCATCTCATTTATGGAGAATGCTTATGCAACGCCAATGCCGCAGCAAGAGTGTATCGTGAGAGATACCCGAATGCTGAGCGTCATCCCGATCATCGAGTATTTATTAATGTGCATCGGTCATTATCAGAGGGTCGATTTCCTAGCCAAATGGGTAGCGAGGGAAGACCCGTTATGCCCTACGAAGCCGAAGTCTTGCAAGCGGTTGAAGAAGACAGAAGTATCTCAGTACGTGGAATTGAACAGAGCATAGGAGTCCCCAAAAGTACTGCACATCGTATTTTAAAAAAGAACGAGTTTCACCCATACCATGTACGACGAGTACAAAGTCTGCTACCCCGAGACTACCCAGAGAGAGTACGATTTTGTCGAACGATGTTGCAGAGGCACCGAGAGGACCCGCGATTCTTTGAAAAAATTCTATGGTCCGATGAATCAACATTTAAAAAGGACGGTTACATGAACCTCCACAATTTGCACGAATGGCACGTGGAAAATCCAAATTTGATGCGGGAAGATAGATCTCAGTACCAGTTTAAAGTAAATATGTGGACGGGAATTTTGAATGGTAAAGTTATTGGTCCAATCGAGCTGCCGGAGAATTTAAATGCCCAGGGTTATTTGAACTTCTTACAGAACCAATTACCAGAATTATTGGAAGAAGTGCCACTGAACATTTACGGCAGCATGTGGTATCAACAAGATGGCTGCCCAGCGCATTATGCTCTCACTGTACGAGAGTTTCTCAATCGAGAATACCCCGATAGGTGGATTGGGCGGGGTGGTACAATTTCGTGGCCTGCCCGTTCACCCGATTTAAACCCCATAGATTTTTTTTACTGGGGTACGATAAAGGATAAAGTGTACTCTAAACCAATTCAAGATTTAGACGAGCTGCGCCAAAGAATTGCAGAAGCCGCTGAATACATCAACTCAAGAAGATACGCCCGTCTTATTACGCGATCATTTTTAAAGAGATGTAGAACTTGCATTGCAGCTGAAGGAAAGCAGTTTGAACATTTGTTATAAAACTTCGTAAATCTGATTTAATAAAAATTATAATAAAAGAAATCCAACGACTGAATTTTATTTCAAATGCACCTAAAACCAACAATGTACTTTTTTTCCTCAATTAAGAAGTAGCAATTAGTATGTGTTATACCATTTTGGAATCCTGACTAAACGCGCCATCTTTTAAACTTACTTGCCAAAATAGTGTAGTAGATTTTTTTTTCAGTACAGTCGGTTAAAGTTGGGTGATGTCATTATTTTGAATTCAATATTGGGCAAAAATCTAACATTTAATTTAAAACTGAGGCAGTTACGTTTTAACTTTTAACTGTAATTTACAGAAGGGTTATTCATGGTTAGATCACAGAGAAAAAAACTACCGAAATGTTAATAATGTAGTCACAGGACTTGAAAAATCATCACAGGGTGTCACTTTTTGAGATTTATTTTTGAATGCTTATAATTCGAAAAGTACATGACCAAGATTTTTTTTTATATTTTTCTAATAGCTGTCACGACTTGGCCTATTGCCCGTTTTCGGCTTGACGTTGATTTCTGGGACACGTTGTATATCCGACCAAAAACCACAGCTCGTTTAATCTGCTTTTTTATTTAATTACGCTGTATTCTATCAAAAATATGTTTATATTAGGTAAATAGAGTTAATTAAGCAATCATTTACAATTTAATACACTTTAGTTTCATAATAAGAAGTCCTAAAAATAATGTCCAAAGTTAGATGAATTACTAATATTATTTTTAGCAAATTGTATTGATGTCCAACGCCCATGACGGAAAAATCCGACACGAGGGACGGGACATATGCCAAGATTTACCGATACAAAAATAAACATAAATCAAAATATTTCTCGTTATACTGACTAATTAACTTTAAAACAAATATTGCTGTATTTGTTTTAAAGTTAATTAGTCAGTATAACGAGAAATATTTGCTAATAAAACATTTTTTTACAAATATTTGTGAGTATTTACTTGTGAAATGTCAGCGACTGAATTGATGGTTCCCATCCCTAGCCTACATGTTCCGAAACTTACTTTGTTAGGACGCCCAGCGCCAGGGTCGGATAAATACGACCGCTTCTTACGTCATAAACGAGTGCCGACTTCTGGAATTTTCCATCAGTGTTGTGCTTGTGAATGTAGTTTTACGTTCGTATGTCGATAAATGTACATGACAGAAATTTATCATGACGACTACTGGAGAGTTAATACGAATTCTAGAAGGCGATGAAAATGAAGAATTTTTATCAGACGAAGAGTTTGACAGTCAATAGGTAAACTGTTATTGACGTCGTCCAAGTAATTTTTTTATTTTTACAAGGTTTTGTTTAGTTTCACCTGTCCCGTTGTCTGTCTGTCTGTAATAATATCTTGCAAGTTAAATTTGATCCACTTCCCGGTGTCCGATTGAGCTGAAATTTTGCATGCACGCATAAATCGGATGACAATGCAATATTATTATGACATAGAGCTGATGATGGAGCTGGAAGGTGGCTATAGGAACTCCGTAATTAAACGACGCAACCCCATCGAGTTTGGGCTCGTTTAATTCGTCTTGACGAGTACTTTGATACTACATGGTAACCAGGGTCTGATGATGGAGCTGGAAGGTGGCCATAGGAACTCCGTAATTAAACGACTCAACCCCATCGAGTTTGGGCTCGTTTGATTCTTCTTGACGAGTACTTTGATACTACATGGTAACCAGGGTCTAATGATGGAGCTGGAAGGTGGCTATAGGAACTCCGTAATTAAACGACGCAACCCCATCGAGTTTGGGCTCGTTTAATTCGTCTTGACGAGTACTTTGATACTACGTGGTAACCAGGGTCTGATGATGGAGCTGGAAGGTGGCTATAGGAACTCCGTAATTAAACGACGCAACCCCATCGAGTTTGGGCTCGTTTAATTCGTCTTGACGAGTACTTTGATACTACATGATAACCAGGGTCTGATGATGGAGCTGGAAGGTGGCCATAGGAACTCCGTATTTAACGACGCAACCCCATCGAGTTTGGGCTCGTTTGATTCGTCTTGACGAGTATTTTGGTTGGCGTGAATATGCAACTCCAACAAATTTGGGAAAAAAGTTCGTTCAGTTTGTTATGAATGTGGAATATGTCTGATTGATTAGATGGATGACCGAATGCCAAGGTGAGCACGTGCCGAGGGCTGAATGGTATGAGGGTGTATAAACATTTTATATCGCTAACGTTGCGCCTGAATTCAAATGCAAATGTCGTTATTAAAACGAAATATCGACATCGAAAAGTTAAGTATTGCACATCCCTCTTTGTTGTAGGTATTTATTTTTCGATTCACTGTGCCGGGCGCTGGGTGCACGCCAACTGATATGAAGTCGGGCGGTTAAAGGGTTAAAATCCGTAGCGTAGTTTCAAGATCTAAGCATACATAGAGACAGACAGACAGCGGGAAGCGATTTTGTTTTATACTATGTAGTGATCAGCATTGCACCCGTGCGAAGCCGGGGCGGGTCGCTAGTAATGTATAAATTAGATAATGGTGCCGATTCCCTTGTTCACAAACTAAACTAAGTTTAAGTTCAGTGCATCTTTTTCTTTCTATTTCATTAAGAAAAGGACAGAAGATAAATATTGGTTTAGTCCTGTCAAATTAGATAATCCACTGACAAGTTAAGACATGATTAAAAAATTGACGTCTAAAAATACGTCAGTTACGTCAGGCGCTGACTAAAATTTGACAGGACTAAAGTAATATTTATCTTCTGTCCTTTTCTTAATGAAATAGAAGGAAAAAGATGCACTGAACTTAATTTTAGTTTAAGTAGTTTGTGAACAAGAGAATCGGCGCCATTGTATTACATTTTAAAAATCCTAATTAAATGGTACTAACAGATACAACAGTATCAATACTTTATGTCAATTTATCACCTAAAAAAACAATTGTGAACACTTTGTTAGTTGCTAAAATAGGTCTGGATTTTAGCAAAACAACTATAAACTTCCTCCCCTGCTTGACATCAATGAACTCCTTTGTCCTTGTGGCAGTAACACAACAAAGAAAAACAATGCTGCTGCCTATTAAATCACAGGACATTTGTAATTTACAGAAAGTAAAGAATTTAGTGGCAGTAAGTTTCTGAAGGTTTCACAACTCAGTGGGTCCCGCTTAATGGCAGATAAAATCGCGACAGGCCCAGACGGAGATGGCGGGATGAGCTGGACTTCTTTAATAAAGATTGGTCCTTGGTAGCTCTGGACTGAGATGAGGTGGAAAGATAGTATGGAGGCCTTTGTCCAGCAGTTGGACATTAACCTTTTAACTACCACAGTCATGTATAGACGAAAAACCAAAATGTGCACAGCACGCCACAGTTATGGCTACGTGACAAACTTTTCTAGGTAATTCGTAGCTTAGCACCGAGGGCACGTTTTTGCTTTTATTACATGGCAGTCACAAGGTTAATGGCTCATCATCTGTCTAGCCTTTTTACAACTATGTTGGGGTTTATTTGCAGTCTAACCGGATGCGTTAATGGCTAATAATAATAATATGTTTCTGAAGGACATTTAAATAAAAAAACTACACCTACATCATGATAGGCTTGAATTTATAGTTGTTTTGCTTTACTCATTGAAGGACATGGAACGAGACAATAGAAGTCTTGTTGTTATAACATCTGGGGGCATTTAGTGTCTCACAAAGTGTTAGGTTATAACAATCTTGGTAAGGGTAAGGTACAGCCACCCATGAGACAGTCATTTCAATGCTTCCAGACTGTTTCAATCTTTGTAATGTGCTACAGCTGAAGATATTTTCAGTATCATTCCACTTTTCATCTGATATTATTGATACTGGAAATATGAAATAACGTAAGGGACATTTTGTTGAAAATGAATTATATATTAAAACTAAATTAAAGGATTTATTGATATTTTGCTATTTTAGCTTAAAAAAATGAAGGAATCTAAGAAACTTTGTCCTAGACACTTTTTATATAAAACATAATAGTTAAAAAATTACAGTGAGTTTTGTAAGAAAAATACCCTATTTTTGCTCTCCTAACAATTGTAGTTTTGTCCCTTACGTTATTTCGTATTTCCAGCATCGTTATGGTAATATGTCCCTAAAATTAAATGCAGTCTATCAAGGAGGCCCACAACAGTAGTAGCTACTGTGGAGGCTGCCATCTAGCCAGTACACAATTCCTATTTACAATAATTTTGCATTCAAATTGCATCTTCCAATTACAGTAGGTATTAAATAGCAGTACCACGCTCCAAATTCTGTTTGATCTCAGCAGTGTGCTCTCCATAGAATCTCTCAAGTTTCTTGTTGAATTTAGCGTTCCTTTCATTGATGTAATCAATGTCTGCATCGTCATTGTGTGTGCGTCTTCTTGAGTAGCGAGCTCTCTTGGCAATCTGCCCTTCCAAGTCATCCACCATCTTGTCAATGGCTTCCCTACGGTCTTCATGCATTCCGTGAATAATAACATTAGGACCACCATAGAAGGCATCACCATATTTTTGTTTCTGTTTCTCATACTGTTCTATGTCTGTTGTTGGCATGTTTTTAACCAGTCTATTGTACTGTCTTATGGTAGCTTGTTCATATGTAGAAAAGCCTTCATCGGGATTCTTTTTCTTCTTCTTCCGTTCAAGTCGCTCAGCCTCTGTTGCGGATATATTTAGTAGTTTGACTCGGTCGTAATCCTTGCCTGCTTTTTCTGCCTCTTCTCGCTTAGCTTGGTCATCGAGCAGCCATTCTGCCTGTCGTCGTTTCGCCTCGTAGTTCGGTGGTAGTTTATTCCTCGCCTCTTCTGCGACCACTTCTTGATGGTTGTGCGTCCTTGCTTCGTTTCTGGCTGAATGAAGAGATTTCAGCCTCTTCATGCGTTCAGCTTGTTTCTCAGCGAACGACATCTCTTTAGGTGCTGATGTTGACCCTTCTGCCGTGGCACTCATTGTTGTTGTTTTTAAAATGAACACTTGTTTCGTAAGTTACAGCTTGGAAACACTTTCTTTTACCTAAAATTAGTGAATGTTGTCGACTTCTTTACGACGAAACAAAGATCGAAAATTTGACAGTAGGAGCTCAAAATGTCAATGTCTTATGTCAGTTCATCAAGTGTTGTGCGTTGAGAATATAAAGTAGTCAATTATTTTAGGCGATTATAATATTCATTAGCGTAGATTGTAAATAACATTATTATTTACAATCAACGCTCATAAAGAACTTAGGTTATCTTTGAACAGTGATTTAAATGTTTCCATCACACTTTTCCAGGCTTTGAAGAAAACTTTCGCCAACATTCTCACCATTTCACAATATTGAACGTTTGTATACAAAAAAGCCATAGACGCGTGTTACGTGCCCTGCCTACACCAAATCAGCTGAATAGCGACATGAATAGCTGTTTACGTCAATCGGACGTTTCCATGTAAAACTGCAACATGCCACCTGCCGACTCATCGAATCAACGCCTCGTGTCGCCGGGCGTTCACCTACTTCGAGAACTGCTGATGCCGCATCCACGTTTAGGAATCAGTAGAATTGCAATATTAATAAGTTAATCGTTCTCACGACACTTCGGTACTAGCATCGTCCGAACCTAGACATAGAAATTATTATAAGTTAAATTGTAATCTTTGATCTTATTAAAGCCTTATTAAAATAATTTCGGTTTTTTTTAAGTCCTCCGGCTGTCACCTTCGTAATTGGCGCAGTCGGTAGGATATTCGAGGCAGTGCGCGGCGCGGTATAGATTTCCAAAAATCGTTAATCTGCTGACTCCGATAGTCGCTGTCGGTATTTCCAAGTACCTCGTCGAATATCCGAACTTAAGAAGACGCAGCTGAGGACGTATCCAGCCATCGATACACCGAGAAAAACCATGTATATGTAAGTCCTTGAAACTTTCTTTGAGTGTTGCTCCCGACTCCTTCCTTTTAACCCCTATATAATAATATTAATTCAAAATTTTTCATCCAAGGGAAACTAGGAGAAAATCTGTCTCATCCAGACAGATAAATAGGACCAGGGAAGTAGATTTAATTAGGTTTATAGATTCAGATACACTAGGATTAGATATATTATTTAGTAGTGACGAAATGGAATTGAACCCCGATACTATCTTTAAGGCCTTACGCCCAGTGCCAGACTTTGATGGCAATCCGAATGTTCTAACTCGTTTCATTAAAATATGTGATCAGCTCGTAATAAAATACGTCAGAAATGACCCGAACTGCGAATTAACTAATCTATGTGTAATAAACGGCATTTTAAACAAAATTACGGGATCTGCCGCTACAACTATAAATTCTAATGGTATACCTGCAAATTGGCAAGGTATTCGTGACGCTTTAATTAACAACTTTAGCGATCAGAGGGACGAGACCGCCCTTTATAATGACATGTCCTTACTAGCGCAAGGAAGTAGCACTCCGCAAGAATACTATGACAAATGCCAGACCCTTTTTAGCACTATAATGACTTATGTCACCTTACATGAAAGTATAGCTACCACCATTGAAGCAAAACGCGACCTTTATAGAAAACTTACGTTACAATCCTATGTCAGAGGTCTTAAAGAACCTTTAGGGTCCCGTATCCGGTGTATGAGACCCGAAACTATAGAAAAGGCTCTGGAATTTGTACAGCAAGAATTGAATGTCATGTACCTACAGCAACGCAACGAAAGTATTCCCGAGCGACGTAACCCGACGCAGCAAGCGCATTCAACCCATAGAATGCCACCAGCGGTCCTTATGACCACACCCAAACCTTTTAGCTTTCCGAGTGCAGGCACGAGCTGGCATAAGCCTATGCCCATGCCGCCGCAGCAGCAGCAGCAGCAATGGAGGCCACCCTTCCAGCATAATCAGGTACCTCATCGTGCTCCCAACATGTTAAGTCGAACCCAGCAAATGTTTCGCGCACCCCCGCCAAACTACCACCCCCAGAGTAACATATTTAGGCTACCGAACGCAAATCCCCCAGCGCAATATACAGGTCCGAAACCGATGAGCGGTGTTAGTCACTTCGTACCAAAACCAATAGGGTTACCAGGACATGATTGGCGTAGATCAGGAAACCCACCATCTAGTAATTACTTCAAAACACGTGAAATGAATTTTAACGAAATGACAGACTTTGAAAACGCTTATGTGTATCCCGACTATTGCTATGAACAACCTGACTATTCCTGTTACTATGACTATCCCGACTTTTATTACTTCAATCAGACCGAGCCCGATTATTGTTCAAATGTACAGGACGGCACGCAATCACAGAGTACTAACGATGCGAAGAGCTTAGAAGCACCACAGTCGCCTACTCCTAGTGCTAATTCGGATTTTCCCATGGAGAAGAATCGAAAAGGGTTAAAATAGAATTGAATATACAATCTAAAAGGGAATTACGTTATATTCAGATATCGGATCCACCACTAAAGTTATTGTTAGATACCGGAGCTAACCAATCTTTTATTAGTCCCGAGGCAGTCGAACAATACTTTTCGCATATACCTTTGAACTTCGACCCATTTGAAGTAACAAATGCCCGTGTAACTAGTACACATAATCATTCCATTACTATTTCAAACTTTCCTGAATTTAATAACCCTACGAATGTTAAGTTTTTCATTTATAAGTTCCATAATTACTTTGATGGACTAATAGGCCTAGATTTACTTGATGGAGCACAGATTGATCTTAAAAATAATTATTTAATTACAGATTTTACTACCATACCTATTCGGTTCTACCAATGTAAAAAGTCCAGTTATCAGGAAACCATTCCCGCGAATTCATCAAAATTATTAAATATTCCTATTTATAGCCCAGACGGTGACGTTTCCATAGCTCAGCAAACATACAATAATTGCATTATTCATGAATGCATTACTCGCGTTACTGACTGTACGGGCATCGTAGAAATTGAAAACCCGACCGATTATGACTCACTCATTACTTTTGAACGCCCTTTACAAGCAGAGATATTTAATAATGAGTGCATTAGCACTAAACAAAATCCTAGACGCGTTAAAGAGGTTTTATCTCGATTGCGTACAGACCATTTAAATATTGAAGAAAAAACTAATTTAGAGACTTTATGCAGTCGTTTTGCTGACGTATTCTATGTAGAAGGAGAACCTTTGACTTTTACAAATAAAATAAAACATCGTATTAGAACGACTGACGAACTTCCCGTATATACGAAAAGTTATCGCTACCCGTTTGTTCACCGACAAGAAGTTAGAGACCAAATCACTAAGATGCTGGACCAAGGTATCATAAGACCTTCTGAATCAGCTTGGAGCTCACCTATTTGGGTAGTTCCCAAGAAGGCAGACGCATCAGGCAAACAGAAGTGGAGAATCGTAGTTGACTTTCGTAAATTAAATGACAAGACCATAGACGACAAATACCCGATTCCTAACATAAATGACATACTTGACAAGCTTGGTAAATGCCAGTATTTTACTACTTTAGACCTGGCATCTGGATTTTATCAATGTGAGATGCACGCTGATGATATCCCGAAGACAGCCTTTAACGTGGAACATGGGCACTTTGAATTTTTGCGCATGCCCATGGGTTTAAAGAACTCTCCATCTACTTTCCAAAGAGTGATGGATAATGTGCTCAGAGGATTACAAAATGACATCTGCCTTGTGTATCTTGATGACGTCATCATCTTTAGTACGTCATTGCAAGAGCACATGATTAATTTAGAAAAAGTATTGAGTAGATTACAGGAATCTAACTTTAAGATTCAGATGGATAAGTCCGAATTTTTAAAGTTAGAAACGACGTTTTTAGGTCATGTAATTAGTGGAGAAGGTGTTAAACCTAATCCTGATAAAATAGCGGCTATACAGAAATATCCATTACCTAAAACCCCAAAAGAAATAAAACAGTTCCTCGGATTATTAGGCTATTATAGGAAATTTATCCCGGACTTTGCCCGCATCACTAAGCCTATGACAAAATGCCTAAAAAAAACTAACAAAATTACTTTTGACTCCGACTACATTGACTGTTTTAACAAATGTAAGACTTTACTCACAAATGACCCAATCTTACAGTACCCCGACTTCACTAGAGAGTTTATATTAACAACTGACGCCTCTAATGTAGCTATTGGCGCTATACTCTCACAAGGTACCATTGGCTCAGATAAACCCATCTGTTACGCCTCAAGAACCTTGAACGATAGTGAAACCAACTATAGCACTATCGAGAAGGAGCTTTTAGCCATAGTATGGGCTACAAAGTATTTCAGGCCTTACTTATTTGGTCGTAAATTCAAAATACTCACCGACCACAAGCCACTACAGTGGATAATGAACCTTAAGGAGCCTAACTCAAGACTGACTAGATGGCGCCTTAAACTAAGTGAATACGACTACACTATAGTTTACAAAAAGGGAAAATATAACACCAATGCTGACGCTTTATCCCGAGTAGAAATTAACAACGAGGAGACCGAGTCAATGTTAGCTAACCCATCAGAGCGACCACACTCGAGAACAGGTTCCACGACAGCCACTGCACATACCAGCACTGAAAATCCTATTCTAGAAGTACCTATTACGGACGAACCTTTGAACAAATTTCACCGGCAATTATGCATTACTATAGTAGGGGACATTAAACGACGTACAACCGCTACCAAACCCTTTGATACACACACCCGTACATTTGTTCAAGTTTCAGAATCGAACTTAGAACAAGACGTAGTAAATGCTATAAAAGAATATGTCAACCCCAAAGTTAAAACCGCTTTAAAAATAACTCCACCTTTAGGCATGTATTCAATCATACCCATAATCCAGAATAATTTTAAAAGTTCAGCAATTAACTTAGTATTAGCCAAAACAGAATTAGAAGACGTCAAAGAGTATCTAAGACAGCAAGAAATTATAAAACACTACCATGAAGGGAAAACTAATCATAGAGGAATAAACGAGTGTCATCTTGCCCTTTCCCGGAAATATTATTGGCCTAAAATGAGGGAGGAAATAACTAAATACATTAATGAGTGTACCATTTGCGGACAAACGAAATATGATAGGAACCCGATCAGACCACAATTTAATGTAGTACCCCCAGCAACTAAACCCTTCGAATTAATACACATGGATCTCTTCACAGCTCAAAATGAAAAATATTTGACAGTGGTAGATGTTTTCTCAAAGTATGGACAAGCATACCATTTGAGAGATGGTACAGCAATAAGCATACTCCAAGCAGTTTTAAATTATAGTACACATCATGGTTTACCGCTAACAATAGTGACCGATAACGGCACAGAATTCACAAACCAGCTATTCTCCGAATTTACAAGATTACATAAAATTAACCACCATAGAACATTAGCACACTCCCCTAACGACAACGGAATCATTGAACGATTTCACTCTACGTTACTAGAACACTTACGTATTTTACGATTACGTCAAAAAGACGAACCTGTAATCAACCTCATGCCTTATGCCTTACTAGCATATAATAGTTCAGTTCACAGCTTCACCAAGTGTAGACCACATGACATAGTTAGAGGACATTTTGACCCAAGAGACCCCCTTGACGTTAACATGACTGAACACCTAATGCAACAATATATCTTGACACACCGAGACCAGATGAAAACTGTATTTGACCTTATCAATAGCTTTACGCTTACTGACCGTACAAACATCATACAAAACAGGAATAAGGATAGAGAGCCCGAAATAGAATACCAACCCGAACAAGAAATATTCATTTCTAACCCGGCAGCCAACCGACAAAAATTAGCACCACGTTACACTCATGACACTGTTCTAGCCGACCTTCCGATTCATATATACACCTCCAAAAAGAAAGGCCCTGTAGCTAAGTCTCGACTAAAACGTATCCCTAAGAGATCAAAATTGTTACAGGATACTGCTGGCGATATTAGTTCAACCAATACCAGCGCTCGAGATAAGACTTGAAAGCTTGGACGATGGACCTGGACTCTGACCCTTCAACCTTGGACAAACGAGGCTCATTACGCACTACCATACCTTCCTACAATACATAAACTTAACTTATATTGAACATAAAGTCGATTCTGTAAGGTCTCAACTCGACTATTTCCAGACTAAACTAGACAACCAATCCTTTCTCTTATATGAACTCCAAATGGATCATTTAGCTAATAAATTAAGTCAAATTAGTTCTCAGTTAAAAACACTAGAACCCGGTCGTAGTAAAAGAGGTCTCATAGATGGATTAGGGTCCGTTATAAAAAGCATTACCGGAAACCTAGACCATACGGATGCCCAAAAGTAAAATAATGCAATTAACCTTTTAGAAAGTAACAACGATAAAATAGTATCGGAGTTTAATGAGCATGTTAGTCTTAACAAAGTCTGGATGGCTCGATATAGTGACATACTCTCGAAAATTGTTAGCAATCAAGAGAAAATCAATAGTACTTTAGCATTACTTTTAGACAAGAAAACTGCTGCTAAAAATGATCTTATAAGATTTGCAAAGTTTGCTCAGTTGCTGACTATAATAAGTGATAACACGGAAGATTTATTTTTAGAGATAACTCGGATTGAAGATACCTTAGCTTTTATACGTGCATCAAGCACCCATCATAGTATGTTAGGCATAGATACCTTAAGTAATATGATTAAGCGATTAAAATCTATATACGGCCAGGATCAGTTAATAGATGCAGATTTAAGAGAGTACTATACAGTTATAAAACCTGGTTATTATTACATAAATAAAAAAATTGTTATCATATTTAAAGTTCCAATAATCAGCTCAGATAAGTTTGAATTATACAGACTAGCAATAGTTCCCAATAAACTAATGTACACCTATATTCCTCCTTACCCTTTCATCGCAACCAATGGGAAAGTTTTCAAGTACATAGAGGCTGAATGCCCGAAGTTTGGCCTATATCATCTCTGCGAAGAAGAAATCAACCGTCAACCAACGAGAGGACATCTAGATTGCATCCAAGGCCTCATCTACAACCAATCTCTGGAGAAATCATGCCTGCCTACGAAGCTCACACTGACTAAAGCAGCAATGGAACAATTGGACGACAGACGCTACACGCTCATCTTTCCACAATCGACCCGGGTAGAGCTACAATGCGAACGTCAAGAATACATCTCCCTGCATGGAAGTTATCTCGCCACCATCCCACGAAAATGTCTACTACGCACCGAGCGATTCACTATCACCAACTCTAACGACCATATCAAGGGGCAGCCGCTGAAAATCACTGAAATACCTATGAACCTGAACATTGTTGAAGAAACTATTCCACATCTGAAACTAAACCCACTGCACCTGAAAAACCTACACGAAATCGAAGAGAAGATCATGATGCAACATCCAGTACAAATAGATCACACAATTGCGGAAAATTCACTATACCATACGACGATCCCACTATACGTCATACTATTCGGTGCAACTGTACTGATCGTTACCCTCACTATACGTCGGTATAACGTTTGCACAAAGCTTACAAAACCACAAACATCAGATGGAAACCCTGAAAATCATCATTACGAAGACGCAGAATCGCCCACAATCAAGAAACAGACCCCAGCAACATTTTCGATCAAAGTCCTCAAATAGTTGCTGTTCTGAGGGGGGAGGTGTTACGTGCCCTGCCTACACCAAATCAGCTGAATAGCGACATGAATAGCTGTTTACGTCAATCGGACGTTTCCATGTAAAACTGCAACATGCCACCTGCCGACTCATCGAATCAACGCCTCGTGTCGCCGGGCGTTCACCTACTTCGAGAACTGCTGATGCCGCATCCACGTTTAGGAATCAGTAGAATTGCAATATTAATAAGTTAATCGTTCTCACGACACTTCGGTACTAGCATCGTCCGAACCTAGACATAGAAATTATTATAAGTTAAATTGTAATCTTTGATCTTATTAAAGCCTTATTAAAATAATTTCGGTTTTTTTTAAGTCCTCCGGCTGTCACCTTCGTAATTCGCGTAAAATTTGTGTTTGTTTACCTATTTTGTCAGGTTTCCGCATGTGATGCCTTGCTTGACCTATTAATAAATAGACACGGCATCGTTTTTAATGAAGATATTTTGAAAAATATGACCTATATTGAAAAGCAGTTCAATTGATTCTGCTCCTTATTGTGATCAAACACATTGTACACCTGACACATTGAATACACATTTGTTACGGTTGCTAATCATATTTTGATCAACATACAATATGATACTGAACTGCAAATTGCAAAAAACTTAAGAACATTCAATTTCATGGCTTTTCATCCTAAACGAACCTTAACAATCGAATCCGACAGTGAATCGAACGGTTGTGAACAGCTGTGCTGGGCAGTGAATCGTTCATTAGAAAAAAATATACGAATAAAAATCGGTTGGCGACGTTGTAATGCGAGGTTTCGTCAAACTTAGGTGGTGACCTCAGTTTGACTGAACCTCGCATTCGATTCTTAGTCGATTATGACAATAAATATGTCAAACCCAGTCCAATCCAGTATTGCCATTACTAGAGATAAATAATAAAATAAAAACGTTTTTATTTTATTTATATTTCAATAAAATTAAAGCGCATTTATGTAGCTTGGATACTATTTCAATATTTAATTATTATAATATTTATTTCAAGACACTCGCAAACGCACGTAAGCAAAACTTTCGAAAACTTCGTGTAGTTTGACGTTGAAAATGAATATCTATACGAATGAAGTTAGAAACACATCAAACAACTTCGATGAACCAAACTGAAGTAAGGCAGTCTGTCGGTGTTTTGGAACAGTGACGGTTGTGTGAAATTGTGTTGAAAAGTATATTTTTCTGATAAATTTAAAGTGTTTCTGGAGTTCACGATGTCGGATGAAATTGCGGAGAATGGAACAGCGAACGGAGACGTCCCAGAGATCGAGCTGATCATTAAGGTAGCTATAGTTTTTACACGTGTCAAGCCCAAGATTAGCTGCTTACATCGGTCAACACGACACTGGCGGCATGCGTTACTGTACTATAGTTGGCCTTCGGAGATATAAGAAGATTGTGAAGAGGTGGCAAACGTGATAAACGCAGTTCTATGCGGCAAAGCTCGTACTTTCAACAGTTAGCCGAACATACCGTGTTTATGCAGAACATGCATTATAAATCGCATGAAATTGTCGTGCTGCGCTCGTATGCATGAAAGTATATTATTACTGCACATAAAATGCGCGTTATTTAGGTCACTAGCAACTGTTTTGTTGTGTTTGGCGCGTATTTTTATCGTCCATGGTAATTGCACCTCGTTCTAATGTTAGGTACACACCTAAGTATATCGGTTGCCTGTTAGATTGCAGCGGACGTCATCAGCTGAACCAAGTTAGCGTTAGTTATGTAATTAGGTATAAACCGGCTGCAATATGATAGTTCCTGTAAGAGCTGTACCATTTCAAAGTGGAGAAGAAAGTTGGAAACTTTGTATGATGTCACAGTTTGGCAATGGACAAGATTTACTAGTTGTACTGTTTAGTCATACACGTAATAGAATCGTGGTTGTCCTGTTCACACAATTACTAATAAATGAGTCACCACCCTTAGGCACTTCGTGTATAATATTGAACATACTTTAAATAACCATGGCTGTAAAAAGTTTTTAAACGGTTTATTAGTCATAATTTCTAACACCATTTATAAACTCCATGTTCTAACCAAAGTAAATAAAAGAGAGGAAAATAATACCAAAAGAAACTTAAATAAACCATTAAAAGATATAGTGTTTGTATACAGAAATTTACAAAACAAAAAAAAATAAATAAATAAATAAATAAATAAAATAAGCAAGTATTTATTTATCATCATCTGCCTAGCCTCTTACAACTATGTTGGGGGTCGGCTTCCAGTCTGAACGGATGCAGCTGAATACCAGTACCTATTTTACATGGAGTGACTGCCTATCTGACCTCCACAACCCAGATACTGGGTAATTCGATACCCTTTGGTAAGATTGGTTGTCAGACTTTCGGGCTTCTGACTTATACCCATAACAACTGTCAAAGATCCACAAATGACAGCCATTAGCTTGACATGCCTTCCGAGCCATGGAGGAGTCTCGGTATGTAAAGATGGTCACCCATCCACAGATTAACCGCGGCAAGCGTAGCTTAACCTGATCAATTGACCTTTGCGGCTGTTATTATTTAGCCACGGGCCCCTCTAATAATTAAGAAGATTACTTTAATACAATATACTGCAAGATGATGAAATTATGATGGTACTTATAATTTCACTATCAATCCATTATAAATGTAGATCACCCATTTTGTTCGATACACGTCCGATTTTGTTTTACTTGGGATAGAAAATAAAAAGTTGGCGGCCAGGAATGAATTACATTTTATTTGAATGGTTGCAGTAGTAGAAACATTTATTTATTTATTTAATACTTCACTCACATAAACATACAGAGGCAGACTTAATGCCATAGGCATTTTCTACCAGTCAACCTTTGGGTGATCCAGAGACAAATAGTAGTAGGTGCAATCATGTAAATTGAATAAATATTTTAAATACAAAGATAGGCATAAACCTATTAAAACTATTAATATAATAAATACATAATTACATATAAGGACAAATAAATATATATAAATACATGAATATACTAAAAAGAAATAAGACAAACAAAGAGAAAATATTAGCGTTGTGATGATACTGCCAGGTTCTTGTGAATGTGCTCGCGAACCTTAACTTTAAAGCGTAATCGGTTAATTGCCATTATGTTTTCCTGGGGGAGCGCATTTGTATGGCTACAATGCTGTAATGAATTTGAGAATAAAGATATACTTACAATGATCTTATTTTTCGATCAACCTAGCCTAGCTCCCAAATATAAATAATATACCTCGTAATCCAAATTGTTTTCGACCTTGACACCTTAGTAAAAATAATGAGTTATATGTGTACTTTAAAAATATGTAATTATTACTGAATAGCCCAGAATGGGTGATGTCCTTTTCATATCAGTAGATTATACTTTGGAGAATATTACTATCACAGTTTCTCAATAGCTGGGTTAGGCATCAAATAACTGTAGATATCAAATGCCATGCCATGTGCTTATCAATGCTAATGACATCATTGATATCATACTCTAAATTGAAATCATAATTTTAACCCTTAAATGCATAATGTTGCCATATGGCAACAAAGTACGTCATTTAATTTTTTTAAGAATGTGATAGCTGTGAGTTTCTGATTGCACCTCTTTTTGTCAAAACAATATAAATACTCTATGAATATTAATATTATTGTATAATTATTATATATTTATTATCTAAATTCTATAGATAAATACCTATACAATAGCATTTTTTGCAATACGATAAAATAAATCATGCATTTAAGGGTTAATTTGTGGGTAAGGAGCATGTCTATTGAAGTACATGAAATAATAAGAAAAAATGTTTAATAAATGCAGCTTCACTACTCTAAATATCTGCTGCATAGAGTAGGTAGGAAGTTACCAACCAAAAGAATGTAAACAATATTTTAGACAAAGGGCTGTTTCTGCATTCCACAAAAATTTTCATGATCAAGTATAAAATCAATGAAATAAGTACTGCAATCTGGTGAATAAAGCAATCATTTTTATTAATGTGTTTATTACCTTCCTGCGCTACATACAATTTCTTACAAAAGCAGACTACAAAGACAGAGAGTGTTTATTTGCTCTTAACTATGGGAATGGAAGAAAAACATGAAATTGATCTGTCTCTTTATTGTCTATGTATGACTGTTTATAATGAGGGAAATAGGTTGTACCACAGTGTGTTCATGCCTTAGATAGACAGGTTAATTTTGTCTGATCAGTGTAAGAAGATAGCCGCTAAGCTTAACCCTTAACCATCTACCACTGCGGTCCCTGAGACTGCAAAATATTTTTGCATTCAAATATTTCGATGTGTAAGTGTCGTAGGACAGTGCGTATCTATATACCTTTTCTACACATCCTTTATTTACGAAAAACCTTTAAAACCCGTTTCTCTTTCTAACCCTTAGGTTACGTTTAAGTTAAAAAAAGATAGGTAGCATGATTGTTTACTTCAAATTGTCTTATTCATGGTACTGTATGGAAGATTCGTATTTGCATTGAAATAAAAGCTATTATTATCCCGCGTATGAGAAAATTTAAATAGGTCGACAACAATTTGTGTTTGTTTACCTATTTTGGGGGGTTAAAAAAAGTAGTTCAATTGATTCTGCTCGTTATTCTGATCAAACTATTTTCAGGTTTTGCGCATTTAACGTTACACGTTGTATTAAGTATGATTTGGGATTCATTACATAGTAATGTGTTTGAAATGCTGCCAATATGTGCAAAAAGTATAAACAATGTTTACTTCAGTAATGTATTTATAGGAACTATGTCACTAAGTCAATGTCGATGGTGAGACCTTCTGTGTTGAAATATTACATTAACTGGTCAGTCGTATAATAAATATGTTATGTAGTAATATTGTGATTCTTAATAATTACATCATCTATTTCATTAGTACCTATTTGTAGTTAACAAAATTACCTACATAAATTCTTAAAGTTTTTGATCTTTTATCTCATTCTTGCGTATTCTGATACGCGACTATTACCGCGATTATGCTACTAAAATGTTGTGCTTTAGGCAAAATCCTTGGAAGACACAAATTGTCTAGACATCCAAAATTGCAGTATTACACCTGCTACCGTTCTTAGCTAGCTAACTACTAACATTTTACGTTTACATGTGAGTAACCCATAATAGCAGTTTTCATAATGAAGTGGGGCTAATAAGTAGTTAAAGGTACAATAAACATTGTAATCTTACAATATTCAGGTGTTTTCAAGACATAATTGCTTTACGTAGCATTTACATTGCCATCTAGGGGCCTATGCACACGGCTTTTTTATAAACGCGTTCTACGTGATGCACTTCGACGGCGCGTTTTCTCCTTTGAAAAAGCAGAATTAGTTGCGTTTACAACGCGTAAAAAACGACGTGGCCTAATACCTAACGCAAAAACTTAATTGGCCACTCGCGTAATATTTCCTCATTAGGTAGTTCATAAATGGTTTGCCTAAAGGGGCTCGCCGTTTGATGAGATCAGCTCAATTACCGCCACCCCATACTGGTGCGACGATTAACCCGACCCACTCCGACTGCATTCGCGTGCACCTGCGCTTTTGAGAAATAAAAACTTTTTATAACTAGGGAAACATCGTATGTGCTGTAAGAAAAGGATAAAAAACATCAGATGATCCTATTTACAACCTTAATATAAAATTTTACAATGTCTTACTTATAACTTTACAAAAAAGAACTGCCTACTAAAAAGACCACAGCATGAAACTATGAAGTTGTTCGGCTTATGAATGGGTGTAAGTGACAAACTTGCAACGCATCGAGCACGGCTCGTGTTCGGCGATCGTAAAACACCTTGTTTTGGTCGTTCATCAAGTGCGTTCAGATGAGTTGGCTTGAATTATTATTTACAACCTTAATATTAAATTTTACAATGTCTTATAACTTCACAAAAAAGAACTGCCTACTAAAAATACCCCAGCATGAAACTATAAAGTTCGGCTTATGAATGGGTGTAAGTGGCAAACTTGCAACGCATCCAGCACGGCTCGTGTTCGGCGATCGTAAAACACCTTGATTTGGTCGTTCATCAACTGCGTTCAGATGCGTTGGCTTGAATTATTATTTACAACCTTAATATTCAATTTTACAATGTCTTATAACTTTACAAAAAAGAACTGCCTACTAAAAATACCCCAGCATGAAACTATAAAGTTGTTCGGCTTATGAATGAGTGTAAGTTGCAAACTTGCAACGCATCCAGCACGGTTCGTGTTCGGCGATCGTAAAACACCTTGTTTTGGTCGTTCATCAACTGCGTTCAGATGCGTTGGCTTGAATTATATAATTTTAATTGGCATCGTATAGATTACGAGCGAGCAGAACGAATGTCTACTAGGAAGTCAGCGGCCCGCGAATACGATAGTTGCAGTTTGGCCTAAAAAAATGATAGATATTACCAAATCGGGTATTACAGACTTGCAGTCTGCTCTTATTTCATTTTTCTTTCCGAGTCGGTTTAGAAGTGGTTTTATTCCAAAAACATGAACCACATTCTGAAACCTAAAGGAAGAATGCAAATCCTCCCGTTAATACAAAGATCTGTCTTACTTATAAATTGCTGATCATAACAAAGACCACTCATGTTTTGTAACACGATCGAGTAATTATACGGTTACAGTATTTCTAGAAGTTTCGAAGTACCTGCATTGAATGCATCTCCTAGTGCGGCGGGCATTCCACGCGAGAGAGCGCATGCGCGCCTTCGAAACAGAAACCTGCGCGGCTGCGCGGGCGCCATCCAGGGGAAAGTGACACTGTGCACGCGACTGCTCGTGCGTCCGGGGGACCGAGTGACATGAACGATTAGCATGCTCACCCAACATTCGTGACGGTTATGGAAATATATCATTTTTGCTCGTCAGTATGGCTAATTACGTTGTGCATCTTGGAGAAATATTATCTTCCATATTTGGTCCATATTCGCTCTTGAGTCACGAGGTGATCTGGTCTCTTTGAATGGTCATCTGTCTTTAATGTACTTACCAGAACTCGTTGTTCTCTTTTCATCTCCCGTTCTCAAAAGGGAAGTCAAAGTGTCCACCGGTGTAGAAACATGGATTCGTTTATTATGATGTTGATTTGAAAGAGCATTGCAGTTGAGAATGTGTCATGCTCACTTAAATGTCTCGCTGATGGTGGCGCGTGTGTTGAATCATTCGGTTCCCTACAAACTGGTTGAGCTGAATAGTGCTGATCCACGCTTCATGTTCGTGAACGGGCGCTGTCGGTTGAGACTGGTCAACTCTTAACTGCCAGGGCTTATTTTTAATTTTATATTTTGAATTGTTTCTTCATTTGATTTTTTTTTACATTGTTCTCACATATAGAAGCAACAATAATAATGTACCAGGATTTTGTAATATCTTGATTTAAAGTTGAGTGTCCCTTGGAGTTTCTTGCCCGTTCTTCTCCATAGAGATCTACGTTTTGGAATGGGCAGCTAGCTTTAACTTTCTAACTGACCGACTATTTGACAATTCAAAAGTGCCTTTAAATGGTGAGAGTTTGAGTTTTAGTTTTGTCTTGCGATTTAGGTCTTTAAAGACAGCAGCAACATTCTCTGAAATTCTTCAAGCGTCATTGTTTGGCATTTCGAAGATCGGATATTGTATGCTGTGAACTTTGATGTAGCCGATTTAGGTAAACGAATCGATGGAATGCAAGACAATAGAATTTCATTTTGACTGTTCAACATTCATTGCGTAGTTTATGTTTTTGAGCAAACAATTCTTACGAACGTATGACGCCATTGATTAGCTATTATCCTTCAAAATGATTCACATTGTGATTGATACACTCTTTGATTTTTTTTATACGATCTATCGAAAGCTTTGACGAATGTAAAAATGGCGATCTGAGACCCCCATTAATATTCAAAGAAAATAAATAACATTCGTTATGCAGAGCAACAGTTACAGATGAATTATTTATTCAAGCGCGAACGGTTTTTTCTAAACTTCGATGGAAAAAGGTGAAACTAATGTAGGATCATGTTTGATAGATGTAACGTTCAATTAAACTCTTGAAATATATTCATTTTATTGCCACGCAGTGATCTGAACGCTTTCATTAAACACGCCAAATGATCATTAGCTTTGTCGGTGAATTTTATCGTGGTTAATAAAATATCAACACAAATATGCCTTTGAAAAGGCGACGACCTAATCAAAATGATTGATATGATGATAATGAAGTAAACTCGAACAAAAGATACTAACCCGAATGATACAAAGTGTTACATAAGTTATGTTAGTCAGTAACTATTTGCAAGGTGTCTCAATGACAGTGTGGTAATAACTTTACGAATACTCAATATTTACCGTGTACTTAGCAACAATCGATCATAAAATGAAGTGTGAACACAAAAAGTGACGCAAATATAGCCTTTGCCACGACTCGTCCGCCTACGTTTCAGGCAGTTTTTGCGATACGCGCGAATTTAAGTCAAAATATACTTTCAAATTATAATGAAACGGTTTATTATCGATTGGCGAATATTCGCTGATGGAGCGTATCCTTGACATTGGACTCGAAACTGGCTGTTCGGATGACTGGCTCGCCAACTGGATGCACTGCCGGACGGACTCGTAATACATAGCTTGTACAATTAATATGCAGTGATGCGCGCAGTTATTCGAAATAATGGCGTTAAATAATAACAGGGCCTTCATTCGTTTTATATTGAGACGAATTGGATTTCGTGTATTGGAATTGTTTCCAAGTATTACCCATAATATAATGACACCTGTTGACTCTTCAATGTTCTAATAATGAGTACCAACTCCTTACGTGGATTTGTTAACCAATAAGGTGGTGTTAAAGACATAAAGATTTTTTTTGTTTATTGTCATTGGCATCTAATAATAAAGCTGAAGAGTTTGTTTGTTTGTTTGTTTGAACGCGCTAATCTCTAGAACTCCCAGTCGGATTTGAAAAATCCTTTTCGCCTTTGATAGCCCAAATCTTGCGGAAGGCTATGGGCTATTAAACATCTCGCTAGGACCTTGAGGAGCGAAGCAAAAATAATAAAATTCTGGAAAAACGCTAAGCGAAAACGAGGTACTAGCGCAGACAGGCGTTGCGATGCGACGGGGTGGGTCGGGCGAAGTTGCGGGCAGAAGAGTACTGCATACAGCTATACAAGGATCTATGTATTGGCGCGTGGCCAAATTCGGAACTAGCGCTGCCTTATTGTTTTTTCAATACATTTCACAAAACAATTTCGTACAAATGTTTACCGGCAGCGCCACCCTGTCAACGTCTTTCGAGCGCTAAAAGATCTTGTAGTACTTGTACACAAGACAGTAAAACAATGCCTTCAGAAGATGACAAAAAGTAAGTTCCAAGCACTTAAGGGAGTTGCGAATAACAGTTTCGTCTTGTTCGTGTAAATATGAATTATGTAGGTATGTTGTGCTAAACAGTTCAATGCCCCAGCTAGTAAGGACAGACCGCAGACAGGGCCTTCTCCCTCTCCCTGTCTACCCCCCTAAAAACGCGGAAGGGTGGCTAAAACTGTCCTCTTCACGCAACTGAGGGTACAATCCACCGCGCGTCGGTGGTAACACTTTGACCTTGAACTGGCCTAGCGTATTACGGAGATTTAATAAGAAACCAGCAGTGCATAGCTATTCACAACCATCCGACAAAGTTTTGGTACCTTAAATGGCACATATCGATAACCTGATTTGCCTTGTCCCGACAGCAAACAGCTGTGGGAAGAACAGCGGTTCATTTAAACTGACAAAATTTTCGGGTTTCGGACTTGTGAACAGCGTTTAGAGGACTCTTACGATAACATTGATTGATGTTCTATTACGGTACGGAAGGGTATCGAGTGGTTGTGAATAGGTATGCAGCTGGTTTTGTTACCACTGAATCAACAGATGTACAGCCTACCGTATTTGCCTACGTTCGACAAACACAAGAGTCCGATTTCTTTACTTTTCCATGAAGAATGAATATTGTGTTTGCACTCTAACCGTTTACATAACCACGTCCTATCGCTGAAGGACACTCCTACTTCCTACACGCCACGATCTTACGAAACCGAGTGAGTTTGCCGAAACTCCGAGGAGTTTACCATCTACGGTTTTTCAGTTCCGTATGCAAACTAACCCTTACCATCATCTTCCTAGCCTTTTCCCAAAAAGTTGGGGTCGGCTTCCAGTCTAATCCGATGCAGCTGAATACTAGTATTCTACATGGAGCGACTGCCTATCTGACCTCCAGAACCCAGTTACTGGGTAATACGATACCCCGTGGTAAGACTGGTTGTCAGACTTTCGGGCTTCTGACGACCCGTAACGACTGTCATAGATCCACGAATGACAGCCGGGACCAATGGCTTAACGTGCTTTCCGAGGCACGGAGGGGTCTGGGTATGTAAAGATGGTCACCCATCCACGGACCGACCGTGGCAAGCGCATTTTTGGTTTGAGACGACTGCAATACCGCTAAATGGCAGCTTCCCGTTCAGTATAACAAAAAACATGATTCTTTCAAATAAATCTAAGTGTTATTTTAAGATAATCTGCGTGTCGGAGACATTTGAATGTGCTTTGCATGTTAATTGTTCGAAAGTTATTTTCTATTGAACACTACCGTGATTCTGTATCAGAACGGTTGTTTAAAATCCTAGTCATTTGTATAAATCATTGCATTATTTCATCTTCTATTGCTACTATATCGTAACTGAGCCAATGTGCGTCTTTATAATTTAACGTGACGATATTATCGTGGACGAACACGTCCACATTACGGCATCACGATATTACGCAGGGAAGTAAAATGTATGGAAATACAGCATTATTTTTAGTGTACTGCAAACCTGAATATAGTTTGTTCGGAATAAGCAACTGAATCGATTCCAATAGTTTTTACACCATGTTATATTTTGCCCCAAAAATATTTTAAAATGGTAAACAGTTGGACACCGAGCGACACTAAGTACATATCCGCAATCATATTATGCGCACAACACAGGTCACAGCCGGTCGGCCGGTGGCGCTTGTTAAGTGGTAACCAACTTTTTGTACGGACAATCAGGTAACATAACAAACTTATAACTTCGTGATTTTTCATGATAGAGTTTTGAAATTTTGTACGCAGATTCTTTACATAAAAATACTAGACACGTGTTTCGGGTTTGCCATATACTAAAAATAATGTTGTATATGAAGACGCTTTGAAACGTCCGTCCACGAGCACCGTGACTGTCGCTTAGGGGTCGCGTCGATGCGCGCGTCTGCGTCCGTGCGCCGTTTCGAACGTTTGTTTGTAGTCTCTGTACTAGTCCATATTTATTTTGTGATCGTTACAAAATATAATATTATAACGTGCACATATTTCCCCACATTTTATGGACGTGGACGTCCACAGTAATATCGTTACGTTAGAAATTATAAAAGCGTACATTATGCTTCAATGGATGTTTTAATTAATTTAATGTCGAAATGTACTAGTTTTCTTTTCATTAAATAATGCAGAATGGCAGGCCATTTACCGCGCATTTTATTCTCACTAATTAGTAATTAGTGTCTTGTTTTAGGCGACATCATGTCGTTACTAAGTCCAATTATGAGATCGTATTGTTGGAGAATTATTTGCTGATCGCGTTGTTAGCTGTTACATCTCCGTAAATTGTTCGTTGTATAATTGATAAATAATTTGTTATACTTTCTCTTATGATCAAGCATAGAGGATACTAAATGAAAGTCGTCGAAAAGAAGACGAAGGTGTAAGACCATAAGGCTATGGAAATGACTGAATTTTCGCTTTCGATTAGAACAGTAAAAATGTATACCTAAGTATATCGTCGACCGTAGGTTCAATTGCTGTAAGGGACAAAATACCCAAAATGAGTTGAGTATACAGTTTTGTTCAGAATTTTTCGCTCTATCGAATGGTGAATATAAAAAAATTCTAGCTTAAAAAAAATGTCCCTTACTCTAATGATTTTTGGATCCAAATTTAGAATCAGCCCCATAATAATAATGTATCTGAAAAACTATGCAATATAGGAACTTGAAATGGTGTAATTATCGCCGCCAATCCACTTCAAATAAGGTAAGGGTCTTCCCAATCAACGAATTACCATTACATGGTTTATTTTTTAAGAAACAATAATAAAACTGGCCTTACACTAATGTCTTTGTTGTCTCAAAAAATAAATATCATCCATACTTTAAATGGATTGCACGAGTTTTGACATAGTTGTCCCTTACCCCAATTTGCATTGTCATACTTTAAGCAGTGTCAACGTTACACCTATTTGAATCGAATTATTGCACTATTACCATACTTTTCTATCTCACAACGTCTTTCTGTGTGCAAAAGAGAGGATAGTACCAATGCGAAAGCAGCGCGCGGGCATAAAAAAGTGGTATCAGTGCGAGTTCATCTGTCGTTAAAAACAACAAATATAATGGCTTTTTGGGAAAACGAAGTGCTCTGGCCCCTTGAAACTTTGTAGTAGGGTAGTAGGTTTCAAGGAGCCAGTGTACTTAATTTAGCTAAAAAACCATTATTTTTATAAATAAATGATAGAAGGGTTGATTTCCGGACGATAAATATTTTCGAAATTCATTCGGCACTTTTTAGTTGATTTATCAGAATTTTTTTACAAAGTTTCAAGGGGCCAGAGCACCAAAAAGCCATTACTTTTGTTATATTTTATAAATAAACAATAGAAGGGGTAGTTTCCGGATGATAAATGTTTTCGAAAATTATTTGGCACTCTGTAGTTGATTTTCCAGAAAATTTTTACAAAGTTTCAAGGGGCCAGAGAGCTTAATTTTGCCAAAAAGCCATTATTTTTGTTGTTTTTTTTTATAAATACGCAATAGAAGGGGTAGTTTCCGGATGATAAATGTTTTCGAAAATCATTCGGCACTCTTTAGTTGATTTATCAGAAATTTTTTACAAAGTTTCAAGGGGCCAGAGAACTTAATTTTGCTAAAAAACCATTATTTTTGTTGTTTTTTTGTAAATAAACAATAGAAGGGGTAGTTGCCGGATGATAAATATTTTCGAAAATCATTCGGCACTCTTTAGTTGATTTTCCAGAAAATTTTCAAAAAGTTTCAAGGGGCCAGACAACTTAAATTTGCCAAAAAGCCATTATTTTTGTTGTTTTTTATAAATGTAATCTGATTAAATTGTTCCCTTTTTATTATTTAGATAATCACTCTATATTTTTTTTTTTCTAATGCAGTAATAACAATATGTTACAATGATATGTCTTATTAATCGTAATTAAGGTTTATTATTCAATATATCTTTCATTATTTCGATTTTTTGCATATAAGAAAGTAGTAGAGCAGCCTTTTCTACTTTTGGAATTCAAACGTTTGGAACTTCAGCTACATGTTTGGTCGGGATTGTGCGCGGTTTTTGCAGCTACTCTTTTATTTGAATAAGAATTCAAAGTAAGTATAGGTAAAATTGTTACCATTTTTTTAATAATTTGATTTTAATAAGATGTTTATTAAAATCAAATTATTAAAAAAAATGGTAACATAAATAAAACAATTATTAATAAAACAATTTTTATACAATAAAATAAAAATTGTTTTATTCAAACTAATACAAATTTGCTATTACAATGTACAAACATTGCATGTAAGCGACATACAAAAAAACACACACACGGTTCTAATACATTTTCATGTCTTTTAAATAATTTCTTATAACGATTTCCAAATTTAAGATATCTGTACGTCAAAAGTGTGTACTTCATTTTCTGTCAAAAATCTCTTTACATTGTATTTTTTTCATAAATTTGTTCAACATGTCCTTTACACTATTTTTTCATTAATAGATTGTATCCAACGTAGAGGTCAATTTAATGTAAGGGACGGGACTACAAGATACTTGGGCAGTAAGGGACACTACTAACAAAATACGTTGTTGTAAGGGACATCTATTTTCTTAAATAGCTAACTCATTTAAATAAATGTTACACATGTAGATAGAGCACTAAAATACAAGTTTATGTGTGAAATCAGACCCGAAAAAGGTTAATAACAAAAAAAGTTATGGGCGATTTAGTCCGAAAAAAAACTTTGTCGGCCTCTCCTGAAAAATCGTATTTTGTCCCTTACAGCAATTGAACCTACGGTCGACGATATGAAGAATCTACACTAATATTTTAAAGAGGAAAGATTTGATTGTTTGTTTGTATTGAATAGGCCCCTAAACTACTGGACCGATTTGAAAAATTGTTTTACCATTAGAAGCCGACATTATCCCTGATGAACATAGGCTACTTTTTGCCGCGGGAAAATGCTTCATTCCTACGGGAAAACGGGTAATAGGACAACGGGTAGTATGAATTGTCTTTCTGTACTTATCTTTTTCACATAACTTCTAAACGGCTGAACCGATTGGGTTGAAATTTCATATGGGTATTTCGATGGTTTCCTGGATTATTTTAAAAATACAATTGGATCCGGTATGTGGCGCTGCTGTCGGTATGTCAACTACTAAACGGCTTGACCGATTGGGTTGAAATTTTGTATGTGTATTTCCATGGTTTCACAGACACGAATGTATTAAGCCTACCTAATCTATCTTTCTATACATATATAAAGAAACCAATTACATTAACCACATTATTTTAAGAAATCCTCCCCTAAGGGTGTGAAACTGGAGATCAAAATTTAAACAGCGGGAATTCTGAATTCTACGCAAACGAAGTTGCGGGCGGATACTAGTACATAATATATCGATATATACTTTTCAAGGCCAGTGATGGGAATGATAGACACGATAAAATTACAGAATATACGTTTAGCGCGGTAAAACACGATGATTGCAGCTATTTAGCAGTTTCTTTATGAGTCGCGTTCGCTAATCTATGCATTGTGTTATAAAGGTTAGGCTGTCAGCATCTAACTACTTTAATAAAATGGCCTTAATTTGTTTCATCTTTTATATTGTAATTCCAGTAATTTCGACATCTGCATGTGGGTTGTAATTAGGGGTTTAGAATACCGGATTTATTCAATAGCGGTATTAATACCGCATAAAAAAAATCCAATACCGGTATCCCGGTATTATAGACTCAATTTTTTCCAAAAAGTTTTTTATAAATGAAATAAGGAATAAGTCAACACAAAACAATAAAATACTGGTTTTTATAAATATAAAATAGCTTTTTTTATATTACTATACTTTATGTATAAGCCAGTCACCGTAGACACAAAATCGCGTTAGGTCGCAAAAATTACACAGTACTGATTTTTTAGGATGTTGTTAGGGTAGATACCGTCACTGGAACGTGATCTTGATTAATTTGTGTAACAATACGGTGTCTAATGTAAGTCCTGAAAGCAGCTAGCTCAGAGGCGGCTACTAAATATTTCAATCAATTCACCTTTTAATTCTAAAAATGTTCTTTTTTTTTCTTATTACCCATTAATGTCTCCGCTGGTCAAAGCTCTCTATCCACCTCTCTGTCCAGAGCTGCCAAGAACCAATCTTTATTATTTAATTCTTTATTATTCTTTATTATTATTTCTTTTTTATTATTCAGCTTATTTCCACTATCTCCGTCTGGGCCTGCTGCGATGTTCCACTGCGTCATAAGATGGTCATAAGTTATTAATTATTATTAAAAATATTAAAATACTTACGTAGGTACCTATTTAAAATTCATAATGATTTGAAAAAAAAAAAAACTATTGTAAATGATAAATGATAAATGATTTATTTTCTGTAAGTAGGTTTGTACAAACATGTCAATCATATTTTTTTAAACTAGATGAGGTCGGCGTTTCCTATCTGACTACTCTGAGAAGAAAGGCCGAAACAAACTCAGAGGTCACAGTCTCTTTTAAAGTCCAGACATAATCTTGGTCAGATAATGTGAAGACCATGTAGATTAGTGTCTGAAATGGTCTTTTGAGTAAAGAACCACACAGATTGAGCGGACCTGTCCAGTCAGTGCACGCATTTGTCAAAAATCGTGCAGCTCAACTCAGAACTTGAGGAGCCTTACGATTCGACGAACAATACCAATGAAAGGACATTTGGGTAGGCCGCATAAATGACTCAAACTGCCAGATCATGATTAAAACTAACTAAGAAGGAAAACCGAAAAAAAGAAATGACCCACATAGTCTTCACACTCACAGTAATAATAATAAAAATAAGATACTTTACAAAGTAAATATCCATGTCATTGTTTATATAAAATTCATCAATGTCAATGTGTATATAAAAATCCGGATATAATCTTTGAGGACCATGTAGATTGGTGTCTGAAGTGGTCTTTTGAGGAAAGAACCACACTGAGTGGACCTGTGCAGTCAGTGTATGTAATAATTGAAAAAAGACAAAATTGTGTGGAAAAGGGAGAGGGACGCTTTTGTCCGGCAGTGGGACAATACGGGCTAGTTAGATATATTGTAATTAGCAGCTTATAGCTCAATTATGTTGCCTGCGGCCTTGGGCTTCTTCTGTTACACCACGTATATTTTGACTTCGACTGCCGCGTCTCTAACTAGTCAATTATGTAAAAAAAAACATGCGTCAACAATGAAAAACAGGCCTTCAGCTGTCGGTCGTAACTGCAACAAACTGCACCCTAATTGCGTAACACACTATCAAATTCAATCTGAATAATTTTGAAGGATATATTGCTAATCCGTTTCTTAATATGTTCAAAAAATGTGTCTGCTCAACAACGTAAATAACGCAATGAATCTTGATGAACTGTCAAAATAAAACCCATTGCTATTGCTACTGATAGTTAGTTACGCAACTACCCCGATGAGCCGCGGCTCGAAATGGCAGACCGTATTACCAAATACTAACAAATTATGTATTAACATTAAAACACAGCTGTTGCATACATTTTGTAAGTCAGTAGATTACTAATATTTTTTTCGGTATTGTCTGTGGTATTGTGTAAATTTTGTACTCAGGTTTGTTAATTAGTTTGTAATATTTTATGCAAGTATATACCACATTTTTGTTAGATTTCATGTTCAAAGTAATTATGACGATTGTTTTCAAACTTGTTTTTTTTTTTGTTTAACAAAAAAATATTAAGTAAGTTATTTACTACGAAGTTACCACAGTAACTTAATAGAAGTTTCTAAGTTTCTTCTTCATAGCATATAGATGGCAAAAAGTTAAAAAAAAAATTGGCCCAAAATTCAGCTGCGCGGAGTTCGCTCACTGACGCAGTCATAGTTTGTTTTTTATTTTTGAGTGTGTTTAGTTTAGTTTGTGATCTTCCTGTACTCTTCGCAATAAATACTTTTTCTTTCTTTCTTTCATAAGATCATCAAGTGCACTGATGACAGGGCAATTTAGACTGGCAAAAAGTCTTAACACGTTCAACGCCACGGAATAAAATGATAAATTTCCATTTAGGCCATGTCGGACAATGTTGGGCGACACCAGTATGTTCCGTTCGGGCCGTGGGGGACAATGTTGTCCGACAGTCAGACCTATGTCTAAACGTCTCTTCTGAGCCGTCTGTCAAGAATACAAGGCAATATTGTACGCAGCATGACCCGCGCGACCTCCTAGAATAGTGTAATCAGATCAGCACTCTAAAAAAATATACAACGTGTAACGTTAATGATAATGTTCTTGCATTAATTAAAACAAAAAGTCGATTTTTTGTAAATTTTAAATGTTTTGTGGGGCTTATAGGGAAAGTTAAGTGTCGCCTAGCCGTGTCCACCAACAACGTCAACATGGCGTTGAACGTGTTAAGTTTCTTATCGATTGTAAATGATATCAAACAGTTTACAAGGAAAGTGAGAGGGATGAGCATCATATTACAATACACGTGAATGTCGAATCGATGTTCACGGTCATCGATGAATCGAATCGTGTCAGATCGGGGGCGGTTGCGTTGTCGGCTCGTAGTTTCGAAATTTAAAATTAGCATAGAACGCTGCGGGACCTACACTAGAGAGGCTCCTTATCTGCGCTTGTAGAAAGAAAGAAAGAAAAAACGTTTATTCTGCACAAACAAAACGCACGCTACAAATAAAAAACAAAATAATAATAAAAAATAAAAAAGACAAAATATACAATGTAGCCAAAAGCCTCGTACTCAAGCGCTTGATGTCAGGGCCAGGGACCAAAGACAACACATACATTAATCAAGATGCGCCCGCGACACCGGCAGATGACAACTAAACAATAACAATCAATACAAACTGAAAAAAAAACTACTTTTATAACAAACAGTAATAATAAAATAATAATAAGTATAATAAGCCGTGCGTCTTACATATGTGCCATGCGTGCGTCGCATCTGTGCAAGAACAGGTCGTTGCTCAGCAAAATGCTGTGACTTCGGCCAAACCTATCGTCAACAGCGCTGATTTTCAGCAACTACCTCTAGAATGACGTAATGACGTCCCACTGTGTGACATAATAAATCGGGTAAGTCTAGTTTTTCGCACAAACAAGTGTGATCTAGCTGAACATAGTGTGTACTTATAAATAAAATAAAGACAAATATATTTCTGTATTTAAGCGTAACTCTTATAATAAATTCAAAAAAATTAATAAATAAAAGTAAATATTATATAAACTATAAAAAAAAAAAAAATAGCATGTAGCATTTTAGGTAATATCATAACCAGAGAAAACGAAGGTGAAGTGAGCTTGAAATGAGCTGTCATATTCTAGTAATTGACAGCTCACTTGTATGTCACTTCGTCTAAGTTTTCGCGGTGTAATTTTTACAGAATAGATTGGAAGGTATACGCTTTAATATAAGAGGTAAATAAAGCCATTAAAAACATGAAATTAAAAGCATTAAAAAAGTTACCGACTCCTTATTTGGATGCTTTTAAGAACTGAAAACAAAATCCACCTGGTACGTTGTTTAAAATTAATCCGTAACCCAACACAAGATGCCGTATTGAGTCCTGCCAGTACCAAAAGCGTGACATAATTACATTAAAAACCTTAAAAGGTTAAGCACTTTAATACAATTATCGCGGCGGTTAAACACTGACGCTATTTTATCTTATATCGTTTGTAGAAAATAATTGGAATCCGCAAACATTAGTCATTCCAATTGCACTCCGACTTGTAACCAGCTGCGATGCAATTACGCACTTGTGTGGTCAAAGTTTTTACAATGAACTGTCATCGGGACAATTTATACCAATGATAATTGGCTAGCGAAACAATTCCGCCTCAAAATTAAAATCACATTATTTTCAATTACGAAATATCAACACGTTTCTTAGTATTTTTTGTATTTTTACGAATGTTCAGTGAATTTAAATATGACGATAACGATAGATATCTATCGTTATCGTCATATCGATAGATCTAAAATACATCATTATTATTATTTCAGTACCTACTAGAAATATTGAAGATAATAAGGCTTTGAATTGCCTTTGCATTTGATATTTAAAAAAAAAAACGATCGAGTGCGAGTCGGACTCGCGCACCGAGGGTTCCCTACTTTATAGGTAAGTATGTAACTACATATTTACGGTTTTCGGATTTTTTCTTTAGATACTTGTGCTCTATGACATTGCTTCTTGCCAAATTTCATGATTCTTGGTCAACGGGAAGTACCCTATAGGTTTTGATTCCCTTGCGAGTGTCAAAATATGCGGCATAAACGGAACATAAACGCCCGTATCTTTTGATTGCGTTGACTTAAAAGTTTGATTTCACTGCTTCAAGGGATTTCAGCCCTGAGAATTTGACATTAATTTGAACTTGATAACTCCAAGCGTTCCTGAGAAAAAGGGTCTTGACAGACGGACAACTAAGTGATCTTATAAGGGTTCTGTTTTTCCTTTTGAGGTACGGAACCCTAAAAATAATAAATAAATAATATTGAATAAACCTAACTATTTACACCGAGTACTAAATTCAATTACTAACTAACTATTATATATACATTATTATATAACTATTAATATTGAAAAAAAAAAATCAATGAAAACTGTTAAGAAGTTTTTATGGCTACCCAATAGTATAATAAAATAAAAACTATAAATCACCAGGACATGATAATAAACTTAATAAACTCATGTCGGGTAAGAATTTGCCACCTTTGTCCTGGTAAAACTACGTCAGTGTTGCCATGTCCTATTAATAAAAACATAGTACCAACTAAGTGGTTGCTCAAGAATGCCCCGGGTCTTCGACACAGTTAATTACTTCACTTCCAATTTAATGCCGTTCAATTAAGTTAGTTTTTAATTAATACACGAACATTACGACTTATTTAGACATCTGGAAGTTCTGAACATTTCACTTAATATTTTAACTAAGAATATTTATTTTCATAATCTCTTAACTAACTATTTACACTAGGTACTAAATTAAAAGACTAACTATATAAATAAATACAAAAACAAAAGGATATTTAGGCGTCGAAGTAGTCGTCCGTCATCGCTGTCATACGGAAACGTGCCCAAAAGACTGGCAGCATTGCCACGTTGAATGGCAATTCTAATTCTTTGGCCAAAGAACAACCCAGCCCTCTGGTCACGTGAAGTGTCGGTCAGCCGGCGAGAAATTTCTTTAAAAAGGAGACGCGCACTCGGGCCCCATACAGATGACCCAAGCGTTTCGACCACAAACGGCTCAAAGCTGTTACCCTTAAGGTTACTGGTACCTTCAAGCGGCGCAAATACCCTTAAGAGTATCTGCGCCGCTTGATGATCTCAGTAGCCGCAGCAGCGGCGCCATCCATCTTTTAATTATGATCTATAATTTTGTTAATAATGGATTATTATTAATAAATTTTCGCTAAAATTTAATGTTAAAACGCTTTTAACCGCATCTTTTACATCTGCTTCAGAAATAACTTATTTCTGAAGCAGATGCAAAAGCTGCGGTTAAAAACGCAAATAACGGAAAATAATGGCAAATAACACAATGAATGTTGTTGAACTGTCAAAATGAAACCCATTGCAGTGTGTTACGCAGTTACCCTGATGATTAGGCACGTGGACGCGGCAAAATGTCTTCGTCGCTTACTCGCTTGGATGGACTTTAACGCGCCGAACATGACTGATCACAGCACGAGAACTCCCGAATTCAGTTTCGGTTTCGGTCGTACTTTCGGCAGGTTGCCGCCGAAACCGAAACTGGTTTTTTTGCCGAAACTCAACCGAAACCGAAACTGAACTTTCGGTCGGACACTAGAAATAACTAAATATTGTAAATAAATAATAATAAACTGTATTATTATTGTGTCAGACTTACATTTGACTAATATCGCATAGGTACTGGCTTCTGTCCGTGACTTCCTCCCCATGAAATTTCTTGTTGCACCACATCGCCTGCCCGCGCCATTACTTATTTTTCGCTTACCGCTCTGTCTAACGTTTTTCTTTTTGCTCGGCTTCTAAAGGTTGTAGCGTGATGCTAAATAGCCTGTAACCTTCCTCAAGAATGGGGTTTCAATGCAAAAATAATTTTTCAAATCCGACTGGTAGTTCCAAAGATTAGCGCGTCCAAACAAACTCTTCAGCTTTACTATTATAATATACATAGATCGTTAACATAAATCGTAATCTTAAAAACCAACAAAGTTCAACATAATTATGTACGTATAAGTTTTCTTAGTAGGTACTGGGCCATTCTCGTTGCCTTTATTTTTTGCTCTATGGTTTTTTCTATGACAGGTGTGGCCAGCAAAGGGGATCGGCTCGTGCGCTACAAAGAGGGTGGGGTCCGCGCACGCGCACCTTTTCACTATCTTTCGTTTTAAAAGTTTTCCTTTTAATAATTTTATTGCTAATTCTTAGTGTATGTAACTAAATTTCGATCAACCATATAAGTTACACCTTGCAACATGATTACGACAGCACCTGAAGCGAATAAGCAGTGGATATAGGTCGTATCAACTTTTTTAATACCTTCCAGTATTTCATTACTTGAACGACTAAAATTAATTTTAAAGACTATATAAATGCAGAAGTGATGATGGAAAATTGTAAGTCATCGAACATAAACTGTAAGTTTCAAAATTACTTACCTCACCATAGATATAGTATACATACTATTATACTGTGCCACAGACTTCTTGTCGCACCTACGGTGCAATAACGTCACTTATGCAAATGATGTAATATTTCAGGAGAAGCGTTTAAAAATTCGCCATCTTATTATAATGTTCTTCTTCCTCTTCTTGACTAAAGTAATTAACTGGTAATAAACTACAACTTTGAACTTCATATTAAAGTTAAATCGAACATCTCACATCTTGTAATAAAATAATAAAAACGTTTAAAATTTACAACCCTCCCAAATTGCATAAGTGACGTTATTGCACCGTAGGTGCGTTGTAACTAGCTAATAAACGAAAAAAATATCGTTCTACAAAAATAAAAATATGTATGACGTAGGTATAATAATGATAATAATGATCTTACTTATCTATCATAGTGTAAAATACAAGGATAATATAAAACTCAGGCATTATTTGTATTCACGGTTTTAGGAAATATATCCTTACCTTATAACACTGCAGGATAAAGTAGTGTTTGCTCTATAAGAAAACTTGATATCTTACTAAGAACGTATTAAAGCTATATACTTTATGTATTGTATAATTACACACACATACTGTTTAAAAGCCAGGGTGGTGCCACATATGGCATGCCCCGCGGATACGCAGCTGTCAGCCGTTACGACAAACCGTTGGACATTCAAATTTGACCTAACGATTCTATTCTGTTGTACTTAATTATAAAAAAAAGTGTACTGTTTTTTTATTATTCATTAATTGGAAGCCAAGATTATACGTTTCTGGTTTCAGAAAATTAGTTTCATTTGGTGATAACCAAGTCTCACGAGAGTATTCCACTTTTTCGTAAAGTGTATACATTCATCCATCAATAATATCGATACTTATACATACAGTGGCCTCCAAAAGTTAGTTGACTTTTTCTACTTCAGCTGTGATGCCAAATGATGTGATAATCTGATGTAACGTGTGATGTGATAAATCATAAGTTGAATTAGTCAATAAAAACGTTGATAGTGTACAGTTGAAACATTTGGAACTAGAATTTTAATTGTTAATGTGGTGTCACAGCTGAAGTGGAAAAATGTAAACTAACTTTTGGAGGCCACTATATACGATATTCAAAATATCAATACACTGGCTTTTAGGATGCACAGAAAATATTTCATTGAATGCATTCATTGATTGATTGAATGAATAATTCTAATTGCATGCATTCCTATATTAGTATCTAGAGACTAATTGTTTTCGACGTTGTCAATGGCTGACACTTGCCATATGTGTGAATTCATTTTAATCATTCAAATATAATTTTAACCAATGTTTAATGTAGTATTTCCCTCCTGCTGCATTTGTATTTTTTCTTTAAGCTGCATAATTAATACTTCCTTTGACTTGTATTCACCTTGCATGATTAAAGACTTATTGACTTAAATAAATGAATTTTAATAAAGAGCATGTAATTTATGCAACCTCCTATCGAGCACATTTACTGTAATGGAATGCTGCACATCGAAGATTACAGTGGTAACAATGTTTCACTTTCGTGCCGATTTATAATAATTGAGCAATTATCTTTATCAACTCATTATATGGAATATCTAGCATTATTAATTGGTGTTTAGGTCTTGGCAACACCCGTTGCTTGTATTTTTTTGCGTGATGCTACGTTTTAGTAAGACGGGGGTATGGCGTGATAGTTGTGCCACGCCCTCTCCAGGCAGACACGTGATGGTTTTACCTGACTAAGGAGAAGCCGAAAGGGTAATTGAATTCTTTCAATATTTCAATTGAATGATTTTACCAATAACACAACAGCTTTACGGCTAAGTTATAAAAGAATGGAAACGTTTATTATTAAAGCTAAGAGAGATGCAGAATGGACTTATGGGACCGAAACTAGATGAACAATGCTAAAAACTTAAAAATATAAATTGATCTTGTTAAGAGGACTGAGTAAGAAGATGTATTAGAAATTATTCCCGTTTTAAATAAGTAATAAAAATACGTAAATATGCACAACTAACCGAATGAATTAAGAACAAGCAAGATGGTGGGATGGGGGCTGGAGTGGAGACCGCGTATCGACAAGCGTTCTGTGGGACGCCCCCCAGCTAGATGGACGGACGACCTAAAGAAGGTAGCTGGGGTAGACTGGATGCGGAAGGCGGAGGACAGGGTGTTGTGGCGCAGTCTGGGAGAGGCCTATGTCCAGCAGTGGACTGCGATAGGCTGAGTTGAAGGTGGGGGGTTTCTAAATAATCTACGGTTAAGGAGATGAAAGTTAATAGCAAGGACACTAAATTTGAACCAAAATTATAAAACAACCATGGATCAAAAGATACAGCTAAAGAATCAGTTGAACCTAACGATTAATAACGCATCATCTGCCTAGCCTTTTCCCAACTATGTAATGTATGGAATTATCCACGGACCGACATCGGCAAGCGTTGCTTAACCTTGTAGATCGACCCGTGCGGCTGTTATTATTTAGCCACTAGACCTACTAACGATTATAACTGGTTATTTAAATTTCTTCGATGTCGAAATCGTTACGCATTTTGAGAACCATGTAGCTGAACGGCATGACATAGTAATAGTTGGGCTTATTGACACAACTAACATCGGTATTCCCGCTGGGGACGATATGCTTAGATCATCGGTATTCATCGATCGTGCGATGAGTAAATATTGCCTTCGCGCTACTCGTAATATTATTACTGATAACATACTACTAGGTATTTACCGGTGTTCAATGGATTAAATTACCTGTTCCTATCTTGGTAACGATTCTTCATCTGTGGAATTTCGATTAAAAACATCATATTTCCAAAATGAATTACAAAAGCTGGCTTTTCCGTCTTTATATATATATTCATTTTATGTTTGGCATGGCTTTAACAACAATTATTATTTTTGTTTAATTATATTGTAGGTCTAGAAATTATTATGGTGCTGTAAGGTTATTACTATTACTTGCATGCTTACCATTTCTCTACGTTGACTTTTATAACTTGAAATATGAGCAGCTGAGACATTCTCCGGAGTACTTATTATTTTAAAAATGGAATTAGAACCACTCGTTTTTGTTTCTGGTATCCACCATTCCTAGAGTGCCTGGTTTTTGGAAAGATTGAAAAAGGTTCAAAGGAAATTGGAAAAATATGTCGAGGTTCAGCCTCCTCCCCATACCTAACTATTGTTTGAAGTTTCCATTGTCTATAAGATGCATTTGTGATTAGGTATTAATTCTGCGCGTGCGATGCCACTGACAAGCCCCTTGTTTCTACACAATCTTGATCTTTAACCTAACACGTAACTACTCGATGTTGCCTCTAATGGATATATTTATCAGTATTAGTATTCCTGACGGTTCATAATAATTTTCCTTATTCCACAGGTATAAATAAATCATCGCGATTTATTTGCTTGTTTCGTGGTATTTCAATTAAACTTAATTAGGAGTTGTATCCTTATTTATATTATATTTGTGCTACTGCCGAATTTCTAGATTAAATATTATCACATTTTGTTTGGTATATCTAGATTGTCTTACATCGGCGTGGTTGAAATTAGGATGAATTGAATGCCAAAAATTAATTTTAATTAATTGTTGGCATACATAAGTAAAGCCTATTGTTTTTGTATACTCAAAAAAACTAATATGTATGAAAAACATGGGAAATACACAGATTCCATGAGAACATAACGTGAGCTTACAGCTTATGTCGAAGAGGACATTCGGATAGCCCCGGAGAGGTCGGCGTGAGGTCGCGTGACTCACTGCAAAACCGGATCTGTACCGGCAAACTTATAGCTACGAACCTCGGCTAAAACAACTACCATCAAGTTTTGTAATAATATGGATGGGCGTACAACTACCAACTAATAACACATTTCTGTGGTAATGGTTATTAACGTCACTAGAAGAGATAGTGATCATAAATGTGTTACGATGCAACGTGTTGACTGCGATAAACAACTTTATGTCCCTAAGCATGTGTCCTTCGAAGCGAAAGGGATTAAGCAGTCAATGGGGAGTTCGAAAATCATCAAATACATGTTAGGCATAGTAACCACTAGAGACAAGTTGGGATCAACGATGTTTATACAGTGGACCCCCCAGTAATCCGGGCCCTGTTTGATCCGGCACCCCCTATAATCCGATATGTAGACGTGATATGTCTTGTCCACATGTCTTCGCTAATGTAGATCTTCTCTAAATTCCAGACTATAGGGGGCTTATAGGCAGTACTATAAAATCCGACAAATTCGATAGTTCGACACTGCCGTGCAAAACGTTTGTCGGATTACCGCGGGTCCACTGTATTGTGTACTCTACAATCCGACAAATTCGATAGTTCGACACTGCCCGGCAAAACGTTGGTCGGATTACCGGGGGTCCACTGTACTGAAATTCTCACACAATACCTACTCGATGCGTCCGGGAGTTCCGGGACACCTTTACGTTGTCATTGTGTCTAGTGTTATAATTATGGTGTGTGCTAGTCTTGCAGGCGATAGCAATAACTGTGCACGTTTTCTCTGACAACTTAAGAATTGAGGTGCTCATTTGCTTACAAACGTTATTGCAAATAAACTTGCCAAAATTCATAGCAGTTTCCATTAGAAATGTCTCGAAAGCTGACTTTTGATCGTTTTGAACGAAGTTACGATTTTTTTCCAATACTTTCTAAGTATTCTACTAATCATGCTCATATTTACTGCTGTACTGTGTTATTATTAAGTTTTACAAGCAATGTGTGTTTGTATTAATTTTCTACTGGAAATCACGTAGCAACGATTTTCTTGTCGCTCTTTACAAGCAAAACAAAGATAACCTACGAGTATGCAGTTGGATTATGAATAATTTCTAATGTTGAATTTACTCTAATAATTTATTATAACGGGTGTAATATTGAAAAAATCCGGTATTCGAAACCCCTAAACAACGCATGGCTTACTCATTTGCGTTATCTACTGAGTACTGAGTCATAGGTACTCATATTTTGATACAATATATCTTTAGTACTTCCACGTACCTTTACCTCGTATGGCTCCAATTCTTGTCTGATAAGCTTTCCAGCTAATTTCCTGGTGTTGGTAGTACGATACATATTGTCATCATTGCAAGTATCCGTTGTTTCGGAACGGACTGATAACAGTGATAACGGTACGACTAGATTAAAATCTCTTAGGTACCACTTTTATATGTGTATACAAAATGTAGAACGAAAGTCCAATCTTGTAGTCTCGCTCAGACTTTAATAAAAGCCATTTCGTTTAACCGTTCTTCATTCTAACGTGTCTCGTGAAAGCTTTTATTTTTCGCCAAACGCGTTTTCAGCAATCATATTCAAATTAGCGGCCTTATCGCTTTTTAAAACGGGTCTAGAATATTTACTGACATTGAAATGTTTTCTTTTCTCATTGGCCGATTGGCCTTCTCGGATATTTGTAGATCAAACAGTTTAAAAGGTTCCGTGCCTCAAATTAAAAAATAAAAAAAACTGAAACCTTATTAGATCACTTCGTTGTCCCTCTGTCTGTCCGCCTGTCAAGACTCTTTTTCTCAGGAACGCGTGGAGTTATCAAGTTGAAAATAATATCAAATTCTCAGGGCTGCAATCCCTTGAAGCATTGAAAAATAAACTTCTAAGTCAACGCAATCAAAAGATACGGGCGTTTATGTTCCTTTTATTTTGACACTCTCAGGGGAATCGAAACGTATAGGGTACTTCCCGTTGACCTAGAATCATGAAATTGGGCAAGAAACAATGTCATGTAGCACAAGTAAGGAAGAAAACCGTAAAGTAGTTATATACCTACGAATTTGTACGGAACCCTCGGTGCGCGAGTCCGACTCGCACTTGATTGGTTTTTTTTTTTTTGCATCTGCCTCTCCCTTCGGGAATTATAATATAGGTGCGGCGAATTGTTAGCAAGATATTTCTACGTGATACTGTATCTTTATACGTACATGAAGTACAAAGGTGCTTAAAGATAACGTGAAGTACCTCGATCCTTGTGTATTGTCGATCGATTAGTTGTTATAATAATGTTAATAAAATTTCTGTAAGCGCCGCTATTGAGTGTAATTTTATATTTATTTTTAATAAGAACTAATACCGGGCTGGTGCAATCATTTCTATAATTAGTCATCACAAACATCTGATTGTCACTGCACTGATACAATCTTGCCAATTTTAATAATATGAATGACCACTGCGGTTCTGGACTTATCGTGACTATTCAGGCAAGTCTCACAGCGCCCCATTTTACTCAATTGATACTCTGTAAAAAAATTATATGTTTCACTTTTTAGTTGTGGTACCAACCCCACACAAAATCGTATACCACTATTTGCTATGTAAAAAAGAGTGAAAGGAAGTTATTATAGCATCATTAACGTACACTAAGTGGAATCACTGTTTTAGTAGCCTTTTAACTCTCACTTTTGGGCAAAGGCCTATCTACTCTCCTGTCATCTGTCTCTGTCCAAAGCTGCCAAGGACCAATCTTTATTAAAGGAGTCCAGCTCATCCCGCCATCTCCGTCTAGGCCTGCCGCGATGTCGTTTTACGTATGATTAAAGCTAACTTAAAAACAATCATCAGAACTTGACCAAATTATATGGGACCACCTCAGGAGTATACTCCTTCAAACAAAAAATAATTTTCCAAATTGGTTTATACAAGACGAAGTTCTGAAGTAACAAAAATTAAAAAAAAAATACAAGCGAATTGAAAGTCTACACGGACGTCCCTGTTTGTTTTAGCAGACTTCAAAATATCAGGGACATGCGTATAGACTACCGTAAAAGACAGAATACAATTTACAGTTCCCAATAAGACTTGAAGCGTCGCCGCTGTCGCCCCAAAGTATATGTTCTGTGGTCGCGTGTTAACTGAATATAAATTAAGACAACAGTGTCGCCTCGCGCCTGCTCCATATAACATCGGTCCCCCACTTGTGACCGTTCAGAGTTAATGCTAGGTACAAACAGCACCCAGTTTTTGCCACTTACGCGTAGCACTGGTGCATTGCTTGCAAAAACTCTAGGATGTATAATAATTAGTCACAATACAATTTTTATGCATTTTTTTCGCGTGTAAGCGTTCACGGCTTTTAACGTGTTTTTGTTAAAAATAGTATAATAAATAGCCGCAATAGTAGTGACAATGTTGGTTTAGTGTTTACAGGTGCATTGTCTTTTGTCTCCCTTTTATTGCTTGTGCAAAAAGTCGTGCTCTTTTAGTTGTGTTAACATAACATGTACAACATTTAAGATGACTGTTATTTGCAACCATGCATGCAGCATGATGCAACGCTCACAGTGGATATTAATTTCAACCATGCTAATAATTATGGGCTTTTAAGATGTGCGATAGAATGAATTAACCGTCACCAGCTTGATCTCTACATAGGTGTCTCGTAGATTTCTGCACACCTTGCGTATGCGCTGAAAGATAATGGATAATGTTTATACAAAAATACTTTCTTATTAATTTTAACCAAATATCTTTTATGTTTCTTACAATATCCGTTAGTAGATAATTTTGTAGTTGACATAAGTTATCAAACAAATAAAGAAGCGGCTATTTTAGCACATCTTGTGCTAAAATAGCCGCTTCGCCTTTTGGAATATAGAAAATATCAATCTTGTTTTTTTTTTTTTTTTTGATAACTTTAATCAAACTAACCAAAATCTTCATGACTTAAAGTTGAAGATTGAAACCAACTGGATTAATTAACAGTTTCTACGATATCATTTTAACAATCTACTACATTGTTCTCTACTATTTGTGTTGCCTTAACGACATCTGATGGGAAATATAAGTGATATTTCCAAAACCACAGCATTACGTTGGCCAACAATTGCGGTTTCCATTGCGATGGATCTCGCTAGCCTTCTTTTTGTACTGTTACTATTGATCACAACCTATGATATTTCCTTAGGATAGCTAACTTGTTATTATTTAACCCTACAGCGCATAGTGTCCCACATATGGGACATACCGAAAAATGTCTTATATTTTAAAAATCGATCCAAATAGCGTGATCTAGTGTTGACAAGATTAACTATTATGTATTTCCGTTTCGAATTTAGTACCAGATATTTTGGATAGATCTGAATAAACATTTAAATATTTATGTTTTCTTCAAATGGGCTTTGAATACGATTAACGAGCGGTGTATAATAATAGCAAAAAAAAAAAAGATAAATTTGAATCTTTTCAGTGTGGAAATAATTAGTAGAAGTAAGTTCATGTTCATATTTGTCATTTTACGTGTAATCTTTTAATTTCATTGATACTACGTAACACAGATTAACATTATAATGCATGATGTGCCATGCACAAAAACATACGTTTCTGTTGAGTTATGATTTTCCTAAATATTTTATTGAGAAATGGCATCATATTTGCAGGCTAATGTATTTTTTTAAGCCGATAAGAAAAATCATGCACTGTAGGGTTAATCATACTTTTGTGTGCACCAAATAAACGAGTTATCTATCTATACCAAGATTCGATATAGGTAAAATAATACTGATCCATCAGCTGTTTGATAGATCGTTAAAATACCTGTAGACCTTAGATATCTACACGTATCATACAGGAAAGTTGCGCCAAGCAAGCAGCCAGTTTAGTCTTTCGTTAGTGTGTACCCAAACTGGTTATTCATGAGCTATCCGTAGATATTACCCAATATCACATACTTTTTAAAACTGTCCTAATTTATTCCTAGTTGCTTATGTTCTTTTGCTTGGTCGTTTAACTAAAAACAACCGTTTGCAGTTGTCGTAATTAAATAACCGTTTAAGAAAGCAACAACAGAGACATAAAGATCTAGCATCGATGATTAAAATTATGAAGGGTGCAGGCCCAAGTGAGATCTCCAGGTAATAAACTACGTAGGTAGTTGATTTTTTTATGGAGTGTTATTTGGATGTAAAAAAAAGCAATTATTAAAAAGTCAATATTAAAATTGTAATACATTGACAGACCATAAGTCATAACGTCATAAACTCATAAAGTAATCTTAAATAAAATAATGCGTGACATATGAAATAATCAAAACAGTTTAATCATAATCTGCTGACGAAGAAAAATTCCAGCCTTATTATTTCAAATGAGGCCTTCGACACTGTTCGACCGATATATTATATGGTTACTCCTTAATTATTTGTTTTAATTAGGGCTTATCCTAGCATACATCTCACCACTGACACTCCTCTAAACTAAGATCAGCATAATTATGTCGATTACGGAACGGCTAGCAATGACGTTCGCTATTGACATGCCTCAGGGAATCATCTTGAGACCCGCGACTAAATATTCAAATAAGATCTAATACTTAATCTTCGAACCATTATTCCAAGACCAGTGTGTCGATCAAACCAGCAGCAAACTTGGGTCGTTGAGCGTATAAATCCGTGGCATCTTTATCTCACCCACTTACATCTCCAATTACATTCGGTCAACGACCCCGCCTAATAGCATGGAATAAGCTAAATTGGTTTGTGACTACCTTGTCACTAGCCTTTGTGATTGTGACTGTCCGTCTACTAAGCATTGTTTGTTTTACACGGAAACCGCTCGTTATACTGATGTTCTATGAAATTATTGCAAAAACCGCTTTCGAAGCACCGTGGGTGCTTAAATGTCAATCATATTATTATACTTCTTGGTGACTTTTTTAATATTCTATGTGCACTTGGTTGTAATTGTTTTTTTAAGTGGAATGTTCTTTTCTCCCTTCTTGAACTTGTGATGAGTGTTTTTTTTTTTTTTGTTAACTTAATTGGTAAGGTCATAATATAAAGGCTGTTAATTTAGGTCCTGATGTTGATGGTTGTTTGAATGCTTCTATAATTCTATGCTTCTTCTTAAGATGTATATCAATTTATTTATTTATTTATCCTCACACTGGAACGCTATTCAGCAATTACACCAACGGAGCAAAAAAAATTACTTCATGTGCTGGTTTCCATCCATCCTGTGCGCGGTGGTCATCGAACGGGCGGCGATGGATCACACACGCTCACGCATCGTCAAGACATTTCTCCATAGCCCCATCACTCCTTTCATAACGCGCACATTCGTTGCGAATTTTTGAAATAATCAATTTTTCAAAATAAATACATTAAAATTGAAAAAAACGGAGAATTTTAAGGTGTCATCCTGACAGACGGATGACAGAGGAAATGAAAGTAGGAAGATTTGTAAGAAATTTATTATAGGTATAACATTGAGAAAAAAATGTTTTATCCAAAAAAATGGCTTCCTTATGCGGATACAAGCAAATAGTAATGCCTTCTGTTCTGGTCCTTTGGTCTGTTTCTCAATAGACCATTTTTATTCGAGGTGATAACAGGATTATCTGGTGAATGAACAGAACTAGCAGTGTTGAAGACACCATATAGCCTAATCTTAAGTTAAAGATTTCTTCATATTCATGTATTTATTTGCATTCCATAATGTTGTATAGGTATTACAATGGCTTAAAACTAAGGTACAATTACATAAACGACATGCTATTTCTATTTTTTTATAATTATCAAGTAATTTCAAATGATTTAAGGTCAAAATCGTGTAGTCTAAGCAGGTCGCTATATAGCCTTATATCACCACAATGACTCATTTTTTCCTCAGCGTGTGCTGTTAAAACAGTTGACATACGTTTTTCCCACATTCGCGTATCAGTACATGGAAACATTTATGCATTTTGAGGAGAAAAAACATAAAGTACATCATGACCTACACAGGTTGTGCAATCGCTTTTATGTAATCAAGTTGTAAATGTTCACACAATGCTGACAACTGCGTCTCTCTCGCACATTAGCGCTAATAATGCAACCGTACTGCCTTATCGTTGGATAAGGCTTCTGGAACTTTCAAGGTCCTTATCGTGATCAGCTGGTTGTCTGGATATACGCGACTGCAAGAGACAGCTGCCCTTTATTTTAGCTATAAAAATGTTTTTTTCTAATAGAATGTTTCGATGCGTTTATCTGCTGTGCTCGTGCATAATCTCACGTTCACTATCTATTGGACATTGTAAATCCTTTGTTCAGAAGGTGAAACCTTCTTCTGAAGCAAAATCGATCGCAGTAACGATGTTACCACTTTCTAGTCAAATTCAATAAGAATCTAAATTGTTTGTTACACCAATAAATTCCTTTGTGTGTAGGTTTCTATGTGTGGTTATGTTAGGTTAGCTCTTTTACGTTATACATACAGACAGGACGAAAGATACTTGTCTTTAAAAACCTCATATTTAACATTCTCATTACCTTCATTTAAAATTCTTAACAATGTCCGTAGAGTCATTTTTCGTATTACTTAACATCTCATCTACTCTTTATTATCATTGTCGCGAAGGCCATCGCAATTATCATCGATACCAAGTAGTAAACATACACACATAACTAATGGAAGTCGTATGTGAACAGGCTAACCAGTGACGTCATTTCAGACACATTATATCTCTAAAAATACGCGTTTTTTTTTCTGACGACTACGGTTGGCCCTCAGTTTCCGTTGATAAAGTAAATTAAAATATATTAGGCTATTTCTATTTGCATGAGGACAATAATAATGTAGTAGATTTTAAAATTGCAATTATAGCATCTGTTATCGATCACTTTTTTGACGAAATTAAAAAAAATCAAAACTTTGACAAAACTAAGGCAATACGCCTTAGTTTTGTCAAAGTTTTGATTTACTCTATTAAAGGACTAATACGAAATTCACATCGTAAAATACTAATCTAAAGCCGGATTATAATTCCGAGAGTGTAAAATATTATTGTGTTATGTGTGGAATCCCATGTGTGCTGCGGTCGGTAAAGATGACGTCACCTGATGCGTCTGGGCTGAGGTCAACTTGAGGCTCAGATACGCATGAACGCCTTCCATTTAATCCCCAGACACAAGCTTACCATGTTTTATGGTTGCAGTCTGAATGATAAAAAACCATACTTAGAGATTCTAACTCCTGTTTTTGCACTTTTTAGTGCAGCTTAATAGGCAAGTTACAATTAGGAGCACATTGATGGTATTAATTACTTCGCGAATAAACTTTTTATTAATTCGTAATTCATACCAGCAAGATGTACTTGTACTAATTATACGCGCTAATTATATTGTAGTTACAACTTGTACGGCCATTATGCCATTTCTGGTCGAAAGCAACATGATACAACATGTCACTTTCACGTAGTTTTACCAATTCGATGTGCCAGTTTAATCCATCGCAAAGTTTTTAATTGTAGTAACATTTAAATGTAATAAGTATGAGTCTAGTTAACTTCATTCGATTCCTTGACAACGTGTCACTCAGGCAGGTGATGGTCTGCACCATTTTAGCTTCACATGCCATAAACGAAGAAAACGTATGTGGAAAATTATATTCTCATTTCATTTACTCATTGATTATTGTTTTTAAAATCCACATATCTTACTCCATTCGAAATGAAATGAGACGCGAAATATCACAATAAACTTTCTTGCGATCGCAAGAAAGTTTATTGTGATATTTCGCGTCTCATGACGAAATTACGAGCATCTTGGCTCATGAAAACGATTTTCTGCTCGCTTATTTAGTAGATTCGACGACTACAATAGGGGAAAGTATTGTCAAATTGGGCAACTCTACGGTTCATCGCGTCATTGTAATCTCTACAGACTGGGGAAAGTTAGTGGGTTAGTCGTTAGACACGCCTGAATCATCGCCGAGCCCCGCGGACTCAAGAGCTTTTATTGCACTGCTGAAAGCCACGCCTAACCGTTTTAATTGCAATTCTAACCAATGCTCTACTTTTGTTGCAGGTAATTGTCAAGATTTATATCGCAGCTGTTAACTGTCAAAACCAATGAAATATGAAGGTAAAAGAAATGAAGTCACATATGGAAAGTAGTTTTATATCAGTTAAAGTAGAACAAATAATGCTAAAATTTTCTGCAGCATAGTCATAAGAATTACAATTACTATAATTGTCGAGGAAGTCAGCTGACATGTTAACCTTTTGCGCCCAGCGCCCCTGCTTCCCTTAAGTGGCACAAAAGGACAAATTAATTCACACAATTTACTGGACTGTGTGTCCTGTCTTTATCCATTTCTCCTTTAACCTTTTCGACGCCCATCTATATAATACGCGATGTGTCCTCCAGCGCCACGCTACAAATGTATAACGTATCTATAGTAAAACGTAGGGATGGGATTAATGTCCTATCGACAAATAATATTATAAGTCGAAATTAATGTTTATTCACCAATTTACGAAGCTAAATAAAAACTGATACCGTATTTTCATATTTTGTTTTATTTCATTAAAAAAATCAATATGAAAACCTATATATATTTGCCATGATAAAAGAAAAGAATTGTAAATTTATTAGACGTGTGTTCTAGCAGGCACATCCCTATTTGTCTCCAAATGTAATCCTTCTACTTCATATCAAGTCGTTGGCGCTCGAGGCGCGTCAAAATCCTTTCTGATATAAGGATGTCTAGATGTCGATGTCTATGGTATTTTTCTTTTTTCTATTCACTGTGGTCGAGTTACACGTGCATATCCTCAACCGATTCATGCATAATTTATTTCGTTTACTTACAACAAATAGAACCAAATACAATCAATAGAAGCTAGATACGTGGTTTTCCACGAGTTTTTTTTTTTTTTTTTTAATTAAAATGGAGGGTGACTGTTTTACGCAGATGTTACAGATCTTTATTTGTTAATGGTAGGTAGAGATCTAAGTGCTGTATTATACCGTTTGTATTGAAACGTATAAAACGAAAAATACCGTATAATACGGTATTATACCATTTGCCACGGTATTTTATGTATAAATCGATTGTTTTTGTATTTTTTAAGTAAATTATCTGAGTAATAATTAAAATACTGAAAATACGGTGGAAATGCACAGATATAAAACATGAAATGGTATTTTGAAGTGAACACTTCTTTAGCATCGTTGTGATTTGAAAATCAATGAAACGAAAAAGCGACGGTAAAAAGAGATAAACACACATCTATAGGATTTAACGTGCGAGAGAATGAGATAGAAGTAGTGATGAGCAAAATCCAAGACCAAGACCATGATCAAGACTCGAAGTATTTGAGCAAGACCAAGACTATCTATACACTAGCAAGACCAAGACCAAGACTGAGTAAGCAACACGAAGACCAACACAAAGACTGTCCGTCTTGGTCTTGGTCTTGCTTTGCTCATCACTAGATGACGATGACGATGACGATGACGATCACGATGACGATGACGATCACGATGACGATCACGATCACGATGACGATCACGATCACGATGACGATCACGCTCACAATCACGATCACGATCATGATGACGATGACGATGACGATCACGATGACGATGACGATCACGATCACGATGACGATCACGCTCACGATCACGATGACGATCACGATGACGATGACGATCACGATCACGATGACGATCACGTTCACGATCACGATCACGATGACGATGACGATCACGATGACGATCACGATGACGATGACGATCACGATCACGATGACGATCACGCTCACGATCACGATCACGATGACGATGACGATGACACTCACGATGACGATGACGATCACGATCACGATGACGATCACGATGACGATAACGATCACGATCACGATGACGATGATGATGACGATCACGATGACGATGACGATCACGATGAAGATGACGATCACGATGACGATCCCGATCACGATGACGATGACGATCACGATGACGATCACGCTCACGATCACGATCACGATGACGATGAAGATGACGATCACGATGACGATGACAATCACGATGACGATGACGATGACGATCACGCTCACGATCACGATGACGATGACGATCATGATGACGATGACAATCACGATGACGATGACGATCACGATAACGATGACGATCACGATCACGATGACGATGACGATGACGATCACGCTCACGATCACGATCACGATCACGATGACGATGATGATGATGATGATGATGACGATGATGATGATAATGATGATCTTCGTAGATTGTCGGTACTGCTCTGGGTGCCTTCAAGCAGAAACCTAATACGCTGATCTGATAGTCGTGTACACGACTATTAGATTAGATTATTATATTAGAATTAGTCATTCTAAAATATAGAATACAATCGAAACTTCAAATATATTTTATTGATTAAACTACAACTCTTCGTAATAACGCAGGATCTTAAAAAGTTAATCAAAATATAAAATACATAAAATACCAATAATACCGTAAGTTATGGAAAAATACCTGTTTAGTACCTAGGGTATTATACGGTATTTTTACAACCATAATGGTAGGTATAGGTGTCGCAAAATACTAGCAATGATTTTTCTTGTTTTTAGAAACTAATAGAAAACGGAAGTACATTCCTGAAACGGAAGTTGACGACTTAACGGAATGTCAAGACGACGAACTATTTCATTTATTATATCAAATTCTGATTCAGACTCCACACCTTGTAAAACTCGCAATAATTCGTCATATTCACCGTCACTCATTTTTTGTAAGAACATGTGCGCCAACGCAAGATGTAAACATTGCACTACACTAAAATACACAAAGTCACTATGACCTTGAAACCCGTCCGCTTATGACGTCACAGATTTACTTCTATACAAGTTCGTGGCGTTGTGGGCACGGAAAACTAGCCGCTTTGTAGGGATGGGTTTTTCAAACGGTGTTTCACTATCGACAATGATTAGAAAACCTATTTATTCTTGATTAAGGTGAATAAAACGTAGTTTATAGTTTACAACATTTATAAAATATTATTTATTCACGTCATTTTCTTGCAATAATAGTATTTATGATCGTTTCGACGAGATGAAATATAGCGATGTCTTCATCGTGTCCCATCACTAGCTTACTTTATATCAAGTATTTGGCGTTGAGGGCACGAAAAAATTTTCTGGCGTTTTTGTTTCTATTTAATATAAAACAAACAAGAACTTATTATGTGTGAAAAAGTTAAAAATATGGCTTATAACAGGGCAATTTTCCATAAAACCAAAATAAAAGGTCTTGTAAAAGTCGTAAATTTATTTTATACTATTATTACTTCTAATCAAGTAGTGGCGCTGAGGGCACGAAAATCTCGAACTTGTATACAAGTGATTGGCGTTCAAAAGGTTAGGGAACAAGGCTTCCTTTACAATAAATATAGTAAGTACGGTACAGACGCCAGCACATCAAGCTACTACAATCAGTCAAATTTCTTCAATAGATTTTCAATTGTATCGCTAAAGCTTAAGGTTCAAGGTTGATTGGGAAAATTTGACAGTTTCGGATAGCTTGATGTGCTGGCGTCTGTACCAACATTAATTATGAAATAAGGTTCTTGAGGTGATCCTCAAGAACCTAGGGGAGCCTATTGTTTAACCTACGCAACAATAAAAACTAAACGCAGGATAGAGATTTAAACAGGATGATATTTCTAAAGTAGTCGTCTAAAATATTTCTGGTCCACCTCCCAAAGTGCTTTATATGCATCCTGTAGTACCAATGGGATTAATTTACCGAGCTCTCAAAACACCACTTTTACTACAGATAAAGATCTCCAAGCGACATTATTTTTTAATGAAAAGCCATTTTAACGTAGAGATCTGTTGAGCACGTGATGCGGCGTAAGCGCACATAATAACAATCGTAATTGTTGCAATTATCGTACAAGTGTTGTGGCAGAGCAATGCGATTGTAATTTTATTCTTGGAACATGTGGAAATTTCTAACACTAACCGTGTATAAGGATCTTATGTCCAGATTGAGAGCTCTGGTAAGCTGCGAAGAATGAAATGTTTTACAAAGATGATGAGATGACCAGCGGGGTAATTGTGTAACACCCTAAAAGTAGCAATGGCTTTCATGTTGATAGTTCACCAACATTAATTGCGTTATTTACGTTGTTGAGCAGATAATTTTTTCAAACATATGACGCAAAGGATTAGCAATATCCTTCAAAATTATTCAGATTATTATTTAGTGTGTTACGAAATTAGAGTGCGGGAAATTTGACCAACTCAGATAGCAAATCAGATTATTTCTAAACAATCATCTGATCTGAAATTGGGCCTTCCCAAACACAGTCTTCATTCTGAAATATCAAAATAGAGCTGCAGTATTTTATGACGTATATAACGTATATCTATTCATACACGAAATCTCAGGGGTCATTGCACTCATCATTAGGAACAACTTTTACAATGCAACCAAACCTGAAATCGTGAAAAAAAATCAGCTGTTCCCTACATTTATGTTCGCAAAACTCGTCAAAATGTATACCTTATAAACCACACGCAATAAATGTCAACTGTCAACTGTCAGTGCGTGCACTGTTAAAAGTGTTGCAACGATATCTTGTATGTATCTCATTGTGCGGTGATCTTTAATGTTCTTAATAAATTCCCTCTGTAATACACGCAATTATGTTGACGATATGAATGTTTTCGACACAGCAGCTGCCTTAATTCATTCTGGAACAACCTGATTCGGCTCCAGTGTTTGTTGCGCATCCATGGTTTTAAATGAATGATTTGACGATTTAATCAGATAACTAGGTAGCCACAACTGCATGGACAAAATTGCTTTATTTAAGTGTCGAACGGTCAGGCTGCAGTTATTTTGTATAAGAACAGAAGCTGGCCAAATTATGGACAAAAAACTAGACATGCAAAGGAAATACTGGGTATTCGACGCACAAATGATGGTATAAAAAGGACGAATACAGTCCATTGTTTATAGATTAGAAACTATAACGAGGCAAACAAAGCTCTGTCTGGTTAGAGAACGACAATAAACTCTGTTTTAATGAAATTCTGAAACCAACTAGTGCTTGACGATGATAATTGGCAATAATTATGCAGTATTCCATCTATGGAAAGCCATCTTTATGGCCACAGCCGAGTGCTCCTAGCCGACGGACCTTTAGATCGATTTTAGTACTAGTGTTAGTGTTTGTGAGCAATTTACCTGTTATTATAATGCCGTTTACGTTTGCAGCTACAGGTTTCCTGAGGGCAGCATTCGTTTAGCGATGACGCTAATAAGCCAAAAAAAAATTGTATGCGGTTGACATAAGCTATCGAAATGTCATGTGATCAGGTCAATGTCATTTTGAAGCTATAGCGATTGTAGAAGTAGACTCGCTCCGAAGCGAATGCCATTTGTAACCGCACAATCGGGACAGAGAGCCTAGGTCTCTGTTCCGATTGTGCGGTGTTATTAATTTTCAATAGTCCTGTTGAAATCACAATTATTACCCTTGGTTTTTAAAACCTTGACTGTTCTCATCGCGATTGTTGATGTTAGATTAGATCCTCCTTATTTATATTTTTTTATGCGTTTACGTACGATTCATACTTGTTATTTTCAACGTAGTTTTATTTAGCGGTTCTCCATATTTAGTAATAGAATTTCTATTTTGACCATGAGCTAGCTGAACATGCTCAAAGCTTTGCTCTCCTCCCGAAGTTAATTAGTTTCGCAAAATGTTATTCGTAGTCGTGAGTTTCGAGTTCGGGGCATGCTTAAACAGTCGTGCGGTAAGAAGTTGTCCTTTGCATGTTTCACAACGTCCGTCCTCTCTCTGAACAGCTGACGAGGCTAGGCTACGCGGGTCGCGGGCCGTAACACTGCCCTTTCTAACTATTGGCCAACTATTGCAGAAGAGAAATATACACATTATCTGCTCAAATTGAAGAATAAACGTCGCTTTGATCCATTCGGTTCGGTGCATTCAACAAAATCACTTTTTAAAGTTCAATCGTTTTGCAATTTGAAGCACGATGTGCGGTTGCTCTTTAGGCAGCAAACATGGTATAGGAATTCTTCAATATTATAACAAGTTGTCGTAATCGCTTATGATGAAATGTTATGGACGCTTGAAGGAGTTTTATATTTTATCGCCTGCACTTTCTAAAACTACAAACTATTTGCCATATACATACTTATTTACGTTAGTTGTAACACTCATCCATTCTTGGCAAACAGATTCGCAATTCAATGCTCGTCAGCGTCACTAAACAAACATTTCAAGCTATTGATCTATGAGCCTTACAATAAATTATAAACCTTATATTGTGATGGGTCAGACAAGGCCATGATGTCATTGTAATAGCTAACGAATGAATACTTATAAAACTCTGAGATCACCACAATTTAATACGTTTAAGCGGGAAACTTCATCGCGTAAACATTTCAAAGGCCACCTGTTGTTACTTTGGTCATGACTCGTGATGGGGCAAAAAAACTGAACTTTTATAGTAACGACAATACTTACGCTCCTTGGATTTAAACTTACAATCAATGTTGACGCCACCATCTAAAAAGCTATTTCTTTTCAAACATCTTCATTTGTACAGAACAAGTCCTTAATCAGAAACAGATTAGTACTGGTTGCATCTTAGTTGTGTTCAATAGACTCGTGCAAAAGATCCGGGATAAAGCTATTGAGGATTCTTGTTATATACAGACTGCACAGAGATTCCTTCGCCTTTAAAGTAATGAAGGTCTGAGTGCACGTCTAAAGCGATTGCCAACAAAGCTATAGATACTAAGAGGGTTGAACGAAACAAATCAGTTTTACCGGTAGCTGTAAACTGTTGAAAGTTCTGGTACTAGTTATTTACTACAAATATTGGGTGGAGGAATAAGTTCGTAGCGTTTTGATCAAAAAGTTTTATTTGAACAGAACCAATAATTGTCTCAATATATTGATGAACAATATATTCGCCGTTGCTGTTTACGACCTGCTCCCACCTCTCAACCAATTTATTGATCCCTTCCTGCCAAAAATCGCTCGGCTTGGTGTCAAAGAAGTTGTTGAGCCATATTTTGAGATCATCTTCGTTGTAGAAAGTAACGCCTTTCAATTCGTTTGACATTGAGCGGAACAGGTAGTAATCGGTTGGCGCCAGATCTGGAGAGTATGGCGGATGCTGAAGAACCTCTCAATCGAGCTCTTGGAGCGCAGTTTTGACGACTTGAGCAATATGGGGTTTGGTGTTATCGTGAAGGAGAATGATTTGGCCTTGTCGATCGGGTCTCTTCAGCTGAATTATCTCATTTACGCGGCGCAGTTGGCCAATATAAATTTCGCGGGCGGCTTCGGCAGCTTTTAGACCTCGATGAAAAACAAAGAAAAGCAGATGTCGAAAATGCTGATTTTTACCTGCTGGATACTCCATTTCTAAACTTGAAAAGTAAAAGATTTTGAAACAATGTTTAGCACAGTTTTATACATCAGAAAGAGCTCTTTCGAATAAATGTAAACACTTCGTCAAATAGTGAACACATCATATTAGAACAAAAGAAAATATAAACGCTACGAACTTATTCCTCAACCCAATATATAGTTTTAAAATTAAAACTGTAAATATTATAAATAACGTTTTGCTAAAATAGCAATCAGCCAGCTTTTATGTCTCTTGGCGCTAACAGTTTCCAGTTAACGACAGATAAAAGCTAAACTACTTGCGACTTTATCTTCCAGCTCTTTGGACGTTGCTCCTTAACCTTCAGAATCTTTATTGCATGCCGTTAGACCAAAGAAGTGGTACTCGCCGCACGATCAGAATTTAAAACACCCATTTCATTCCTTATTCAACTTGAGTCATTCTTAATTAGATTGTTGTCCGCTGTAAGGGAATTACTGTTAGTGTACGTGTTCCAAATCGAATGAGTTGTAAACAGTGTTTTTTATCGCGAGCACGCAGATATGAGCCTTGACGAGGATCGGTTAGATTGTGGTGTGCATATGCATTGTGATTGTGACTGTGTAAGTGACACCGGATGGCGACGTATTGTGCAAGTCACCGCGCCCTCGTGTTTCCGGAGCCATAAAGTTTTTGTTGACCCCGTTCTTTACCGTTGTTTGTCCATAGCATCTGGACTAGATTTTGCAACAAACAGGCTCGTTATCCAACTTTCTTTACTTAGCTCCCCCTTTTATGGCATACCTCCAAATGCCTATTATATGTAAGATTCAGTAACATCCATCACCATCGAAATAATGACTACCCTCCACAACAGCCAATGGAATCCAAGTATCTATTTTAGTAAACTCCTAAGTTTAGCGAGAGTAATGCACTATCGTAAATAATTCGACGTGTTTAAATCACGCGGATGTGTGCCCCCAGCTGACAGGAGCAATGCGGACCGCTTCGGGAAACACTTTAACGAAGCTATACAACCACAAATCGGCACGCGATCCAGTTTTTTTTTAATTTGACAGATAAGATTATATTAGCTCACAAGATTGGTGTTCAGTTTCGCTGTCGATTCAACATTCGCTTTTTTTTCGTGTATCTATGATTTTCTAAGGGAATCTAGTTCTATGTAAGGCAAGACGAGAGTAATTAGAGAGGTGGGTAGTGGGTACACTTTCACGACGCTGACCAAGGCCGGTTAGTGGTCAGGTGCTGGTTGCATTTCACTGTCGCGGGTCACTGCACTTCCCTTGGAGCTGCGTTAGTGTGGTAGTTCAGACTGCTCTAGACGACTGGTTTATCCTAGTCTAACTGATCAAACGAATGAAATGTTGTAAAAATATTATATCGTATTCATTCATCGTTATTTCTTAAAATATCAACGCAATAAATATATAATAGTCTGTCGACAGACTGACAAAATCAATGTTACCTCGCCGACTATTGATCGCTCGAATACAACGTGAAGGCGGAACGATGCTAACTGCTGCAATTGACAAATTGATGGCCGCTGGATGCGCCGACTCACGGGCCCGTGACGGATTATCAAGTTTTTTCGCCGCCATCTTGGCAAAAATGGCGCGTCTTGCAGTGTGCGGGAGATGTATGTGCTGCTTTCGATTTCACGAAACTGAAAGTGCCTTATATGTTCGGGTGATGTCGTTGACTCTGATGTTTGTTTGTCACGCCTGGTTGGTTACATATCGTACGCCAGTACAATACTTTATCCTATCGTGTTTAAATAGAATGTTGTAATTTGGCGTTGTAATTTATTTTGTTTTCAGCCTGTCTTCGCTGTATGACGCGTCGTGCTTCGTTGACCACTGTTACTACGTGTCGTTCTAATAAGTTTTTGCTGCTGTTCGAGTAGCTTCGTCTGAGAGATTCATTGAGATGTTTGTAGACAAGGTTCCGTTTAGTTTCGTATAATTTTAATTTATGTAAATGTTATGAATGTTAGCAACATTAATCTTTAAAATATTCTCAAATAAAATATCTGGTAAAATCCCAAAATATTTCAATCATCTAAAATCTTTATTTGAGTTTGAAAGCCAAACACCGTTGTGTAGTCTAGGTTTACTAAGTCAGACATGTAATGTGCTACTGCCATTAACTTTCTTTCCCAAAACTCATTTGAATAGTGTTCAAATGTTGTACCAAATTGTTGTATTATTCAAAATAGCGATACATTTGATTGCAGGCGAGCGCGTTTCGTCTTCCGCCATATTATCTCATACATCGCCGCTGGAAAGTTGCTCTTATTTTATATAGTTTATTGTTGAAATATGTGTGTTAGATACAGTCGGTTGAATGTTAACTGACTATTTAATGCTATTATACTTACACTTTTTTCTTAGAATGCAATTGTTTGTTTGTGTAGTTCTGTAAGTTAGTGTATACGAGTATCTACTTACTTCTAGCCAGATAATAGCCAATCTGTTTCTTGGGGTCTTGCGTGTTTTAACGTATTTTCGTTCTTTCGATGGCATTCAAATATGCTACATAAATCGCCATGAAATATGCAACAAAAGTGCCAAAATACAGTGCTTGTTTTGTGTTTAATGAGAAAGTTGTACAACAAGGGCGTTAAAAAATGACTACAAAAACATTACAAATTACGCTACATTTTAACTAGATATTATAATTTTTGGTCTTGAAAATGTACCATTTCTAATACTAAAAGTATTAGTTACCATTTCAAATACAAAAAGTAGTTAGATTGTGCCTATTTCTTATTCTATTTGTGTGTTTCTAAATTCTAATTCATAGAAAACTTGCACAATCAGCAGATCTTAGGTAAAAAAAAACACACACACAATAGCCTAAAAAACGCCGAAATATGGAATCATGCATTTGTAAAAAATCCGGTCTCTAATCAGTAGCATCCGTGCAAACGGGTCGATTATATGTATTTCTCGAATGTATGTATAAAATGTTCTCATAGTTACCAAAATACAAAACCACTTTGAAGTGAATGATTCGTTGTGCCTATTCATCAAACAAGAATCTTGTTATAGTCTGTATTTTAATTATTTGATAACTGGACCATGTTTTAGTAAGCTGCACATTGGTCTACAATGGTGTGGATGGTGTTATGCGCCACTGCACTGGCTCCGTGACGTACCCGCGTCACGCACCATTGCTCTACCAAGTTTCTATTCCACCAGCTAATGACACCACCATCGACTGTATCCATGACATATTGTTAGTAAATTTGATATAATTTTATGGAGTCGTTACTTGGTTAATAATCGGTAGAATTTTGACTGAATAGAAACATGGTCATCTTTGTTTGAAATACTTGGCTGATTAATACTGGTACTTGGCTAGATACAAGTGCTCATCATTAAAACAATAATTCGGAATTCAACAAAAAAAAAAAAAAACTATTAAAAAAAATCGGTACTGTATTATCAAAGGGACTTCTATTAGCCCTTCACGTGATGGCCTACTAGATGCCGCTTCCAAGGACCATTGAAAACATTCCTTTTCACATTATTTTAAAGAAAAAAAAAAAAAAAAAAAAGAAGCAACTTTCTTTAGTCAACTCTCCTTGTAAGCCATTAACGTTGGTCGCCCTACCTGCGTAATGGAGCTTCGCAGTCCGTCTAAACGTGTGTCATTATCTTGTCACTCTAGCATTTTGTCTCATAGCACGATACATGGACAACCTATTATTTACATGTTCTTGTCATAAAATGTGAAATATAGCCTCGACTACTTGACCGTGACGACCGTAACTGTGGACGCACTTGGAAAATGATCGCCATCTCCCTCTAACGATAGAAAATAAGATTTATTGTGGTATTGTTTAGAAGGAAAGTACCTAAGGGAGGAATTACGCAGTTATACTGGGCTGTTAATGTAGAATACATTATGTGTAGTGAACAAAGCGTAGTTTCGTTTCTTGTTAATGTTGTGAAATATTTACTGCATATGCGATATTACTGCGACAGGATTCTATCGAAGAAGTGTCTACACAAGCTATACCTATATACAGGGTTACTTGTAATTCGACGTGTATCCGTCAGGAGCTGATAGGGAGCCAAAATACAACAAATAAGCCCCCCATATTATGTATGACCGAAATTCAATATTTTTCGTGATATTTGAATTTTAAGGGTTTTCGATATAATTCCAAATAATTAAAAAAAAAACTATATATTGAATGGGTACCATTAAAATATAGTATTGTAGCTGGCACTTCAATTAAGCTATGAATATAATTAAAAGTACATAATTCCACAAAATAATGAAAATGATGAGCGATTTAAGAATAATATCTTACCAATGTTTTCATTTTCCGCTTCAAAAATGTTTCAAACGTTTTCTAGCGATGATTTAGACAATATTAGTTTGCCCTTAAACACTCAAAATTACCACAAATTATGACTTCAAATACCTACACCTAAAGAAGCACAAGTACATATTAACAATTCTTCCAAGAAACAAAACTCCGTACTGTTTAGCATAGAAAGTCGGCAGAAATAACGTTACTCAACGTGTAGACGTAGAGCCCTTTGACCTCAAATCGTCACGATGAGTCATGAAACTTGCAACAATGAGCTTTCGAATAACGCTATGTAGGCAAGTATGGCACACAGATGTGGAAAAATAAATAAAAACACGTTTGTTGTATGGGAGCCCCCTTAAATATTAATTTTATTCGGTTTTTATTAGTATAATAATAATAATAATAATAATAATAATAATAATAAGCCCCCTAAAATCCTACCTTACGTCCAAGCTGAACAACTAGCTACGTGGGGGGCGGACACGCGTACTGTACAACTGTACAAATAACTTACGCGGCTAACAAGGAAAGGTAACCCTTTATGGAGATGAGTAATAAGAGAGTATATAATTTGCGGTCGCTTCCCGGGGAGCGCCGGGGCGCATCTGGAGCCGATGCTAGATGCCACAGCATGCGAACCATCGGCGGTGAGGAGCTGAGCAAGCGGGCTCCTACCGAAAAAAATGTTACAGCTGGTCCTAGTGAGTTGAACAGGCGGGCTCACTACGTAGAAGCCACAGCCGAATCCACGGGCGATGATACTATTTCATTATTTTCATCCATCCCTTCGACTCGCCCCTCCTACATGACAAGAAGAACAGCTAGCTTGTCCACCACCGGCACGCTTGATAGTGTTGTGCAGGAAGTCAACCTTGACTCTGAGCTTGCACCCACTACAAGCGCTCCAAGTACGCGCAGACGATGGACACCTGAAATGAATAAGTTCATACTGCGCACTTATCTTCAATTGACCGCACTAGATACAGACAGAAAAACTTATCTTGAACCGCTTCACTTAAAATTTATTGAAAAATATCCAAACATGCAGGTTAGTCGGCAGAGAATAGGAGATCAACGCAGAGCCATAATAAACAATTCATTACTACCACAAAAAACTATAGAGGAGATACACAACGACGTAAAGGAAGAGTTAGATCATCTACAATTTAATCATCCCACCCAACAGTCACAAAACTCTATCGACCATGTACAACAAATATTTATACCCACACAAGCTACCCAACTGCAACCTAGAACCCCAGAAACAAATAATACTAAAAATAGAACACAGACTCGAATGAGATGGACCAATGAACAAAACGAAGCTGTAATGCGATCTTATTATCGAGTTACAGATTTAGGTAGAAACGAAACAGTATATAGAAGACGCATGCATGAAGATTTTATCAAAAGCTTTCCTGCACTTGCTCACCTAAACGAACAACGAATAGCCGGCCAGAGGAGAGCAATTATAAACAATAAATACATCACTAGTAATAGATTAAATTCAATAAAACTAGAAGTATCTGAAGAATTACGACTTGATAATCTTAACCTTAGCAACTTAACAAGCGAAAGGACAATAGTAAACCCAAACCACAACAGTCATTCTGACATTCAATTTATAAACAGCATTGACATCAACTCCACACAAGGACCTACACTTACTTTAAATCATACTGAAAATAATATTGCAGAAGAAATTCTACCTACCCAACAAGTGAACTTAGATAGGGACCCACTAATAGATGAGACGTTCCAACAAGCATTCCAATATTATAAAGAAACCAGCCCTACAAATAGAATTTTTATTCCCAAACAAAAACCTTCTAAAAAACTTGCCCGTATAGTTAACTACCTAAACAAAATAATTTTACCGGAAAACGTCAATAAAGAAACAGACTTCTATACTTTACAGACTACTATATATTGTGCAGCATGGACCGCGGCTAAAGTTAACGGAGCAAAGATTACCCTCCAACCAAGAGTAGTCACCCAAAGGGCAAAAAAGGAATATAAACCTAACTGGGAGACACGACTAGAACGAAAATTAAATGATTTACGATCAAAGATAGCTAGAATGACCCAATTCATCAATGGCAATAGAAGTAGAAAAATAATTAAACACGTTAACAAGATAATAGAACAATATAGAATTCACACTGTTCATGAAGAACCAAATACACAAGCAGCTCACACATTAGACACACTTAAACAAAAATTATCAGTCGTAACAGGCCGACTACAACGGTACAAAGCGTGTACCCAAAGAAAACTACAAAACACTCAATTCACACACAACGAAAAGCTTTTCTACCGCAATATTAGACAGGTGACATCGAACGTTCAGGATAACAACCCAAATGATGATGATCATAACAACCCTAACCCAGAGACGTTACAAAACTTCTGGGCGAGAATTTGGGAACAACCAATCGAACATAATTCTCAAGCAGATTGGATAAAAACAGAACTGACAAACAGCAACACAAATATTCAGGCAATGACTTTTGAGCACATATCTCCAGAAATTTTCCACAAAGTACTTTCCCGTTTGCATAACTGGAAAGCACCTGGTTCAGATAACATTCATAGTTATTGGTACAAAAAATTTACATCTATCCATAGTTTCCTATATAATCACATAAATACATTCATTCAGGACCCTAAAATAATACCACCCTACGTAACTTCAGGTACAACTTTTATGATACCTAAAGATCGTAATGATCTCTCAAATCCAGCAAAATATCGACCTATAACATGCTTGCAGACCTTGTACAAAATTATCACATCTTGTATATCTGAACTAATATATCAACACATCGACACTAATAATATCCTAGCTGAACAACAGAAAGGATGCCGTAAATTCAGCCAAGGCTGCAAGGAACAATTAATCATAGACTCAGTAATTCTTAGAAAAGTTCAAAAAACCAAAACCGATCTGTTTAGCATGTATATTGACTACAAAAAAGCCTACGACTCTGTCCCCCATTCGTGGCTCGTAAAAATATTAGAGATATACAAAATACATCCAACTTTAATAACATTCCTAAAGATCATGATGACAACCTGGACCACTGTACTTAGACTTACCTCTCCTACTAAAACAGTAGAAACCAGCCCAATAAAAATTCAGAGAGGGATCTTTCAGGGGGATGCTTTAAGCCCATTGTGGTTCTGCCTTGCTCTAAATCCCCTATCCAACTTATTAAACGCAACTACTTTAGGAATCCTATTAAAAAATACAACTACCGAAAGACATACTGAGGTCCAAAAAATAGAGTTAAATCATCTGTTGTACATGGATGATATTAAATTATACGCCAAAAGTGAGACTCAACTTTGTGAATTAGCAAACTTGACAGAAAAATTCTCAAATGACATCAAAATGGAATTCGGCATAGATAAATGTAAAATAAACTCAATTATAGCAGGACAGAATTACCAACATCAATATATTTTAGGAACAGGAGAACAGATAGAACCATTAGACGAACAAGATAGCTATAAATACCTAGGCTACACACAATCACGACAGATACACTACAAAGAAACTAAGCAAAAATTAACACTACAATTTCAACACAGACTAAACACAATTCTGAAAACACAACTATATTCTCGAAATACTATCAAAGCCATTAACACCTTTGCTATACCGGTTCTCACATATTCCTTTGGGATAATCAATTGGACCAAAACTGACCTGAAAAACCTTCAACGAAAAATTAATACCACAATGACCAAATTCCGCAAACACCACCCACGATCCTGTCTGCAGAGATTAACACTGCCGCGGAAAGAAGGAGGTAGAGGACTAACTGACATTCTAAACCTACACAATAGACAGATAAAAGCACTTAGAGAATTCTTCTTTTCAAAAACCGAAACTTCTATTCTTCACAAAATTATAACACACAACGACCAAAACTTAACACCTCTAAATTTAAAAGATACATCTGAACAAAAAAATGAGAAACTAATCGACGACAAAATTAAGCTTTTAGAATGGACCCAGAAATCTCTACACGGAAGACATCGCCAAGACTTATGCCACATAAATGTCGACAAAGAATCGTCGAACGCGTGGCTAAATCGAGGCGAACTTTCCCCAGAGACTGAGGGGTTTATGCTTGCTATACAGGACCAGGTAATTGAAACCAAAAATTATAGAAAGTTTATCATAAAGAATTTAAATAATGACACATGCAGGAAATGCAATAGTTCCCCAGAAACGATTCAGCATATCACAGGCGCGTGCAAGACACTAGCCCAAACAGACTACAAACACAGACACGATCAAGTAGCCAACATCATACACCAAAAATTAGCACACCAGTACAAACTTATAGATTCCGTTACACCATACTACAAATACAACCCAGAAACTGTATTAGAGAACACCTCATCAAAACTATATTTTGACCGCGCCATTCTCACCGATCGAACAATTCATTTCAATAGACCAGATATTACACTTATAAACAAGATAAACAAAACTGGATATTTAATAGATATAGCTATACCAAACACACATAACTTGCAGACAACAATAGCAGAAAAACTGAGCAAATACATTGAATTAAAAGATGAAATAGCCCGACTTTGGCATCTGCAAAAAGTTATAATAGTACCAATAGTATTGTCTACAACAGGAGTAATACCAAAACAACTTCACCAGTCTCTTAATTCCCTTAACTTACCGCCAAATACCTACCATCTGCTGCAGAAGGCAGCGATACTAAACACATGCAGACTCGTGAGAAAGTTTCTGCAATGTGAATTAGAAAACCCACATCAAAACACAAATATGCTACCATCTTCTGTGCAATCTTCTGCACGTGACCGCACTTAATCCTACTGATAATCACTTGGCTTAGGCCCGTGTTATCAGCTGTCTCCGGCTAGCCGAGAATATAAAATAAAAACCAAAAATAATAATAATACTTTATTGATTCAAATCCTTACAGTATGCATATTATATCTAGCAAAGTTTACAATATTAAGGCGCACAAAAACTGAAACCCTGACTCCTAAACTAGGAATACCTGTGACTTAGGAGTCAGTGTTCTACTGCCACTTGGACACTATTGACCTTGTGTAAATTGAGAGTTGGTAAGCTGATATTATTCAAAAGAGTATATTATTATGTGAATTAAGAAAGAAGATAATTACAAAACCAAATAAAAGTTGAAAATTGAATTAAAAAGTTAAATAAGTGTTGGATTTAAAAAGTACCATTTAAACATTTTTACATTTTTTAAATTATAAAAAGTAAAATGACTTTGTGTTGGATTCTGTATCTGTGCCTGGAAATCGTGTTATTTATTTGTGTTGTGTGATTGTGTGTGTGTATGTGTATGTGTGTGTGTGGGATTGAGACACGGGTGAATTCTGTGTTATTTAAGTATGATGTGAGGAGCCTAAGTAAGTGAATATGGTGGTGTCGGTAGTAAGACTGTGTTTGGTTGCTTGCGTGGGGTACAGACTGTGTTACGCGTTTGTATGGAATATTGTTAGTTATGTGTGAGTAGTTAACAGTTCCTCCGTTTGATCGTAGTCTAAGAGGTACAACATCTCCTTCAGTTTAGTCCTTGCTTCGTGTTTACTTAACCTTGCTATTTGAATGGTCTTAGTAATATTTCTGAAGACTAGAGAGCTTAACACATACTGCTGTCTTCTGGCGAAGGTAGTTCTATGACCAGGTATTGGGCAAACTATTCTTAGACCACGCTTGTTTGAGTCTGGGGGAGCAACTTGGCTATGTTTCCAGAGAGTGGTTCTGAGTACAAATAACTGTCTCACAGTTAATAGTTTGAGCTCAGTGTATAGCTTATGAGTCGGATAGCGAAAAGGCTTTTTAAGCATAACCTTAAGTACCGCCCTTTGCGCACGTTCCAGCTCAAGGAACTTTGTTTTGGCCGATCCACCCCACGCCAGAATACAATAGCCGATGATGGACTGGCAAAGTGCAGTGTAAACCATTTTTAGGGTATCTAAGTCACCAGAATTCCGTAATGACTTGAATAGATGGATTGTTTTCCTGACTTTGCTGGCAGTAGACTCAATATGCTTGTTCCACTTCAGTCCATCATCGATTATTACGCCCAAATATTTTACCGATGTTACTGAAGGGAGCGCGATACAAGAGCAAGTTGCAGTGTCCAGACAGGTGTGAGCCCTAATTGAGTATATGCTTGGGGGTTTTGTGTTAGCCTGAATAGAAAATGGGATGAAGTTCGTTTTTTGCAGGTTTAGGGTAAGGAGATTTTTGTGCAGCCATGCCATGACTATTTGCAGGGATTGTTCAGCATTATTTTTCACCTCCGCCCAGTTTTTCCCGTGTACCACAATGGCTGTGTCATCGGCATAAGTAAATATGTTAGCAGAAGGTAGAGTAAGAGTGCACAAGTCATTGATGTAGATAAGGAAGAGCGTTGGGCCGAGAACGCTACCCTGCGGGACACCGTATGACATTATCTCATCAGCACTAATATGTGATCCTATTTTAACACAGATTTTTCGGTCTATTAAGTAACTCTTGAAGAGGTCATGAACAGTTCCACGTATGCCGATGCTATGCAACTTCAATAGAAGCGTGGGAACAGAGACCGTGTCAAACGCTTTTGTTAAGTCGAGAAATAGACCCAAGCATTTATGTTTATCATCTAATTTCCTTGCTACAAGTTCAGTTAGGTCTAGTACTGCATCTTCAGTAGATACACCTTTTTTGAAACCGTACTGATTATTTGATAATATCTTGTACTTGTGTAGGTAATTTACTAGTTGTTTATTTATAATTTTCTCCATTATCTTCGACATAACTGGTAGAACAGCAATGGGTCTATAGTTATTTACACAATCTCTGCTCCCACTCTTATGAATTGGGTGGATTACGGCTTTTTTGCACGTGTTAGGGAATGTACCTGTGGTCATTGAACAATTTACTATATGAGTAATGAGTGGTACGAGGGTATGGCGACAAAGTTTTATGAGTTTGACGGGAATACCATCCCAGCCAGTGGCACTGTCCTGTCTTAGGCTTGAGATAATGGAGTCCACTTCAGCATTATCCACTTCGAGAAGGACGAAAGAGCTAGAAGGACATGTGCTAGGGGAAAAAAGTGATGGGGCAGATTGAGCTGTAGTATTTATCATAGAAGCTAACTTTTGGCCAATACTCGCAAAGTATTTACAGACGAGGTTAGCTGCATCACGTTTATCATAGGCTGTACTTAATAACTCATGAGGAGGGTTGCTTTGCTTTTTGGTGTATGTTATTTCTTTGATTTTATTCCACAGTCTTTTAGGGTCGTTTTTTGCCTTGTGTAGTTCATTTTGTTCGTGCAATCTTTTAAGTTTTCTGAGTAGGCTATTACAAAAGTTTCTATAACGTTTGTAAGAGGTTTGAATTATCATGTTGTCAGGCGATTTTCTTGCTTTTTTGTGAAGTTTATCACGGTGGCGTATGCATCGCAGTAAACCAGGTGTAATCCATGGTCGAATATTTCTATCCTTTTTAGGGATAGTTATTATTTTTGTGTGGCTAATTATAGCAGTGTTCAATATTTCCGTAAGTGTGTCAGATGCTAGGTTAGGATCATTTGTTTTCAGTACTTCCGAAAAATCTAGGGCTTCGATATGACTTTTTAAATTAGTGTAGTTAATTTTAGGTATTTTGCAAACCGGTACCGATCTTCTTGAGAGCTGTACGTTATTAATAGTTAGTAAAATCGGGAGGTGGTCAGTAACATGTGACTCAATCACAAGTAATGTGGCTGTTTTGTCCGTTTTGAGCATCACATGATCTAGGCAGCTATCAATTCTTGTAGGAATCCGGTGGGCGGGTAATAGACCGTGCGTCGCATTTAGTGTTAGGTATTCAGTAGCGCGTACCTCTAAACCACTAGGTCGGATGTCTATGTTTGTGTCACCGATTAGGCAAATATTTTTGTAGTTTTTTAAGGACAAAAGGATATTATCTACGCTATTTAAAAAGTCGTCGAACTCAGTTCTGGTATTATATGACGGTGACCGATATATAGCCGCAAATGCAAGTGTATTTGTGATCTCACATGTTAGGCAATTTCCGTTAGTAAAATTGGGTTCTTTAAGGGTGCAATTTATGCTATCTTTTATGTATATAACAATACCGTCGTTCTGGTTAGCCGTCCGTTTTGTGTAATACGAGTTATAGCCGTTTAACACTGGGAGATTTACCACTTTACTTAGCCAGCACTCAGTAAGTACCAATACATCACAGCTAATGTTGATCAAGTTTATCAATACTAGCAGTTCATCAAAATTTTTATTTAGACTACGGATATTTATATGGAAGATTTTGATTTGAGGGTTAGCCCCTACCAAATAGTTAGAGCAATCCGACGGTGGACATTTATATGATTTTGCTACTTCACATTCATCTAAGTCAGCTGCAATAATAGATTGGAAAATGTCAGCCATTAGTAAGAACCGATTTACGATAGTTAGATACGATGCATTGGTCTAGAGTGCTTGGTGTGTGTTGTATGGTCAGGTAATAGAAACTGGTGTAGTGCGGTTTAGGACACCATTTGTGATGTAAGTTAGTCAGGTAAGGTGTGGGAGAATCTGTCACAAAGTGTGTGTTTGTGTGTGCAATGTTTGGGTCTGAATGGTGGGTGTTATGAATCATTTTACTTAGATTATCTAACAAAACAGAATTATAAATATGAAGGAGGTTATTACTAAAAATAATGTAGTATAGCTTATGTATAGGAGACATTAAAACAAAAAAGATTAGCGAAGTACTGCTTACTAACGATGAGCTGTGACATAGTCATTCCTGTAGCTCCTTCAGTGTTGTTTCTGATTTGATGAGAATTTGTTTATCTCCGGCTTTTTTCCGAAGGAAAATATTGCCGTTAGAGGTCCAGCAGAATGCATATTTCCTTAGGCGTGCAAATTCTCTTGCCTGGTAAAAGAGCTTTTTGTTTGTATTCGACAGATGTTCTTCAACATAGACTGCTTGTCTTTGTCCAGCTATTCCGAGTAACTCCGTATTCAATTTGTCTTCATTATTCGTCTTTTTATTGTTATAGTTTCGTACGCGTGAGATGAGGTCAAACTTTGTTTGTACGTTTGCGAATTCGGCGATAATTGGTTTACTAGTGCCTCGGTTCCCTGGTGTGCGATATATATCTCGGAAGTCGTTGGCAGTTACAGGTAGGTTCACTAATTTTGCTATATTAGTTACAATTTTTGATAGGTCTGTCACCGTTTCTTTTTCCTTGGTAGGTATGTTGCGCACTTCTATACTAGACGACCGGGACTTGTATTGCAGGTCTCTGACAGCCAGTTCCAATGACTCGGCGTGCTTCTTGTATTCCATGGTTTCCTGTTGCAGTCGCTTGATTTCATTTTGTAGGTCGTCATATTGAGAGCTGAGGAATTCAACTGATTTTTTGATCTCCATGTTAGTTCCATGAATTTCGGTACTAGTGTTTTGCATTTTCTCGTTTTGTATTTTCAGTTCAGATATATCAGAAACCGGCTTTGTTATCAACTCAGTTTGCGCCGCAGATTGCTTTGCTGCATTTGCATCTTGGTCGATCTTCCAAGCCTTCCTTTATTTCTGACTTAAATTCTTGTTTAAATTGTTCAAAACGTTCTAACTGGTTCTGCTCACGCGGTGATTCATTTAATCGTGGACGCTTGTTGCGTGAGTTTATGTTAACAAACTCCGGGTCGTTCACTGCCTGTGTGATATCAGGTTCCGATTGTGTTTGGTCCATTTGGGTTGTAGGTGTGGATGGTGGAGAGCGCTGCATTCGAAATGACATAGTAGAAATTGTATGTTCTGATGCAATACGGTCGACGCTGTCTATTTAATTCTGCGACAACTTCATGTAGCACTCGTAGCGCGTCCCGTAGCACAGGTGACTAGTGCGCTGTGACGCAGTCGGTGTCGTAGCACTCGTAGCGTAACTCGTAGCAGTTGATTATTTCGACGTAGACGCTGATTGTTTCGGTGTTATAGCGGCAACAGAAATACATCATCTGTGAAAATTTCAACTGTCTTAACTATCAAGGTTCATGAGGTACAGCCTGGTGACAGACTGACGGACGGACAGCGGAGTCTTAGTAATAGGGGTTTTACCCCTTAGGTACGGAACACTAATAAAGAAGCCACAGTTGCATAAGTTGCATCGAAAGCTTTTAAAGGGGACGAATATTGCCTTGAGATTAGATGCGGAACAAAATAATGAAGAAATTATTAATCTAGTTCATCTACCTACATTTGAACGACACATTTAATGTTCTGTAAAGGATTTCGTTATTTAAATCTCAAGCTAATATACAACGTGTAACGTTAAATGCGCAAAACCTGAAAATAGTTTGATCAGAATAACGAGCAGAATTAATTGAACCACTTTTTAATATAGGTCACATTTTTCAAAAAATCTTCATTAAAAACGTTGCCGTGTCTATTTATTAATAGGTCAAGCAAGCCAATGTCAGCGCGGCGCAGCGGCGCGGTAACGACTCCTCGCTCGGTAAAGCGTCGTCGTAGACGCAAGAAACGATCAGAATGGCCAGTAAAACTAAAACAGCACATAAAACCTTTACAATTATTTTAATGACTTATTTTCTCTGTGAAATAGGTCAGTTGAATTAAAAATCAGATGGGGTGTCTGAGGTTTTGCGCATTTAACGTTACACGTTGTATAGTTTTCCTTTATGAATCAACAGATAAGTAATAATAGTTAAAGTAATAGTAGTAAAAGTAGTTTGAATATTTCGTTAAGGTGCAAAGACCCCAGAACTTTGGTTTACTCAAATGTCACTGTGACTATTTATTTGCTGACTAACGTCGTGTGGATGACAACAAAAATGAAAATATAACCTTCATATATGCCTTTTGTTACAACAAATGTACATAGAAAAAGACCACGTTAGAATCAGAAGACACTGAAATGAGTTGACCAATAGGAATCGTAATTACTATTAGCCCAAGCAATCACGAGAAAGATTAAAATATCAATGATTAACTGTCACAGACATAATGAAAAGCCGTCCTTGTTAAAACCGAGAGTTTGTACAAACAAACGGACAATATAACACGCTGTGGGCGTTTCGCTGACAATACAACTCATGAATATTCACCACGAAGGATTATATCTCAAACGTGCTATTGAGAAACAATATATGTATTTACGTAAACTACTGACTTGAAGAAGTTAATAATTGCCTAGACATAAACTCACATGTTTTATAATGAAAACCAAAGTCCTTAGGAACTTCACGCCATAATTGTCAGTTATATCGAAAAACTATACGAATATGTAACAGTCACATACCATGTCATTTCTATATATAGTCCCGAGAAATACAAACTCCATGTTTGTACAGGAATTCGTGTTTCTTTGTAAAAGTAAAGAGCGTGACAGGTGTACCAGTAGTAAGTAGAATTCACATTAATAATAGAAACTCTCAACGCAATATAATTTATGGAGATATATAAGTAGAGCTGTAGCGCCAATTTCGGATACCAGCACCTACCTAGTACTAGTATGAATAGTGATTTAATGACAAGTCGGCAAAACCTCCCAGATCGATCCTCACAGGAAAGTTTTTAATGTTTCGTTGGCGATGTTTAATTTTGTAGATGAACGTAGTATTTGCAGTGGTGGCTCATTGGTATCATCTCCGACTAAGTGTTGTAGGGCGTGGGTTCGAACCCAGTCAAGCGCTTTACTTTGTGTAAATAATTTCATCACTACTGCTCTCAAAACAGTGAAGGAAAACATTTTGAAGAAACTGGTATGTTCTAGAACCAAACATTGAAAGACTTGCACATCTACCAACCCACACTGAGCCCGCGTGGTAGATTACAGGCAACTCCCTCTCACACAGAGGAGGCCTGTGTCCCTACAGTGCGAACATTATAGGCTGATTACGCTACGTAGTATTCCTTTTCTCCTAGCGTTATCCTGCAGGGTAATTGCGTAACACACTATCAGTAGCAATTGTTTTCAATTTGACAGTTCAACAACATTCATTGCGTTATTTACGTTGTTGAGCAGACACATTTTTCGAACATATGGAGCAATGGATTAGCAATATGGTTCAAAATTATTCAAATTGATAGTAATAGTGTGTTACGCAATTATGGTGCTGCTTTTGCTTTTTCCGGATAAATCTTTTCCACTTCTCTTTTGAACTGTGATCTTAGTCATGCTGATAGGTTAAGATTTTATCTGTCATGTCGTTCCCTCAACATCTAGCCCTCGTATCGCTACGATGTTGCCTGGGCGAAACCATAAAAATTTGTTAATAGTCGGTTGTAAATATCAGTTTCACGCCGAACCTGTGAACGAGGTCGTAAAAGTACTAAAATGGTTGTCCGTAAAACGTAATGTGTGTCAACTTTGAACGCCTAATCTGTTTTAGGCAATCGAGTCAACAGTTTGAGTCATTTTGTGTAAAGAGGGATTAAAAGTTTTACAGTAGAACATTCTTGCGGCGATGAATCACTTAAATCAGGATCGGTCGATGTGGCGACACTTAGGGGAGGCCTGTGTTCAGTATTGGACGTCCTTTGGCTGAAATAATGATGATTTATTTATTTTATTTATTTATATATAATAATTAATTACAACGGCTTGCGCCAATGACAGTAATTAATGGGTAAAACTAAACATATTACTTAAACAAAAACATATTACAAAAACAAATAACAAAGCAGAGATCAATCATACTTAAAAATAACTTAAAAGGAGAAAATAAAATGAAATCTAATAAAATGATAACGATAACATACAACTTATTTACCTAACAAACATAGCTTTCACAGAACATGAGACAATTTGACATGATCACATTGAGTGTGTCATTAAATATGTGATGATGTTGAATCACTGTAACTTCAGGGACAGGACAGGGACGTCAACACCCAAATTGTAACGATGAATTCAGCACACGATTCTAGACCGGCTAGTGTGAATATCCATCGTCGGTTACGCAAAATAAAATCTGCTGTTTCATAGAGAAGTGCAATACCTACACGATCGAAATGTAATAACCGACGACGATAAATCTCAACGCAGTGGGGTTCAGAATCATGTACTGAATCCATGGTAACAGCACCCTAATTGTGTAACACAATTTCAATTTCAATCTGAATCATTTTGAATGATATTGCTGATCCATTGCTTCATATGTTAAAAAATGTGTCTGCTCAACAACGTAACTAACGCAATGAATGTTGTTGAACTGTCAAAATGAAACCTGCTACTGATACTGTGTTACGCGATTACCCTGCAGGATGCGCGTTGATGTCCCTGCCACGCTGTATAGCTTTGAAACTGCTACTACTTTATCAGCGGGTAGTTGTCTAATTTCTAGAAAATATGAAGCAATGGATTAGCAATATCCTTCAAAATGATACAGATTGATCGTGTGTTACGCAATTAGGGTGCTGCTCCGTCATCATTTTTTGCACAAAAGCCTACTCTCTTTCCTTTTATGCTACCATACTATTGCTAAATTGCAGATTTCTGCTGCTATGCTTCGGTACTTAATAGCTTCATCATTTCGCCCAAGGTTTTGTTGCGATTACGTCAGATACAAGAGAAGGGATGAAAAACAGAAACTGCCGGTCGATTCTGTAAAAATCTCACAGTGAAATCATAAGTGAAGTGAGCACTTAATACTGTTAGTCCCTAGCGAATGACAGCTCACTTCACCCAAGCTTTCACGGTGAGATGGTTACAGAATCGCACGGCTGCTCTTATAAATCGTTGTATTGTTGTTACCTATTCTATAACTAAAGAGATATTTTATAGTCACGATCTTATGCGTTAAATATTATTAGTCTAGCACGGTTGAAAAAGGGAAGTCACGCGTGTTTATTCATCTTAGTCTATGGTAGTTCTAGTTATAGGTAGGATTAGTAAGTTTTGGACCACTGGTAGCTTGTTTTTGGTTGGTAAAAAGGAAATAACTGGATGAAAATGTGTATATGAAGGAACCATAGTCATTATTATAAAATTTCAAATGTTAAGTTCGATAGATGGCGTTGGTGTCCAAAATACATCTCGCTGTGGTTTCGTTACACCGATTTGTATTAGGGTCTCGGAATTTTAATCAAATATACCAGCTTAGTTCAGGACACAATTGTGGTTTTATTTTCAATCCTATTAGTGTTCACATAAGTTTATTTATTTATTTATAGTTAATTAAAACGGCACAGGTCCAATTACATTAATTAACATAGTCACATTCATTAGTCAATGTAGGATAAAGATTAAATAGAGACTAACAGTAATCCCACCAGGATCCGTCAAGCTCTAGGTGAAAATGAAGATCTAAATGTAAAGACAAAATCCAAAACTTACTTTACGTGCGTCGTTAACTATAATATTACACGCGGATGTCGAAATTCCAACGTTTTAATGAGGTTTTAATGATCATAACGTGAACCCATTTGTTGTTTTTGGAAGCCTTTAGTTACAAGAAGCGTCGCATGGTGATGACGAGAATAACGAAGGAGACGACATTGGCCCAGTTGCATTAAAAATTTGCTAAGATCTCATCTCTCATGTCCCATTTCTCTGTGTCACATATAGCATTATATTGTATGGCTACTGGACTCACGATGTCATATTTTGTTATTCCATATTACCTTCCTAAAATACTGGTATGCGCTATAATTCTAAATGTTTAACAGTTATTCGTTGGACAGATATAACTGTTATTATAACAGTCCGATCCAAGCAATTCACTTGCATAATGGCTCTATTACTTCTTATTTCACAACAAACAAACGTAACTTACTGATTACTAATTAGCAAGTCTAATTAAATAACTAAGCTCGGCCACTGAATAGCAAACTCTAAAGAAATATAACATTCCTCTGCATTATGTAAATTTTAAATGTTATTCGTACTAAAAGTGTTGAATAACCGTTGACCCAAAACTGTTTGTTAACATTTCATCGCATAAACAATTTTAAACTTTTCATATTTCCGTAGCTTTTTCTGAAAAAATGATGAGGGTTGAGAAACCTTCGCAAGAGTTTACAACATCTGTAGGAAGCCTGCTCATTCATCTGACTTCTGGTCTGGACAACATAGCGTTTATCATAATTCGACCCTGTGAATTTTCATCGCCTAATATTGACCAGCGCTTAAAAGTGAATAATAATAATAAAATCGTTTATTTATATAAAGGGGATAACATTTACAATTTAATACCTTAACAATTACGATAGCGCACAGTTGTTAATTTGCCTGAACTAGGTTGAACCTGTGCTTCAGGCTAGAAAATGCATGAATACTTAATGTAATAAATTAACACTGAGTTTAACGTAAAAACTAAATTAAAACTTAGATAAATAAAAGTAAAATAGTATGTTAGCAGTTTTATTTGCAGACAATAAGTAGGTCTTCTGTCTGTGCATAGTCGAGGGTTAGTAAATACTTAAGTATAATTTTTTTTACAGTTATAGTAATTTAGTTTATAGATACATAGTTTTCTAATATAATGAATACATAGAATGGCCCTTGTTTCCTAAAATTATTATTACTTAAGGAACTAACGATGTTTCTTTTCTTTATTTTGCAGGCATCGACGATTGACGGCCGGCGGAAAGGTGCGTGCCTCTTCTGCCAGGAGTACTTTATGGACCTGTACCTGTTAGCTGAGCTCAAGACCATCAGCTTAAAGGTACGTTTTAATTCCTACTGTTATTGTAGTTACGACCTGTAAGGAGCCACAGTAATGTAAGCCCTGAGTTCATTCGCCGGTCGCAGAATGTTATTGGCGTTTTCCATTCGATAATTCTTTGTACGTTGTTTTTGGCTAGAGTCGGAATCTGTGCCCTTTAAATTGCAATAGGCTCGCCTCCAAACTCAATACGTGGGTGTATCACACCTCTATCTCGAATAAAATGGGTGTAATGTTATAAGGATGCTTATTTAAAACAACATATTCCGAAAGTAGATAATTTGCTGACCAGCAAATTTCTCAAAGCATTAAGTGGAGACAACTATTCAAACATCTCCCAACCTACCCCCAATCTTAATGTACACTTTTGTAAATTAAGATTGGGTTCGTATAATTATTTTCACCCTTCTTTATTGGCTTGTAGGTGACAACAGTAGACATGCAGAAGCCGCCGCCCGATTTCCGCACCAACTTCGAAGCCACGCACCCGCCCATACTGATCGACAACGGACTCGCGATACTGGAGAACGAGAAGATCGAGCGGCACATCATGAAGTCTGTACCGGGAGGACACAACTTATTTGTACAGGTATACATACATACATTATACTCACGCTTTTTTTCCATGGGGATGACACCAACTACAGAACGCCACCTACTGAGATCCTTACATAGGTTTGCTTAGTTTACTTTCATACATCAGCCGGTCGATTCTGTAAAAATCTCACCGTGAAATCATAAGTGAAGTGAGCACTTAATAGTGTTAATCCCTAGCATTAGGGAATGAAGTTCTCTCCGTGAGATTTTTACAGAATAGCACTGCTGAAGGTAATTTCCCGTAATGAAAAACGTTCAAAATCTAGTCGTAATCACGTCTTAGCGACAATCAATGTCAAAAATGCATGAAAATTATAGATATTTTGACAGATTGAGATAATGATAAGAATGCGAGCGAACTTAAAAGTACGGGAATTGCCTTTAGGGTCATATAAGCACGCCAGATGGAAGTAATACGCACTTGACCTGACCTGACCAAGTTTGAAGTCGCGAATAGCATAGACCGCCGACGAGTTGTGAGACTACGTCCGGAGAAACCAAGCGGTATCGGCCGCGACTTACGAGTTAGGGTGCGTTTCCACAGAAGCGGAGTTGGGCGGAGCGGAGCGGAGACGTGTAGGAATCGTCCAATCACAGACGAGACGAGTGACGCGATGAGGATTTCAACCATTGTGATTAGTCGATTCCTGCACGTCTCTGCTCCGCTTCGCCCAGCTCCGCTTCTGTGGAAACGCACCCTTATAGGTCGTACTTTCGAACCCAGGCAGGTGGTTTACTTTGTGTAAATAATTTCATCACCACTGCTCTCAAAACGCTGAAGGAAAACATCTTGAGGAAACCGGCATGTCTTAGGATCAAAAACTTGAAGACGTGTGACGTCTACTAACCCGCACTGGGCCCGCGTGGTAGATTATAGCCCATTACCTCAGAGAGGCCTTTGCCCAACAGTGGGAACATTATAGGCTGATTACAGATGTTATGGAGGTGGTCCCGCCTGCAAGATTACCTTCCAAGTTCTAATGACAGTAAAAACCAAAGAGTTGACTACACTCTCCAACTGACAATATGGGCAAAAATCTCACCTATTTAATGTGCACATCCAACTTCGATTGTCGCCTGAATTATGAAACAATTACAATCGAATTCTAATAAATAGCGATTGGCTTGCCCTCTATTATCATTTTTTTTTTAATTTATAGTCATAAAATGCAGTGTTTTAATCATAAACATCGTCTAACCCACTGCATAGCTAGCACTAACAAGGATTTACTTACGCCAAAAATGTTTAGTGCCGAAAGGTATCGTAAGTACTAAACGCCGTTATTACGAACAAGACCTGTTGCCAACAGGTTTTTTTATTGTAAACCCTCCCAAACCACGATTCTCATGATAATCAGGTGTTAATCTTTAAAACGGTGTTTCCCGATAAAGTGGTAATTAATTTCACATTCTCATGTGTGTCAGAGATATTTTAATAATGAATTAGTTCCTGATAACACTGCGTTAGCACAAAATAAAAGAGGAGAGTTAGTCTTATTCTTCTTCTTATCGTGTCGATTTGACTCAGATTTTGTCCAACCAGAGCCGTGTCTCCGATGAGATTATTTCATCGCTAAATATGACGAACTTCCTCTTTAAGAGACAAATTTTACAAAACCCGCTTAGTGTACACTTTTTAAAAAACTCTTGCCCAGAATTGCATGGGTTTAGGTTGTGCGTTGCCTGTTAGTGAATGAAGGAATTTAAGATTTTTACTAAGTAGGTAGATGTATTCATCATATAACTTAACAGAGAACTACTTATGTTTTTGCAGGACAAGGAAGTCGCATCACTGATCGAGAACCTATACTCGAAGCTAAAGTTGGTGCTGGTGCGCAAAGACGACCAGAAGTCAGCAGCGTTGCGCTCACATCTCAGCCGCATCGATGGACTACTTGAACGCAGGGGGACTAGGTAAAACTTACCTTATTCCGTGTCAAGATTTTACAGAAATACCCGGTTTTGAAATTATACCTGCGTCGGCTTTCTCCCTTGTCCTTTAAAACTAAATTTCGCAGCGCCGATCTCAATCTCGTCTGTCATAAAACATGCGAAAAGAACGGTTCATACTTCGTATGTACCGGATTTCTAAAAAATATCTCGAGTCTTGAGTGGTCTGAAAATCTTGGTCGGATATTCTTAAAATAAATCCATTCCATTTTGTAACACTTTTGTACTTTCTTTATAGGTTCTTAACAGGCGACACGATGTGCTGCTTCGACTGCGAACTGATGCCCAGACTGCAACACATCCGCGTCGCTGGCAAGTACTTCGTCGACTTCGAGATACCGGTATGTACAAACTTGTTGTTAACTCTACCAACCAGTGCTAAGATTCCCCCACAGGATAATTCATAACTCTGAACCAAAAAAAGAACAAATTTAAAAACGTTGTTCTTTTGGTCGAAATTACTTTCGGAGTCTTGGGTCTTGGATGCGTATATAAACAGAACGAACGGTTTCACAGTGCCAACCATGCTGATGCTGCCGTCATGCCATTATGATTTTTTTTCTATTTTTAAATGTTCAAATTTGTTTAGAACTTAAATTTAAGCTGAACGCCCACTGGTCCGCAACGCACTCACGGGACGCAACGGATTTTGGTTTGCTTTGTATTAATTCATATAGCACTGCGTCAACTATCGGTGCCGCCTGCACCGAGCACATGACTATAATATGAACAAAATACGCGTTGCGTGTCGGTGACGTGACCTCAATTAGTTCACTGCGTGCATCCAAAGAGTAAAATAATATAGAGGGAAAAGAGAGCCCTCTTGCATGATAAAATTGCAAACCTGTTTGACAATACGCCATCTGTAAATTGGCCCCAAACTAATCACATACCTACATAGCTACAGCTATTTATGCATGCTATCATGTTGTAATAGAACGTTTCGTCCTATTTCTGTAACATGTTCTACTCGAACATGTTTGAGTAGAACATGTTACAGAAATAGGACAAAATGGAATAAAACAACGAAATACAACAATACAGATCGGTTACTACAAAATGCGCCTACGCAGAATGCAGCAAACCGCCATATTGTGATTGTTATTTGTTTATTTTCAGTTCAAAAGAACTGTCACTAAGTAGAATTTGGCACCAGGTCTTTTTAATTAAAGTTGATATTTGTGCTTTATCAAATTTTATTTCATTCATGTGTCTATTTTAATTTGTAAAAAGAGTATAATATTTTTCTCATACTTATTTCCAATTAATATTACATCAATAATCTTATTTTAAATAAAAAATTTCGTTCATGATATAGCGTCATCTGTTGATAATTTAATGTACCTGGTAGACAGTAAATAGTACTGGGGCCAACAACTAGATGGCAACTCTTTCTTTACTTCGCTGTCAAAATGTACGTAGTGTCCCCCCCCTGCGTGCATCGCTCACCGCTGCACGTTGTTTTGTTTATAATTGAGGTGAGAATCGTCAAAAACATTGTAAAATGGGCGACTAATTCTATTAGTAGTAAGATATGAAGAATTGTGTAATCTGAAACATCAACGCTATTCAAATTTGCAAAGAAGAGGTATATACAGTGGATGCATGTCATCGGTAAATCGTGTGTGATTTGTGGCCGGTGCGGACCAGTGGACGCTCACCTTAACCCACTGATCAGGCTTACAGAAACCCATAACTATTGCATAGAACTCATATGAAGTTGTAATGTATTTCCAGACGAGTTTCCGCGCCCTCTGGCGTTACATGTACCACATGTACCAGCTGGACGCGTTCACACAGAGCTGCCCCGCCGACCAGGATATCATCAATCACTACAAACTGCAGCAGGTAATATCTACTACCCACTAACAACTCAAGTATACATAGAGTACAAGTATCTTTTGGCGCGTGGCCAAATTCTGAACTAACGCCGCCGTCTTGTTTTTCAATACGTTTCACAAAATAATTGCACAAAATATTTATCAACAGCGCCCCCCGTCAACGTCATTCGAGCGCCAAAAGATCCTTGTAGCAGTGTAGGTGCCGCCTTTATTGATACAAGTTTTGGGCTACCCTTCTATGCTATCCATATCAACGGGATACTTCACAGATCATATTAAAGGCGTCGAACATTTTGTACCCAAAAAACGCTGTTTTCTTACGGGAAATAACTTCCAGATTTTTTTTTTTTTACAATAAATCATAAGTCTACGACTACCCCCAGGCTGCTATTATAAAAAAAAATCTTATATTTCAGACAGAGTCCATTGATTGGTTAGTATAGGTACAAAAAAAACTTAGAAACTAGTGTTAGTACTTATAGTTACCGGAAAAAAAAAGTAGTTAAGTATACCTAAGCCACAGTGGCATGTAGGCATATCCAATGTCCCAGTATGGGGCTATCCCACCTGTCCGCCATGGTTTTCAGCATTATGAGTTTCTTACTCATAATGCGAAGCAATAGAGTTCATTACGATCGATTTTTTTTTGCTTCCTTTCTGCAACTGTTTCTATTGTTATACTCCTGCTAGTTCACAGAACCTACTTAATTTATATACCATTGTATAGATAATTTAATGGAGATTATTTCTGTACTTCAAAAATGGATTTAATGCAGTAGAAACGAAAAAATAACAACATATTTAAAAAAAAATCCCGTCAACCAAGTGTAAAACCTGAAACCAGCTTGTAGCTTGCGAAAAAATCAATTCAGTCCATTTGTTTTTTAGTAGATTCGTTTCACCCATAGAAGGAACCCTATTGAAAATTGCTCTTTTATTCAAAGTAGTTCAATTATCCTTACATAGTATAAAACAAAGTCGGCGAAATGTCTGTACGCGCATAACTTCACTGAATCGGATAATTATTTTTTTTTTGTTGTCTTCGGTATTGCGAGGACAAGGTTTGTATGAAATAAAATTTCTGAAATTCGAAAAAAAATCATTGCACCCGTACGAAGATGGGGTGGGCCGCCAGTAATTAATAAAAAAGTAACTAATATAATAATATTATTAATTGTTAATATAAAGTAGGCAAAAGTAAGTTTTGCATTTTCGAACTCTTGAGGGCTTATCGTAGGCGTTGCTTGTAAGTAAAATATGTTGAAACGTTACTTTCGAAAGAATTAAAAAAGAATTGGTGAGGTCAAAATTGGGGTCTTTATTTTCAATCGTTGGGTACAAAATGATTGATTACCTTTTTATCCAATTTAAAATCCTTTATTTTAATTACTATATTCCTAAAATATGGCTTTACGTCTAGATATATGTGTATTTTTTACCATTTAACCGTGCAATGCCACGGAATGCATCTTTCTATGTAATTTGGGTTCTTCTATACTCTCTGTATCTATCGTGTTACTGTCGCCTTCAGTTATCGGCGAAAGGCTTGGCAATGCTGACGCCGACGCCCACGCTGCAACGGAAAGAGATACCAACGAAAGTGGTACGTTCGCGGGTCGTGACGTCACTGACATACGTGCTATAACATCGCATTGTTTGGTCACATCCCTGAATCATTCGAAACAAACATACTCGCATCTTTATGTCAGACGCACGCCATGTAAATCGCAAACGCTAAAACTCTTCTTTAATTTTCGTATTATTCGATACTCAAATTCACTTTTCAATGCATATTAATTTGGGACCCATGAAAATCGACTAATCATTTGTCCGCACATATCATCGTTAGTCGATTTTTAGGCATAACAAATCATCGCTAATAAAAACTTTGAGAGCCTTTATTTTTTCTCGGTTGCATTTCATTAAATTTTCCTACTTTCAAGTTTAATTCAAGAAATTGTTATCAAAAAGGTATCTAATTTTTGGGTTGTAACGGAGCCCTTCCTGTTCATCCGCTTCAAGGTTTGGATATACAGCGTGTAACGGAAAGGGGGTATCAACCCTGAAGGAGGTGAATGTGCTCATGAAACTCAACAACTTTCCCCAAAGAACATAGGTCGAAATATGAAAAAAAAATTGGCCCTCCCTTACAAAACTGACTACCAGCTGATTGATTTACTATGGGAGGGCCAAATTTTTTTTTCATATTTCGACCTATGTTCTTTGGGGAAAGTTGTTGAGTTTCATGAGCACATTCACCTCCTTCAGGGTTGATACCCCCCTTCCGTTACACGCTGTATACATATATGAATTATAAAATAAAACTAGGATACGGGACAGATGCATCCGGTTAGACTAAAAGCCGACGCAAACGTGGTTCCGTGGTGGGTTAAGAGTAGCAAAAATACTTCAAAGGATTAGGAGGAGATCGACTTTGATGAGAAAAGTCGGTTTATTCTGTAAATGTATCTGTGAAATCTTAGGTATCAGCTGAATCGGTATCATATTTTTTTTTTAAGTATGAATCATTTTAATTATCATTTTCTGCCTCCACCTTCGTTCAAGCTCCGCTTCCGCGGAAGACTCGTCTACTAAGTGGCTTCTGTTACAACTGACTTTCAATTCCTTAAAATTATAAATATGTCTACTTGAAAATAGGGAAAATGATGCCTAAAACCTGATTTTGTAAATATAATAATCAAATCAGGCTCACTTCAATTCGAGACCAAACTTACATACTTCATGGTGTTACCAACGGTTCTTGAAAGCATTATTCATTTAATCTGCAGTATAACTGGATTTGCACAATCGCGCAAATAGCAAGGCGAACTCCTTCCCCGTGTCCTTACCAAAGCGATCGGTTCATGACATGTCACTTATTTGTTCGGAAAACTCGAAGTCCTGATGACGCGATTGGGTTCGCCGAACAAAATGGACACGGCAGTCGCGTGTCTCGCGACGATCGCTTTGGTTAGAACTCTGCCAACGTAAACACCTTCGTCGAATGGCGAGACGAGCTCGAGAACGGTTGTGTAAAGCCCGTACATTATGTTTTCTATCAGTCAAGCAATCACAATGACAAGTGTTTTACAATTCAATAAGTGGTCTTTCAAAAACTGTTGGTTTGTGTAGCATTGTGTTTCGTGCTGTGAGGGTTTGTGGACGGTTGTGGTATTTGTTTGTTGTTCTCTTAATCAGATAGCTTTAAAAATAATATTTAAAATGCTGTCAGTAACACAGTATCAAAAAAACGCCAATAGTTTTTTTTTATGCTGTGGTTATATTTGCAATAAACCTTATTAAGTATATCTTTTTCCGATTCTTTTTTTTTGACAAGCATTCAGCAACTATCTTTTATGCTTTCCAAGTACCCAATACTGGTTCTTTTATGATGTAATATTTTTCTGCTGCATACTAATTGATAGCGGTGCTATAATTTCTCCAACAAACATTGATGAATTTATTGAACGGAATTAAAATTTCCTTATATCATTACAGGCGCTGAAAATGAAGAAACACGAAGAACTCGAGACGCCGACGTTCACGACGTCAATTCCGATCGACGTGAGCGAGAACAGTATCGTCGAGTAGGCTCGCTCCGGCCGCGCACATATGGTACAATAGTAGGCGGTAAACCTTTTCTAAATTATGCCACCATCGCCCGACCGCAAGATGTATATCGTTGCATGCAAATTCTGTTGCCAAAATTCCATAGCGCGATTAGGTGTGACCACACAGTAAACTCTGTCCAAATCCAAGCTCAATCTATTATAAAAGAATCATGGCGAGATCCGTACAGTAATTTGTGCAAAAAAAGGAGTTCAATTACAGGGTTCAAAATATTTTCCAATGTTGAGACTACATTTCCAGGAGCAGATTAATATATTCATCATATTTTAAAAACCCCGCATAATTAAAATATGTATTTCGAAATGAAAATATCAGTTTTTCGTTTCATCTAGTTGCCAATTTTGTAAAAAAAAAACAGTATTTGACATTAAGTCAGCCCGTTAAGAAACCCCGCCCCCAAAGATTTAAATCGCTATATTTGCCGTCACCGTACTTAGTCAAAAAAGTGTCCACACTGAGAAGAGTGCGCTCACACATTTTTAATTTGCATTTCTATAACAATCAAGTGTAGTCACTGCGTCATTGTGTATCAGAGTTGTCAAAACGAATCAGAAATACCATTATGTTTTGACGCGGTAGGGCGAATCTAACGATTTAAATCTTTGCCACTACTGTTTACACTGACAGCCGCCGTTTCGTTCTGAAATAATGAGCTCCTCGTTAAACCATTTACTTCTAACATTATATTTTTTTGCGGGGTTATAAAAATATTGTGAAAGTCTGAAGATGCTCTTTAGGCACCCAAGAGTATAAGAATTAGAATTCCAACTTCTCTAAACATCTTGTATTTTTTTTGTACAAATCCTGCCTGCCATTCTTTGAATTCTTATTTTAGTAGATTGTGACAAATGCTACTTTTAGTTTTCCTCTCTGCCTGTGTGGACAGCCATTCGTGAGTAAGCGATGCTAATGCGCGACGGAGTGCCGAGATTTTATTGTTCAGTATGATGCTGATCCTTTCTAGCAGATCCAGATTCGCATAGACCACGCCATTACGGTACTGTGACATAGCGCTTCGTGACAATAATCATCTTTATTTTTTTTACTCTTTAGGACACAAAGAGATTAATGCCATGAAGGGTGCTGAAAAACAAATTACATGACGAAATTATATTTTTGTATTAAATTCATTTTTGAGTATTACTCTATCAGTAGATTTAAAATCTATGAGATTGAATGTTTGGTTTGGTGCAATCGAAATTAAGTTTTATGAATACGTGCACAGAAAAGCTTAAGAAATTGTGGACTATTTATAATATATTATTTGGACATTATGTTGCTATAAATACCATGTTTACTATGTGACATCTTCGGCAGATCAGAGTATTTTATCTTTATTGTTTGCAAATTGTTAGACTTTATTGTGGCCATTAATATTTTGCATAAAATAACTTGGAGTGGTCTTAAAAAATATTAAATGTGCATTTTATTTTATCTATGTTAGTGTATTTGGCAGAGGAGATGAACAAATTAAAATGTGGAGTTTTAAACCATGTTGCATCAATCTTTACAAATTGCAGTGTACCTTTGTCTGTATATGGAAAATGATAATTTTACAAGTTTTTTTTAATAGTTTTAGTATAGTTTCAGTGTTCAAACACAACGAATAAATGCCCAGGATGTGTTGTTGTATTATATTCACAATAGTTGTAAGGTTGCTTCACAGTATTCGACTTTTTTGTTCATTTTGGACCCTTATAGATTAATTTTTAGATTTAAAGAGATCCGTTTCGCAGCCATTTTCATTTTAACCTCTCACACGTCGAATGTACACCATGTGTACAAGTAAAAATAAAATTTCTATTGTATCTGCTAATTGGCGCGCGACGGGTTAATGCCTTTGCCTTTTTGTTACCGTCACTTTGAACATTTTTTCAACTGATGATTACAACCAATCACCTTATGAGCGCTCTTGCCTACCTTATGTTACCTTGTGGAAAACGGATTTTTTTTTTTTTTTCATAAGAAAGTACTTATTTTGTTGTTTACATATCAGTTCCTTTGTGTTTCATAGTTATGTTTTAATTATTTTTACGATCCTTCAATAGAATGTTAGAAGTGAGGCTTTAAGATGGACCACCTATTTAAATAATAGACATTTGGCTTCTCAATTTGAAGGATAATTGTTATTTTAAGTTTGAAACCCACTCACTTAAAAGATTTTTATAAATTTGGCGAATTCATCAATACACAAATTACACTCAAATTCAGAATCTTAGATCATTTAAATTCCATTGCCCATTACTCAATCTACTTTAACATTACGTTGATTTTTGAGTGACCAAAAATTGAGTAAAAAATATGGTTGCAATGGAATCTGAATAATATGACAGAGTTTGTGGTTCCGAAACTTGATAATGATCTATGATTCTGAAAGTATGAACATAGTACACACACACTGGAGACAAGGGCGAGAGACGACCAGCACGTCGATTGGACAATGTATAAAATAATAATTACTAGATTGTAATGTAAATGTTAAGGAATAAACCTGGATAATAATATTTTTTTTTTGTTTTGTTTTATTTATTTTTCTTTCCATCTGAGTTCCCTTTATTTTCTTATTTGTTGATTTCCATGTATTTTCTTGATTACCATGAAACTTTGCTCAAACATTGCCAAAATCAAAATAATCATGCTTCTGTGCCTTGCTTTTAGATTAGTGTTGGTGACAACTGGATGTGACCGTGTACCCTATTTAATGTGTACTACCAATGTGATAATAGTAGCTTTTATACAATAAACATTTGGAATAAAAAAGTTTATTTATTTAGGTAAATATTATAAAAACAACTTACCTATTCGTTTTGTCAACAGTTGGAATAAATATTAACAACATGAACTAAAATTTAATCAAAACTTTTTTTTTTTCTTATTTATCTAAGACTATTTTCTTCTTCATCCATTCATTTCTATAAACATCCTTGGACAACACGGAGCTTAAAAATGAGTGAGTAATAAAGGCAGTTATACCCCAAATCTTGTATTCCTCAATTACATAGACTGGTAGAATAAATCCATTACTAAATTGTGTATAATACTGATTCTTGGGTTCACATAACATTTCAATTGGAACAGAAAATACCTCTGAAATTTCAGCTATATTAATGCTTAAGTCTTCTGGCAATAAATCTGGTATGGCGCCAACAACAGGAGTGACCAATATGTTGTTGTTGCGACCTGGAAGCGGCGGCCCAACGCCCCAGACATCAATTCTATCTGGCCGCAATCCGATTTCTTGATACGTCTCCCTCAAGGCAACCTCTTTTGGACACTCATCTTTGATAATCGTCCCTCCCGGAAAGGATACTTCACCACTATTATTTCTAACCTTTGTACAGCGAACTGTGTACAGCAGCGAAGGTTTATCTAATACTTTACAAACTGGCAATAGCACTGCTGCTTTGTCCGTTGGCACCTTGCCGTACCTTGGTGTGGTCAATCTTTTGAAATTAGTCATGCATCGATCACGGGAAGCTTGAGAAAATATATTATGTATCCCAAATGATACTCTGGAAGTCATGTTTGTAAATTACATATGTACGTCTGTGTTTGAAAGACCCAAAATTTCAATTTTTCATGTTTTTTATGTTCAATATTGTTTAAAGAACATGTTTTTATAAAAAAATAATAACTAAGTTTGTGATGTTTCCAAAATCGTGTCAGTTTTTTCTTTTTTTTTTTCTCTTCTCAAAAGTTCAAAACTGCATTTGACAATGAGATGACAGTTTGCGGGCAGTAATATTATTAAAAACATAGGTACGAAAAGCATGAAATGTAGGAATTAAATAGGTACTTAGGTCATTTTAACCTCAGTGGTCTATGATTAAATGTACGACCATTTTTGTTGAGTAGATATCAAAATCCAACAGTAAGACAGTTGGAATTTCGCGGTCTACCTTTTTCACAGACGTCTGAATTTTCACCACTGTCCAAATCAAAGTGATCTTTATTGTCAAAACAATAAGGTTTCTGTTGGGTTGTTGCCACTGACAGTCTGTCAAAATCAGTGATCTTTATTCATGATACACGGGGGTTGTAGTTGGGTCACAACTCACAAGTTCACAACTAATATTATTGTTCTCTGTGGGTCACAAGTTGGGTTGCTGTTGTCAGAGCTAAATGAACCGTGAAATGTAGCCACTCGGTTGGCCCATTTCAAAACCTAAAACCTAGTAAAGACATAAAACAACATTTTACAGGAGAGCGTATAAACGTAAAATAGGTCAGCATATGAAAAGTATTTATGTTAGGTTAAAAAAATGCTATTAGTTGTAAAAAGTACTAAATAATGAACACAGTACTAGCAACAGTTTAATTCATGTGTATTATTACATATTTTAAACCTCTAACTTTAATAATTATTGGTAAGTATTGCTCGTAGGGGAGACTGAGGACACTTGATCCCTTTAGGAGACATGGTACACGAGCATTATGAATTAACGAAGCGTATTAGATTTATTTAAAGTAGTAGCACTAAGCTTCCGTTGCTACCAACTTAAGAATATAAAACTCATATGTCAATATTCCGTCAACTTTGCAAATGGCGCACGAGTGTTGTTTACGAGCGAGCGAAACTAGAATCGGTAAGTTTTTGATTTTTTTTTCTTATTATGAAATTTGTGTATCAGGGATCTACTGAGATAGAATAATTACTGTGTATATTACATATTTTCATAATAATCAGTTGTGAGTTGAAAGACTTAAGTTGTTTAAATTCTGTATTATTTTTTCTAACTGAACTACCATTGAGGAGACATGGTACATTCAGTTCGAGGAGACTTGATCCGGGGATCAAGTCTCCTAAACTCGGTTTGCTTACCAGATTACATTAAAACAACTGAATAGATTCTTTTAGTATTATTTTAAATAACTGTTGCTTTTAGGAACTACAAGTATTTGACGCGTTTGTATATTATTTGCAGATTTAAAATGCCGCGTGTATACAAAACCAAAGAAGGCAGTAAAAAGCGGGAACATATCAACAAAGATTCTTTAAAATTAGCAGAAAAAAAGGAATAAAAAAAAAAGTTTTTTTTTGTTACTTTTTGTAGTTTAAAACACTTTAAGATTTATCAATGTTATTTTGTTATTAATTATAAATGCTTAAGTATTTACTTATAATAATATTTAAAATGGTCATAAAAAGTTAAAAACTTAAACCTAACTACGACAAAAACGCTAATTTAGTTATATCTTTTTATTATTTGGTGTTTTTGTCATAGTTAGTCAATATCATTTTGTTTGTAAGATTTATCGATTAATCTCGTTAATTTTTGTACATACAAAGTTTTAGAAGACGTTATATGTTTGTTTGTAACATCTACTTTTTTTAAATAAGATTTATATCTTTCAAGTTTATGGTACAGAGTTGAAACTGAGTAGACATAATTATATTAAGATTTGACTGAATTCCAGTGCAGTGTGATTTAACTAAATAATTATAAAAGCTGAAGGAAAAGTAATTTATGGTGTTGTTATAATTTTAGTTTATAAGATTGATTGATCTCAAACTCTTGCCATTATTAATTAATGTGGAATGATTAAAACAAATTGGAACTTATGTCAGTCTTTCATTTTATTTAAACTTTTTTTCATAAGATCTAGATACAGTCTCCTATGTAGGACTATGATAAGCATCTCGTGTCCCAAGTGTCCTCCGTGTGTGGGAGACTTGATCCGGGGGTGATCAAGTCTCCTGACAGGTAGTATCAACTCTCCTATACATTGAGGACACTTGTTACAAAGCTATCATAGAGGTTTTTGTTTACTAGTGATTCTGTTTGCAATCCTATCTTTTGCATGGCTTCATAACTTATAACTTATTAAATTGCGGATCTATTAGTCAATTATAGTATAAAAAATAATGGATATTTTAGATTTTATAAAGGAAAAACAAAAGGGGGGATCAAGTATCCTCAGTCTCCCCTATTTGGTCTTAATTTCAAAAACCTAGCAAGTTCAGAAACTTACTAGGTTTTGAATTGGTTAAAGTGACTTACTAGATTTTAAAGTGGTCACGAGGGAGTGAATGGTGCACTTACTAGGTTTTCTGTGAGTTTAAAACGCTGATGTTTTTGTACAGACGCCAGCACATCAAGCTACTACAATCTGTCAACATTATTTCATAGATTTTCAACTTTATCGCTGAAGCATAAGGTTCAATGTTGATTGGGAAAATTGACAGTTTCGGGTAGCTTGATGTGCTGGCGTCTGTACATTGGTAGGGACTTACCACAGACATACTTTATGTCTAGTAGGTTAGCAAGATTATGCAATATAACGATTTTTGTAAAAATTGTCCCTTACTAGGTTTTGAAATGGGACAGCAGCACTACCATAGAGCATCCTCCGTAGACAAACTAACAAAACCATGGGGAACCCGCGAAATTTAAATTTTCCTACGTTTTTTGCAATTTGCAGCTTTAAGTGTCAGATTGTATGCAAAGACGCCAGCACATCAAGCTACTACAATCTGTCAGATTTCTTTAATAGATTTTCAACTTTATCGCAAAAACATAAGGTTCAAAGTTGATTGGGAAAATCTGACAGTTTCGGGTAGCTTGATGTGCTGGCGTCTGTACATACGTTATCAATATAACGCACTTCCTATAAAAAAAAAAACTCGTAATCAGAACACTGCGCCTTTCTTATTACAAGCTTGCATAAATAGGGACAAGCATTGCCCGCACAGTCACTTTGTCTCTTTCTAGAGAGTGGTCACTTTGGTGAGGCTAACGCGTAGTCCATTCTCTGTCTACAGTGTGCGTCTTCATAAAGTGCACATATTAAAAAGGGTGAAAATATAAACAATTTTATCGACGAAAAAAATGTAAAAAAAAATTGAATTTTTTGTGGGCTTTTAATTTTTTTTATTCTCGTCTTGGTACCCCATGCAAACAAACTGTTACTACTTTTAAACTAAATGTGATATTAAAACAAAACAAAATTAATAATTATCTCTAATAATAGGCCGAGCTAATAAAGCCATAATTTTTTGAAAAATAAACCTCATAAATTAATTATTAATGATTTTTTGAAGAAAATTTACCATTTTTCTACCAATTTTTGCAATAAATGTAAAAATTATCAAAAAAAGTCCCCGAAAAAAAGTTGCCGATACAGAACTTGTACTTTTGGTACCGTCAAGCCCTTGCCGTAACACAGAAAAAGCAGTTTCGTTACAGCAGGTTTTTAAAGAAAGGGCGATATGATTCGTGAAAGTAGCAAATAATATGTATTTAATAATATACAACGTGTCCCAGAAATCAACGTCAAGCCGAAAACGGGCAATAGGCCAAGTCGTGACAGCTATTAGAAAAATATAAAAAAAAATCTTGGTCATGTACTTTTCGAATTATAAGCATTCAAAAATAAATCTCAAAAAGTGACACCCTGTGATGATTTTTCAAGTCCTGTGACTACATTATTAACATTTCGGTAGTTTTTTTCTCTGTGATCTAACCATGAATAACCCTTCTGTAAATTACAGTTAAAAGTTAAAACGTAACTGCCTCAGTTTTAAATTAAATGTTACATTTTTGCCCAATATTGAATTCAAAATAATGACATCACCCAACTTTAACCGACTGTACTGAAAAAAAAATCTACTACACTATTTTGGCAAGTAACTTAAAAGATGGCGCGTTTAGTCAGGATTCCAAAATGGTATAACACATACTAATTGCTACTTCTTAATTGAGGAAAAAAAGTACATTGTTGGTTTTAGGTGCATTTGAAATAAAATTCAGTCGTTGGATTTCTTTTATTATAATTTTTATTAAATCAGATTTACGAAGTTTTATAACAAATGTTCAAACTGTTTTCCTTCAGCTGCAATGCAAGTTCTACATCTCTTTAAAAATGATCGCGTAATAAGACGGGCGTATCTTCTTGAGTTGATGTATTCAGCGGCTTCTGCAATTCTTTGGCGCAGCTCGTCTAAATCTTGAATTGGTTTAGAGTACACTTTATCCTTTATCGTACCCCAGTAAAAAAAATCTATGGGGTTTAAATCGGGTGAACGGGCAGGCCACGAAATTGTACCACCCCGCCCAATCCACCTATCGGGGTATTCTCGGTTGAGAAACTCTCGTACAGTGAGAGCATAATGCGCTGGGCAGCCATCTTGTTGATACCACATGCTGCCGTAAATGTTCAGTGGCACTTCTTCCAATAATTCTGGTAATTGGTTCTGTAAGAAGTTCAAATAACCCTGGGCATTTAAATTCTCCGGCAGCTCGATTGGACCAATAACTTTACCATTCAAAATTCCCGTCCACATATTTACTTTAAACTGGTACTGAGATCTATCTTCCCGCATCAAATTTGGATTTTCCACGTGCCATTCGTGCAAATTGTGGAGGTTCATGTAACCGTCCTTTTTAAATGTTGATTCATCGGACCATAGAATTTTTTCAAAGAATCGCGGGTCCTCTCGGTGCCTCTGCAACATCGTTCGACAAAATCGTACTCTCTCTGGGTAGTCTCGGGGTAGCAGACTTTGTACTCGTCGTACATGGTGTATGATTCCATAGAGAATATATTTTATCCTCGGTGTTGCCACCTCACAGGCTACAGATAGCTTATCTAAATCGTTACACATCTCCCCTTTTTACAATGTTTTCAAATTGCTAGATGGTACATCACTAAAATACTTTCACATCACTAGTTTAGTTATTTCACAATTGACATTGGCAAGTAATTTGAAACAAAACATATGTAGCAATATCAAGTTGTCAAAGGAGAATGTAAACAAACATGAAATGTGCTAAGTGATCTCTGGCAAGGATCTGAATATGCTTATAAATTGAAGGGTAGGGTTTCCATACATAGATTTTTAACTATTACATTGATCTTAACTAGGTATCTATTAGTTCTTACAAAACTTACATAATATATCCTTCACAGTAGGTACACAACACTATCACTGCAATGTTTTTATTTCAATTTTATAATAAGGTTAGTATTTAATGACAGTCTTTGCACATACACTTGTTTCTTGGTTTCACCTGTCTTCCTGATCTGGTAGTAATGACTGCTGCTTTATCCCTCTCTGGTGTAGACTCAAGGCTTGTAGTGGTAGATGAGTCAGGCGTAGCATAAGGAGTTAATGATGCTGAACTTTCCTTTTCAGAGGTTTCATCAGAGCAATGTGTTGGAGTGCTTACCGCTGTTTGGTCTGTAGGTGTGCTCATTTCTGGTAGTAACATGTGAGAAAATGGATTTGGATCATCATGCTGCATATTGTGTAGATAAGGCTCCAGCTCTGGTGTTTGAATCAGCTTTGGGTTTGTTAGAGATTGCTTTGTTAGGTTCTCCTTAAGTTGGTATTGACTATCTGAAATAATTTGTATGAATGGTTCTGGGCTTGGTGGGGGTGGAGGTATTGAAACAGAAGAAGGTACTATGGTAGAGGGGATAGGTGAGTTCTGTGTCTTGATGTTACTAGTTTGGTCCGGTAATTCAATGACTGCTCTTCTATTCTTTCTCATTTCGCTTCCTTTTTCAGTTGAAATTAAATAGCTTCGAGGCTCTTTCCTCTTTCCAGTAACCATACCATATACTTGTTCATCAGGTAGAAATACTCTTTTTCCAATTTCTAGTTCTGGTAGTTCTTTGGCTCTGTGTCTCTTATCATGTACTTCTTTTGCCTTTTCTCTTCTTTTCATCAGTTTTTGTCTGTATACGTATAGATCTTGCATTTTGGGCTTCAGTGATATAGATGTAGTTGGAATGTTTGTGTTCAATAGCCTTGACATGGCTATTTGTGCCGGTGCTGGTCCTAGTTGTGTAGGAGTTGTCCGGTAGTGTAATAATCCAAGGAGGGGGTCGTCTATGTTTCTCTCAAATATCTTCTTGATTATCTTTACACCAATCTCAGCAGATCCATTGCTTTGAGGAAAATGGGGGCTCGACGTTGTATGAGTGAAGTCCCATTTCTTTACAAATTCTTCAAATTGTTTTGATGAGAACTGAGGTCCATTATCAGTTCTGAGTATTTTCGGTATGCCATGTCTTGCCATGATGGTTTTCAAATGGTTGATGATCGCTACAGATGTAATGGATGTCAGTGACATCACCTCAGGGTAGTTGGACAGTACATCTCGGACAACAAGATATTCTTTGCCTTTGTAATTACATAAGTCAGCGGCTATGATTTCGAAGGGATATTCTGGAATTTCTCCACTAATCAGCGGTTCTGGTCGTTGTATGACTAGTTTGGTGCATACTTCACATTTCTTTGTCCATTGAACAATGTCTTCGTCTATAGAAGGCCACCATACTGCATGTTTGGCTCGCAGTTGGCCTTTGAAACTGGTTGCATGTCCGGTATGGAGTTTTGTGAGTGTCTCCTCTCTCATTGTTGTGGGTATGTACAGGCGTTGACCACACGCTATTATGCCATTAAGTAATATTATGTTGTCCTTTTGTTTCAAAAAGGGTTTCAGATTCTCTTCACAGTTTTTATAACTGGGCCATCCATTCATTATGTATTCATGTAGTTTGTTGGATAGGTAGTCTTTTTGCTGGGTTTCCTTAATTTTGTTTAGACGTTCATCTGAAAATGGTAGTAGTTTTGTTATGGTGAGAAATGTTGTTTCATCCAATTTATCTTCATTTTCCAGTATGTCCTTGTCTTCCTCTTGGGTTGGAAGTGGTGCCCTTGATAACATATCTGCTGTGTACATGTATTTTCCAGGAACATGCTCTATATTGTAACTGAATGGAGTCATCCTCATTCTGAATCTTTGGAGTCTTGTCGGCAGGTCTGCGATTGGTTTGTTCCCAAGAATGGATACTAGTGGTTTATGGTCTGTTCTTATGGTGAACTTAAGGCCTTGGAGGTAGAGTTTGAATCTCTCACATGCCATGGTTGTTGCACATGCTTCTTTTTCTATCATTGCATATCTTTGCTGAGTCTCTGTGAATGCTGCGGACCAAAAGTGTACAGGCTTCCATAAATCACCATATTTTTGTTCTAATAAACCTCCCATTCCATGTTGAGATGCATCAGCCGAAACTCTAGTTTCTAGTTTGGGATCATAATGAGCCAATTGAGGGGCTGAAGTTAATAACTTTTTGATTGACTGGAATGCAGTAGTGTGTTCATCATTCCACTCTCCCGGGGAATCTTTTTTTAGTAAGTCTCGGAGAGGTTTTGACACATCAGCTGTGTTAGGTAGAAATCTCAGATGTTGGTTTACTGCTCCCATAAAGCTTCTCAATGCAGTTATGTCTCTAGGTATTGGCAAGTCATTTATGGCTTTTACTTTATCCTGAAGAGGCTGTATACCGTCGCCAGTAATTTTGTATCCTAGAAATGTGCATTCATTTTTTCTAAAGACACATTTGTTTTGATTTAGGGTAACTCCTCCTTCATTTAGAGCTTTCAGCACTTTTCTTAGGTTGGTGTCATGTTCTTCCACTGTTCTGCCGTGAACCAGGGTGTCGTCAACATGGTTTACACAACCTTTGATTCCTGATAATAATATTGCCATTTTCCTTTGGAATACTTCACTGGATGAGTTCATACCCATTGGCATTCTGTTAAATTGATATCTTCCAAATGGGGTGATGAATGTTGTTAGGTCTTTGCATTCTTTTGTTAATTCAACTTGGAAGTAGCCTTTAACAGCATCAATTTTGGAGAACACTCTTGAGCCAGCGAGTTGAGCTAAACATTCTTCTACTGTGGGTAGTGGATGGTACTCCCTCATTACAGCTTTGTTTAATTCTGTGTAGTCTACAGTTATTCTGACCTTGTCGGTGTCTATTTTGTCAGGTACTGGTACCATTGGAGCGCACCATTCTGTGGCATGAGAGACTGGTTCAATTACTCCCATGTTTTGTAGAGCTTGCAATGTTTTTTTAACTTTTGGTCGGATTGGTATTGAAATATGACGTGGTGTTGCAACTGCATAGGGTATGGCATTCGTTTTAAGTTTTATATGGTACTTTCCTTCCATGGTCCCTAGGCCTTTGAATATGTCTTCAAATTCTTCTTCCGGTGGTATGTTGTTTGAGATTTGCAAAATTTGAGCTTTGTCATGCCATTTTATTATTTGAAATGCATCACATTCGGGTAGACCGAGTAGTGGTGTGTGTTGCCCTTCCAGTACATATATGTCAGTAGTCTTGGTGTTGCCTTGCCAGGTCAACTTGACATTTTTGCATACACCTCTTCCTGGAAGTGTAATTCCACATGGTCCTAATAGTTTTTCATTGATTTCAATGGGCTTGGGCATCTTCAGTTTTTTGCGGAGTTCTTCACCTATGACTGTTTGTGATGCACCCGTGTCAATTTTGAATTTGATTTTTTGACCATTTATTAACAAAGTTGCAAATTTGGATTTAGATGGAGATACTTTAGGTGTGTTAATAGAATCAATAACCGTGCTGTTAGGTTCTATGCTACCAACAAAGAAGTCTTCTTCGATTTCATTGACACTTTTCTCCTTCTTTGTCTCCTTATTTGCCTTTTTGCATACCGCGAGCCAATGTCCTTTTATGCCGCATCCTTTGCAGTTTGATTTGGCTGCTTCGCACTCGCTGAATTTGTGCTTTGGAGATCGACCACATTTTCTGCAACTTGTATCGGATGATGTGTTTGTTGTGAGTTTTTTTGTTTGCTTCTTTTTGATCAAGTTTAATTCCGGCGCTTGTACATTGTTTGGATTGAGAATTGAGCTGTTGGCCTCAACAAGTTCGGAGTGCCGAACTCTGTTTATAACGGCTTCCAACTTCGGTTCTTCTTCTAGGTTTTGTATAGCTTTGGATAACTCAGTATTTTTCATGCCGGCGACGATCCTGTCGCGTATCAATTCATCTTCGAGTGGACCAAATTCGCACTTCTTTGCTAAGTTGTGGAGGTCTGTAATGAAATCATCGACACTTTCATCGTCTTTTTGGGTACGTTGGTTGAATCGCGCTCTCACATACATTTTGGTTTTGCGAGCGGTGTAGTATGCTTCGAATTTGTCTCTGACGACATAATACGACTTCATTTCCTCGGCAGATAGCTTCATAGAAGTTAGGATATTGTTAGCTTGACCACCCATGAGGTATAGAAAAGAGTTGACTTGAGTCTCGCTGGGAAGTAGCTTAAGACGTGTCGTGTCTCTATACTGCTCAAAGCGAGTAATCCAGTTTTGCCAGTCAGCTGCTTTGAAGGTGAATTGTTGTGGCGGCGGCGTTGCCATGCCGGGCAGAAAGTTAGCGGATTCAATGGCTGGTACTTGCTGGGGTTGACTCTGGGTTTGGGAGAGTAGCTGGCCCTGAAGTTGCTGTATCAACACCATCTGTGCATCCAATTGCTTTTTTAGTTCTTCCATATTGCAAATCACTTAATAATCGCTGGATTCATAGGATAATTTTGGATTTGATTTATGGTAAAAAATGAACTCGCTGTCACCATGTATGATTCCATAGAGAATATATTTTATCCTCGGTGTTGCCACCTCACAGGCTACAGATAGCTTATCTAAATCGTTACACACATGGTATGGGTGAAACTCGTTCTTTTTTAAAATACGATGTGCAGTACTTTTGGGGACTCCTATGCTCTGTTCAATTCCACGTACTGAGATACTTCTGTCTTCTTCAACTGCTTGCAAGACTTCGGCTTCGTAGGGCATAACGGGTCTTCCCTCGCTAACCATTTGGCTAGGAAATCGACCCTCTGATAATGACCGATGCACATTAATAAATACTCGATGATCGGGATGACGCTCAGCATTCGGGTATCTCTCACGATACACTCTTGCTGCGGCATTGGCGTTGCATAAGCATTCTCCATAAATGAGATGCATGTTGGCGTATTCCTGTGCGGTGTATCGAGATGGCATGATAAAACACTACACAAACACGGGGTTGCGATTAAAACAAGTCCGGGGTTATCAGAAACGGTGCAGATAAATCCAAATTACAATGCAAATCAAGTCCAATAAACAAAGCCACAGTTGTAAGTACGAAGTCAATACGAATACAAAAAGATGTGCAGTCAACGAAAGAGCGTAACGTATTGCAGTATTGCACAATTTGCCGACGCATCCCTGTTTAGCCAGAGTAGCGTCTCTATCTGTTTCACTCACACATATGAAATGATGTGTCAATCCGTCTCCCTCTTAGTTAGATAAAACTAGCGTCACTATCTATCTCGCTCCCACTTGTCAAAGTAGCGTCACCTCACATTAGCTAAAATGAATCTTTCTCGCTCACACTAGTCAAAATAACGTCACTCTTCGTCTCAATCGAACTTTTATGAAATACGGCTTCATAAAAAAAAAATGTTTTTTCTCAATTAAGAAGTAGCAATTAGTATGTGTTATACCATTTTGGAATCCTGACTAAACGCGCCATCTTTTAAAGTTACTTGCCAAAATAGTGTAGTAGATTTTTTTTCAGTACAGTCGGTTAAAGTTGGGTGATGTCATTATTTTGAATTCAATATTGGGCAAAAATCTAACATTTAATTTAGAACTGAGGCAGTTACGTTTTACTTTTAACTGTAATTTACAGAAGGGTTATTCATGGTTACATCACAGAGAAAAAAACTACCGAAATGTTAATAATGTAGTCACAGGACTTGAAAAACCATCACAGGGTGTCACTTTTTGAGATTTATTTTTGAATGCTTATAATTCGAAAAGTACATGACCAAGATTTTTTTTTATATTTTTCTAATAGCTGTCACGACTTGGCCTATTGCCCGTTTTCGGCTTGACGTTGATTTCTGGGACACGTTGTATAATCATTAGAATTATCAATAAAAGTCTCTCAATAGGGTTTTTTAAACTTAGAGAATAGTATTGGTGATTTCGTAAATGTATAAAAAAAACTGTTTTACTGCTTGAATTGATAGCGCCATTTAGGATGATTCCATAGACACATTCCTGAACGTTCCGATTATCAGCGAAAATTTCGCACTTCGCACAGCTGATAAATAAATGTCAAAACTGACACGACTATCTAAATTCAGTCAGTTCGTTTCGTTCTATCCACTATCAAATTTAATCGGGTACAAAATTTACAAATTGTATGAAAACAAGAAGAGTTCAAGGTTTTCATTGTTTGTTGGACTTTACACTTAGTGGAAATAGCAAAATTTGTGAATGAAGCCCGTTCATAAACTTTATAAAGCAATCATGTGTCTCAATCCGGGAACTCTTCTGTCCAGTGTCGCTAAAGAAAAGTGTATTGCTAACATAAGTGAACTGCCATCATTAAATATAAGAGGTGGAAAGTCGAAACGCAGAGCTTCTGTTTTAGTACCTATTTGTGTGGATAGAGGAGAAGTATGTATTTTATATACCTTGAGGTCGACCAATTTGAGCTCTCACAGTGGTCAGGTGGCATTTCCTGGTGGTAAAATGGATGAGAATGAAACAGTGTTTGATGCAGCCCTTCGCGAAACGGAAGAAGAGATAGGTGTTCCGGCCAAAGATATCGAAATTTGGGCCAAAATGAGTGAAGTCCAAGGTCGAGATACAAATATGGTAATCACACCCATTGTTGGCGAGATAAAAGACTTTGACATGGGGAAGTTGAAACCAAATGTAGATGAAGTAGCTGACATATTTACTATTCCTATGAAAGTGTTCTGTGATCCAGAAAATCATGGTTGCTTTATGTACAACAATATATGCATACCCGTGTTCAATGGCGGCAAGCACAGAGTTTGGGGTATCACAGGAATAATTACGCATCTTTTCTTACAATCCTTTTTACCTAATTATCTTTATTTCCCAGACTTTATACGAAAAGAATTTAAATTAAATGAACTAATGCCTGCCAAGCTGTAGACAAATTTTCTAATAGAATATTCAGGAAATGGTTTAATAGGGTTTTTCATAGAGTGCTTGCAACAGGAAAATGCAAGTTGGTCAGTCAAAGTTACCTCTATTTGTGACATTAGGTACAGCCTACAGCATGTCCATGGTAACTATTTGACACAAACATTCTTTTGTCATCCAGTGTGGCCTGTTTTCTTAATTCAGGTATGACAATTTGTTTGCCATACATCATTTGAGTGTGAAGTACAAGAAATATATAGGTAATATGAATTATAAATCAAGTACAACACAAATAACAATGTAAATAAAATAAGTTAGTCTTAGTGTATAAAGTGTATATTATATTTATAATGCCAAAAATGAACTAGAAAACTATTTTGGACTTGTCATTTTAAAATGTTAAATATTATTAAATAATTACCTATGTGGAGTTTAAATATAGATAATTTTGTTTGTTTTTTAATTCCTATTTTGAATTACATTTTATGTCACTTAATTTATTAATTTATTATTCTTGTACTGTATTATACTTTTTGTAAGTAATTCAATTAAATTACTGGATAAATTAGCTCAGAGGGGACAGAATTAGTACTCAATGCAGAGTGGGTTTTGTGCAATAATTCTGAGCTGAATTTGAAGCATGACTTTACAACAGAAACAAGTCACTTTTTTTCACTGGCCAGTCCTGCGCCTAGTACAGTAAAGTAAAGTTTACTGAATGTGAACAAGGCACAGCCCAGGAGCTTTTTTGTAAACTCACCTCTGCCTGTATCTCTGGCAGTATTACCACTTTCACTTTCCTTTGGTCATTTGCAATCCCACCACCATATAATGTTCAAGAGTAATATCATAGTGGAATGATGTAATTTGGAATTAGCGTATAGACAGATGTACTAAGCCAAGCTGCCAATGCAATGAAGAGTGAAAGTGTTAACAACATTTCAACCAATGTATTCTTTAAAAAACTCGCCATGAAAACTTTGGTGAAGTGAACTGTCAATAGCGTCAGTACCTAGAATCGGGTGAAATGACAGCTCGCTTCAACTACTTTTTCACAGAAAGATTTTTATAGTATATACTTTTACTGTTAGATTTACTCAGTATCATTAAAAAGCATGATTAAGTACCTACATAAAATAATAAAAACATACATGTACAGATAAACTGATGGCCAAGTGATTAAGATTCTGTTGTAAAACTAAAATAAGCTACCTATCTTTGTGGTGATATGATAATTTATAGTTATCTTTTAATAATAAGTGCATACACACAGTGTATATCATAATATATGTCAGACATATTCATAGTTATCTAATAAAAAATATGACCATTTGGTACTTTTATTCATAACTAGCTTCTGCCTGTGACTTCTTCCTCATGAAATTTCTTGTTCCCCTCCAACACCCCCCCCACCCCTGTCACATTGTATAGCCTACCCGTGCTATTAGCTCGTTTTCGCTCAGCGGTCTTCCGACTTTTTTCTTTTGGCTCGGCTTCTAAGGGTGCTAGCGTAATGTTAAATAACAGCCTTCCTCAAGAATTGGGCTATTAAACGCAAAATGATTTTTTCAAATCTGACCGGCAGTTCCAGAGATTAGCGCGTTCCAGCAAACAAACTCTTCAGCTTTCTTATTACTATAGATTCCATTTTTTTATTACTTACATGTGCCCAGTGGTCTCGAACGTCGTAGAGCGAGATCGGTATAGTTGCCAGCTAGAATCGGTATATTTGAACCCAAAATCGGTAGGTATTTGACAAAAAAATAATATATTCAATCAACCGAAAAAATCTACCGACAAACAAATACAATATTCAATCAACCGAAAAAATCTACCGAAAAATCGGTAGGTTCGAGACCACTGCATGTGCCATGATTTGGTAATAAATCATGCTACTCAACTGTCCTAGTACTTGAGACGATATTTTGTGGTGTGTCATGGAGCGGTTGTTTTTCGCTTAGCGTTCTTATTGACTTTTTTCTTTTTTCTCGGCGCCTAAGGCTTATATCGTGATGTTAAAGAGCCTCAACGCCTTACTCAAGAATTCTATCAAATGCAAAAATTATTTTTCAAATCCGACTTGTACCTAGTTCCAGAGATTACCTTCTACATAAAAACAAACAAGACAAAAAGTTGTGTAGGTAGATATTGTATTGACTTCAATTAATCAACTCAGCCTATCGCAGTCCACTGCTGGACATAGGCCTCTCCCAGACTGCGCCACAACATCCTGTCCTCTGCCTTCCGCTTCCAGTCTACCCCAGCTACCTTCTTTGGGTCGTCCGTCCATCTAGCTGGCGGGCGTCCCACACTACGCTTGCCGGTCTCCACTCCAGGACTCGTCTGCTCCACCGGCCATCGGCCCTTCGACAGATTTTTCAGAAATCAATTAAGTTTTAAATGAAAAGTGTCCTTGGTTTACAGGTAGGTAGCGTTAGGCCCTCTACTCTCCACGAGTGGAGAGGCGCCGCAGAAATATCGGCCAGGGCGACGGTGGTGGTAGAACCGGCACTATGGTCTAGATTAGTTGTTGCAAGTGCGGTAACTACGATCATGAGGTCCAAGATTTAATTCACAGGTTAATGTTAAGCCAAGTGCATATTATAGCCTCAACGTTCCGCAGCGCAATGCATTTTTTTTAATAAAAAAAAAAAGCTTCGGTAGTGTGCGTTGGTACCTACAGACGCCAGCACATCAAGCTACTACATTCTGTCAAATTTCTTTAATAGATTTTCAACTTTATCACTCTTATCGATTAGCATTAGGTTCAAGGTTGATTTGGAAAATTTGACAGTTTCGGGTAGCTTGATGTGCTGGCGTCTGTACATTGAAAATGTGGGAAAGTGATAAAGGCGCCCCAATCTGCTTTAGCCTTTAGTGGGTGTTTTCTGTCAGGAAATCCAAACTCAAGGTTTGCCAGTAAGCCATGGAAAGAACTCGCTCAATTAGAGTTAGGATTATGTAATTAAGTATTAAAACTAACGACCGAAAGTTCCCTCATAGCACAATAATACGCCTCTTTCCCAAAAAGTAGGCAGAGGTAGATAAGTTCATTTCGCCTCCCAAGGTAATCTATTGCCATGCCACACCAAAAGGGGATCGAAATTAGGATCCCATTCTATTGAGTTTGAGTGAGAGTGTAAATGATAAATTAATAAATGATTTATTTTCTGTAAGTAGGTTTGTACAAACAATGTCAATCATATTTTTTAAACTAGATGAGGTCGGTAGAATAGTCACAAGCGAGACTTTTCAGTCATGCTTGCGACTTGTGGGTATGATAAATAAGCTAATTAAATATGAATACTAATCAGTCGCACACACGTGCTTTGCAAAACAAATTCATCAGGCGCAGACTAGGACATTCCACGATAGACTTGTAGCATCGCATGAAAAATGATAGGTATAAAGTTTTTCGCGACCCGCTCCTGCTTTCTCGGTTTTTATGACTTGACAAAATATCGAGATTTCTTTGTTATATTATGTCATTATTATGCACATAAAGCTTCCGGAACAAATACCTACTCTAAATTATGGTGAAAATTGCACCAAAATCCGTCAAAGAAGAGTCACGCGGTTACACAGACTGCTGATTGAGCATCCAGCATCCACATTAAAATAAGTAGGTACAGCTGGTCGATTTTGGAAAAATCTCAGCGTGATAACTAAGGTGAAGTGAGCTGTGAGTCATGCTGATGCTAGGGATTGACACTATTGACGACTCACTCCACGCTCACTTCACCCAAGTTTTCACGGTGAGATGGTTACAGAATCGCAAGGCTGGTATTCAGCTGAATCCGGTTAGCGTGTAAGTCGACCCCAGACTTTTTGGGAAAAGGCAAAGCAGATGATGATTCAAACCGCCATAAAGGTGAAGGCTTGAGATAGGCTGATAATGTCGTTGATGATGACATGACAAGAGGGAAATAAAAACCTTTATGATATTATTCCATTTATTCCATTTATTACTCTATGTGCCATGATTTGCTAATAAATCTCGCTAAGCGAATGTTTATGGTAGTCCTATTAGTTCACATGACACTTTGTCTATCATGGTGCGATTGTTTTTTTCCAAATATCGTCTCCTACATTTATAATAGCAATCATTCGTATATCTTCTCATGTCCGTCCCACAGACTGGGTTATACTGGGTAGTGCAAAAGCAGTCCATTTCGGTCCAGTACGGCCATTTAGCCTTTACCAATGTGGCCACAAAAGCTGATAGCAGAATAACAATGAATACTGAAACAATAATGTGAGAATTAAATTTAAATCCAAGTAGAAAAATGAAAATCCTTTTTCATTTCTCATACTCTGAAAGTAGTGTTTGTTTGATTCGAATAGCGGCTGGAAGACGCTGCTTCCCACCTTTGGGCAGGGCAGTGAAACTTCCATACATTGTACATTTAGTATTTTATCTATGCCTTTGGGCGGGAAAGACTCATAGTAATTGCTTCCCTCTCTCCCACTTCTCAGGGCGGGAATGAATTTTAAAAATAGAATTACATTTGTACGAAATTTGTTACATGGTGCGGTCTTGTGAGTGTATATACAGCCAGCGAAAAAAAAAAAAAAAAAACACCTATTAAGCGGGATGGCCCGCGACGGTGACGCAGTGTGTTCCATATTTAAAATTTTAAAAAGACTTTAAATAGGTACTAGGTATTCATGTTATTATTATCAATATATAATTTTGAAAAACCATTATTTTTTACTTTCCTTATATTCGAAATGAAGAGTAAGAATTCCTGCTCGGACTATAGCCTAAATACCTCGTATGGGAATTGATTCCTTTCTACCCTTGTAAATATAACAAGCTACTATTTTGGTGCTGAATGATGTTCCAGTTTTATATCTCTAAAAAGTGGAAGTAATTGAAATAACTGAAGTCATTTGTAGTCATTATTATTAACTCCTGTGTGACGAAAAGAACTTAAAGAAAAAAAAAAGAACTTAAACTTATGAACAGTAAAGCATAAGCATAATCATAATCAGCCTATAATGTCCCACTGCTGGGATACCGACAGGCCTCCTCTCTGGGAGAGGCAGGGGGCCGTAATCTACCATGAGGGCCTTGTGCGGGTTGGTGGGTGTTACAATAAAATCGCGAAAAATAATCAGCTGCTCCATACATTTACGTTGCTGATTTTTTCCCCCGATTTCGGTTTGGTGAAAACCTTATTAAGTTTTCAGTTATTTCAATATAAATAGTTACCTACCTTGTTGGTATATTAGGTATGTGACATTACTAGTTACTTAGTTAGGTAGGTACCAGGTAAGATACTTGTCTGAAACCTACAGTGTTTCCAAAGATCTTAGATTGGAGTTTTTACTTACGTGCTTTGTGCCAAGTGCTTTCGGTGCTTTGCAGAAAAACATGTTTGCAACACCTGTGCATTTTTAAACATAGGTAAATAAATAGGTACTTATACAATAACTATACAGGTACCTACATTTATTATCTGGTTATGTAAGTAAGAAAGGCTTAGTAAACATAATTAAATATCTTTAGAGATTTCTCTTAGAAACGGCCACTTCTTGTAATTTTAAGAACGTTCACAGTCTGATCTCAGTCTCAATGTGTCAAAAATACCTCTAATTTCCCTAAATTTTTGACAAGTGTTTGACATTGATTGTCGCTGAGATGAGATTGCGACAAGATTTTGAAGGCTAATTCCCATAATTAAAAATTACAGGAATTAGCTTTCTGATCTAATAGGTGAGTAATTTAATTGACTGGGGAATTATATATCCGTATTTAGGGTAAAGCACCTTGTTGGTCAGAGAGTAGCAACTATATACCTACCTATAGCTGGCAACATTATTGGAATATAAAGAAAAAAAACACGAGAGTTGTCAGCAAAAAATATATTACAAGACAGTGACCGTGATCCCGTAAATTGATTGATTGTGTTCGTGATTTGGGCACCCACATTTGCCGGTTGTAATTTATGTGTAGGTACAGACATCAAGCTACCCGAAACTAACAATTCATTTCAATCAACTTTGAACCTTAATGTTTTAGCGATAAAGTTGAAAATGTATTAAAGAATTTTGACAGATTGTAGTAGCTTGATGTGCTGGCGTCTGTACAATCAGTAAAATGTTCCCACTGCTGGGACACAGGCCTCCTCTGTGTGAGAGGGAGTGGGTCGTAATCCACCACGAGGGCCCAGTGCCGGCTGGTGGATATCACATGGCTTCGAATTTTTGCTTCTAAGACATGCCGGTTTCTTCACGGTGTTTGCCTTCAACGTTTTGAGAGCAGAGGTGATAAATTAAATACACAGACTAAAGTTCCTGTCTGTCTAAACTACAGCACCCTAATTGCGTAACACACTATTACTCTCAATTTGAATCATTTTGAAGCATATTGCTAATCCATTGCTCCATATGTTCGAAAAATGTGTCTGCTCAACAACGTAAATAACGCAATGACTGTTGTTGAACTGTCAAAATGAAACCCATTGCTACTGATAGTGTGTTACCCAATTACCCTGCTGGTATTTAGCTGCATCTAGTTAGAATAGAAGCCGACACCAACATAGTTGGAGAAAAGGCTCGAACAGAAAGTTAAAAGTTTGAGATACTTTGATGATTTTTATTCCATTTACTATTACTTACATGTGCCATGATTTGCTAATAAATCTCGCTACGCAACTATCCTAGTACCTGACACGACGTTTTGTGTATCATGGTGCGGTTGTTTTTCTCCAAATATAGTCTCCTACAATCATAAAAGCAATGATTCATGTATTTTGTCAAGTCCGTCGCACAGACCGGGTTATATTGTGCAGTGCAATTACAGTCCATTTCGGGCCAGTAACCTCTCATCCATTTAGCCTTTACCATTGTTGCCAGAGAAGCTGATAGCAGAATAAAAATGAATACTGAAACAATAATGTGAGAAATAAATTTAAATCCAAGCAGAAAATTGATAATTATTTTTTTGGTGCTCAATGTGTGAGCAGGTGTTTCAGCTTTCTATCACCACAAAGTGCGTTACACATAAGGCGTACCTAATTGAATAACTGAAAACCACGGCTGAAAACTCATCATTATGAATAACTTTTACAGTGGGACGAAAATTGAAATCGCGAAAAAAATCTGTCGCATTTATGTTCGTATTATAATTCGACAAAATGTATGAAACAACAGATTTTTCGTAATGATGTGTACAATGACCCCTTAAGAGGTTTTCAGTTATTTCAGTTACACCTTGTAAGTATGTAACGCAATAATGTGCCCACAAAAGCTGATAGCAGAATAAAAATGAGTACTGAAACAATAATGTGAGAAATAAATTTAAATCCAAGTAGACTCAAACTCAAAACATTTATCTCCACTAATATTATAAAGGGGAAAGATTTGATTGTTTGTTTGTATTGAATAGGCTCCTAAACTACTGGACCGATTTGAAAAATTGTTTTACCATTAGAAGCCGACATTATCCCTGATGAACATAGGCTACCTTTTACCGCGGGAAAATGCTTCATTCCTACGGGAAAACGGGTAATAGGATTTAAACGGCGGGAATTCCGAATTCCACGCAAACGAAGTTGCGGGCGGATGCTAGTTTCAAATAAACCAATTATAGACACTTTTGAATTAATTGTCTAGGGTTCGGTCATAGAAAATTCTTTTTTGGTGCTCAATATGCGTGGTATTCCAGCTTACAAACGTGGGACGAAAATTTAAAATCGCGAAAAAAATACCTTGGCAGTCCATGGGAACTGGCGACAGAGATGAAAACTATGCTGAGCATAGCGCTCTACAGATGGGTACCTACTGTTAAAATTGGCATGTTGGTGAAGCGTAAGTACCCATAAGATTTTTCTTGTATCAATAATCACTCGCATTATGTTCGCATAACTGTGCAAAATGTATGGGACAACAGATTTTTCATGATAATTAGTACAATGACCCCTTATGAGGTTTTCAATTATTTCAATTAGGTACACCTTGTATCTGACATAAGTACTTACCTACTAGGTAAAATGCTTGTATCAGTTGCGTAACACACTAACAGTAGTAATGGCTTTCATTTTGACAGTTCAACAACATTCATTACGTTTTTTGCGTTGTTGAGTAGATAGGTTTTTCGAACATATGAAGCAATGGATTAGCAATATCCTTCAAAATGATACAGAATCAGATTCATAGTGTGTTACGGAATTAGGATGCCGGTACCTACAGTGTTTCCAAATTCGAGTTTTTATTTAACGTGATTTAAAATCTTAAACTTACTTAGATTGAATTTTATATCTACTCACGTGCAATGTGAAAGTGCTTTTAATACTTAAACGTGTTTGTAACATCTGTTACAAACACGTTTTTCTGCAAAGTATTAGTAGTATTAGTTTTGTGTTTTTTGTGCAATGCACAGATGTGCATTTTTTAAATATAGATAAATATTTTAAATATAGGTAAATACGTAAACAAAAATAATAGGTATGTGTACTTTCATTTATTAGTTAGGTACTAGCTGACACGACAGGCGTCCTGTTCAAAAGTTCATACAAAAATACCGTAGAAAAATGACCTTAACATTTCCTGAATTAATTATTTTTACGGGAAAATTACTAACTCGGACTATTACGAACATTTTAAGATAAAAGATAAATCGGTCCAGCTGTTCTCAAGTGGTGCGCTTATTAACGAACAGCATTTCATTTTATTTATATACCTAGATGTAGGTAAGGAAGCCTTACTAAATCCAATTAAATATAAAGATTTTCCTTTAAGAAACGGCCATGTCTGAACTAGGTATTTAATTTAATAGACTGCTGGGTCATATTTCCGTATTTAGGTAATGCTACCTTATTGATCAGAGAGTTCCTACCTACCTAATGACTCTATGAATAGCTGGCAACATTATTGGAATAAAAAAAAAAACATGAGTGATGTCAGTAAAAAAATGTATTATTAAAAAAGAGGTAATCTAATTAATGGTCTTCGTTCAGCCTAATGGCACCCTGATCCGGTAAATAATAACTCCATGGTTCCTCCATTGTGCAAGACGAAGTCGTGTTGGCATTCATATTCACACATGCTATTGTAGGTGGTCTTTTGGTTGGACACCATGGCACACACGGGCATGTATATTTTTGGGCAGGGACACATTGGCTTCGGTAAGCACATCGATGACGTCACCATCAAAGCGACGACAAATACTGCGGATGAAAATTTTACATTTTGGACATAATTTTTAAAATCGCTTGGTCAAATGAAAATAACTACACATTTTAAAAGATGACACGTTTTTAATTTAATGTTCGTTTTAAAAAAAAAGTGAAGTAAAAAATAATACCAGGAAACGCGTAATTTTCAGCTACTATGAAAGTTACAACAGCGTGGGAAAAAAACCGTTCATATCTTTGCTTAAATAAATTAAATACAAGAAAATACTACATTTATAAAATTGTGAATAATAATTAAATTCTTATAAAATTGCAAAAACCCCACACTATTTGTATTAATTAGATAATTAAATAATTTTTATACCTATGCAAAGTGAGAAAGTAAAAACTAAGTGTGAAAAAAAAAACCTAGGTAAACAAAAAGTATAAAAATAAAAATAAAAACTGTGCTAATTATTAAGTAATGGTACTTACCAAGTTTATAATCCATGATTGGTTGATTAGCTGTACGGCTAACTGTTGCACTTGTAGTCTACTGCGCACTATTACTTGTAGGGCACCGTTGTATTTATATACCTTCGTATTAGGCACTAATTGTTAATAAACCAGTATTATCGCTCCGTTTCCTTTTGATAATACATCAAGTGCAATAAACAGGTGACAATTAATCTTTAAGTGCGGGACTACTATCGTCCTACGCTCCTTTGTAGCGCTACTTAAATAATACCCAGTCAGACGCGGGCCTCGTCCCCTTTGTACTAACTATTCGTGATTTTTATTCTGCTCAGCTCGACGTCATAATCGCGGTTCTGTTATGAATATCCTTGGGTAAATTTTTATTGTCATTGTGTCTGGTTTTTTTTCCCTTACGTAGTGTATTTAATGAGTTGGAGACGGTCGTCTTTGGTAGTAAGGAATCCCAGATGCATAAGTAGGCACTGGGCACTTTTGAGTTAGTAAGTCAAGGATTCTATGTTTAACATAAGGGCTTTGGATGGCAAAGAGAGTATTAACTAAACTCGTTAAATATAGGGAATGTCCCCACTGCTGGGACCATCTACCTGAGCCCATTGCGGGTTGGTGGATATCATACGTCTTAGAATTTTTGGTTCTAGGACATGCCGGTTTCCTCACGATGTTTTACTTCGCCGTTTTGAGAGCTGTGGTGATGAATCAATTTACACAAAGTTTAGGTTTGAACTGACGACCTAGACAGTTAGACATTTGACATCACCATAACCTAGATTAGGTACATCACTGTAAGCCAGAAACCAATAATTTGAAAACTGAGATACTGAACATACGTCATCAGAAACCACTAGTTGCTAACAAGAAAACAAGGTTTCAATCAATGATGGAACTTCGGATTAACTCCTCGAGTGACAGGAACCATCATGGTTCGTTCAAATATTCTAAGTTTTCCTAGTACGTACAATAATTTGACGTAACGATTGCGTAGGCGATGCGGGCTGTCGATTATACGGCATACCTCGCAGAGCAATACTTCCCCAGCATTGCGACAATAGTTTCAGTTGAACCGATCATTTATATGTAGTATCTTTTTCGTTCCTGCCGTGGTTACAAGCACAGCACTGACCACTCTTCCCGAAGCACGTAAAACAGGCCTTTGTTAGCAATCATCATCATCATCTACCTTTTCCCGACTGTGTTGGGGTCGGCTTCGAGTCTAAACGGATGCAGCAATCGCCATCACCTAAATCTCAATTCATTTGCCTTGTGTCCTTTAGTCATGTGTTCTGTGAGGTAAAAGTCAGTATTCACTTCTTTTCTTTAGAATCAAATCATCTTGCACACCTCCAACTATTCCTAGATGAAACTCTTGCTGAACAATTTAACCCTTATCGACATAGTTCAAACTAAAAAAAATACTTAATTGCTATGCTTGGTTTTACAATTTATTTATTTAATACGAGTACTTCAAGCACATAAATGTACAGAGGCGGACATAATGCCATAGGTATGTTCTACCAGACAATCGGAGTATGAGACTCCTAGTAATTAGTGAGAGATGTCTCTAATAGTCTATGTACCCACAAGGTACCTGATCTTCAGGCCAGTATTGCCTTCAACACTCAAGTAAGTAGCTACCCAATATTAATAACATTTATGTTGGTTATCAGACTCTGCTCTGAGTAAGCTATGCCTAGATAATATGCAATTTCATAAACACCTTGTGAAATAGAAGCTGGGGAATCGATCGATAGATATAGCAATGATAGCAACCGACAGTAAACTTGACACTGATACTAAACGACCTTTTTTGACCAACCATACTTAATATTGTGACCGTTCACCGTACTCCAAAGGGGATGGAGGAAAACAGTAACACCCAAGAAACGGTCAAAGGAGGCAGTAGACCACAGAAAAGGTTTTCTTATCGTCTCGACGGTACATTTATATTACCTACTTATACTGTTTGGGCTAGGTGGTCACGTTTATTATACCGTCAGATGAGTTGTCCAGATCGTCAAGGGTGCAAGATGAACGTACAGACGCCAGCACATCAAGCTACTACAATCTGTCAGATTTCTTTAATAGATTTTCAACTTTATGGCTAAAGCATAAGGTTCAAAGTTGATTGGGAAAATCTGACAGTTTCGGGTAGCTTGATGTGCTGGCGTCTGTACATTTGGGACACTATAGCAGATGGGACATTGAAGGACACAAAAAAAAAAACGTTCAGGAACATCGCACTCGCATTGGATGTTAGATGAATCGAACGGAAAAGATGGGGTGATGACATCAGACAGGTCACTGGCACAACATGGGGAAGAGTGGCCAGAGAGAGACAGGAATAGAGTAGTAATAGAGTAGTAGAGGTGGACTGGGAAACGAAATACAAAGTAGTAGTCGTATTAGTGCGAACGCCAAATAGCGAGATTGAAGACTACGCTTTATGTTTGTCCTGACTAAAAAGTTAAAAAATAATAACTCGTCATCTGCCTAGCCTTTTCCCCAATATTGCTCGGTCTACTTACAGTCCAACCGGATGCAGCTGAATACCAGTATTTTACATGGAGCGACTGCTTATACGAGTAATAACTACCGTACTCAATCTTTTCTTAAAATACTCAGCAGATTCCGAGCTTGCAAGCAATGGTGATCAAAAGACACGTGGTTTACTCTGGTAGACGGTAGTTTTGTAAAATACACACGTAGTTCTTGTGTCAATTTCTGCAGTTAGTGGGGGTATGTCCCAGATTTTTGGAGCGGTACTTTTAATTTCCTGGTTCGCCAAAAGTATAGGAAGGTTATTCAAAACTTTGTTTTCCTGCTACCTCGCAGCTGAATAAGTACTTCAAACCATTCAATCAAAAGTGTGCCTTTTTAGTACCTAATAGTTTGAACCACCTGTGTCTTCAATTTTCTACAACTAGGTACGGTAGTAATCGACGTTCGAAATCGTTGTCAATTTACAGGAGTTTACCTATCTTATGCCCTATCTTGGATGAAAATGAGTTTCCGTTTTCATCCAATATAAGAAGATAAGATAGGTACGAAGTTTGTGAGTGAATTATGCCACAACTCACATCTTTACACGTCCATTGTAGCGAGTTTAATGTAGACTGAATAGTTATTAATAATAATGATTACATCTGACATTCAATCGCCAGTAATTACAGAGTTGTTAGATGCACGGACATGACGATGAATGATGTTGTATTTGTTCCCTAGAGGCTTCGATCATTAATAACAACTTCTTTCGTTCGTTCTTATTAATGATCGAAGCCTAGAGGTGCACAATTCAATCGATCGTTCAAATTCAAGTTGTATGTAAGTGAAGGCTTACAAAGCCATTACCTTGTCCTCTGTATTTTTATATCTTGCATAATGTAGGTCTGTATACAAGGTTCACAATTATTAAATGTTCTATTTTGGATTTGTAGGGACTTTACATCGTCAGTTTAATAAATTGATTTGTTAGGTAGACTGGCCAAAATGTTGCTGCTAAAATGTTGGCTTTAACTTTTTATACTCTGGGCAGTGACGGATCCAGGATTATCGTTCGGGAGGGGCTTGTCCCGCTAAGGGTATGTTTTTAGAAAAGTGTTTACTTTAACGTGTGTTTTTTTTGTGTTTGTGTGTGTTTAGTGTTTACTAGGAAAGGGGCGTGGATTCAAAATTAGCCACGTAAACGAAACATGTTATAGAAATTTAAAACTTGAGAATATACTACCTATTAAGTTAAGGATAACTGATGACAATTGTACCTTATATAATGTAATGCTTGCTAAAAAGTTTAATTAGAATAATATCAAGTAATATAAGCACTTAAAGATTTGTCACGGAACAACTCAGATGCTTTTGGAGGAGACTTGAGCCCCATATCCATCACCGTCTCAAAATCCGTCTCCGTCGTGCAAAGTTATTGTGATATACATGTTATTTACTGTATCGCTAAAGTGATTTTTGAGTAGTGGTGTTTGAGAACGTTTTGCAGATTTTCGGAGCTAGACAGGCGTGTGAGGTGTCGAAACACGCGTCTGCGCGCGGGCTAGTCAACAATCGAGTTTTTAGAGTTAGGTACAGAACAATATTATGAAATTAAATTTTAAAAATCGTGAAATTATTATAAAAAATTCGTAAGTAAATTATTTTGGGTGTTGTAACCGGCAAGCCCGGTCGTGAAACACGGTCCAAACTGAAGGTGTAGCAAGTAATTAATAAAATTAAAAGAAAGCAATTTAAAATGAAGGATTTCGAGTAAATCGAGATTGTTGTTTTTTTGTACTGACAATTACGAAAAATAAAAAAGAGCCACTGAGCTGCCGCACTTGAGCCATTTCCAAGACGGATACAATGATAAATAATAATGATTTGACGTCACAGTTGGCGCAGTAGTTAAGCGATTGACTGCTGCGCTGCGTGTCACGGGTTCGATTCCCGCACGGAACAAATATTTATATGACCTACAAGTAGTTGTTCCGGGTCTAGCTGTTTGTGTATGTGAGTTTAAATGTTTGTAAACGCACCCACAATACAGGAGAAATTCCTAGTGTGGGGCAACGTTTTGTAAAAAAAAAAATTAAAGTCCTGCAGGAATATCCTTATTTATTAATTACGTAGACAAGATTATTATCATATTATTAGCGCGCAAAAGGATGCAGCTTTGGCATGTCTCGTTTTATGCATCCGCTTCAGAAATAAAATCATCATGGTTCATTCTCAAACTATACGACGCATCATCAGGGTTGACTTTGGTTCCCGTCCGTAGATAAAGCCTTATATAACCTTCGAGATGGACTCATCAACATTTGTTCGTTTTATTGTTCTTAGATAATTATCTAACTTTAGACCCATGCTTAAACCATGAAGCTATTTCTTCATTTCGAACTTTATTGCGACAAAGTTAAAGTTCTAAATGCAAAAACTGATTTTAAATTCTAGTCTAAATTATTCATCTTGTATTAAGAATTTTACCTTAGTCGGAATAAGGATCAAAATACAAATACAGGCTCCAGGCTCGATGTTTTAAGCCTGATGTACAGTCACCAAAAGAGATAAGTAACAAGGGTCGTAGGATATATCTGAAGTTTACTAAGAAATCGATGGATGTTTTCGAATGCAATTTAATTTGACAAATGCCCTGTTTGTTTTCTATTAATTAAAATAAATTTCATTGAAAACATCCATCTATTTCTTACTAAAATTCAACTATATCCGACAGCCCTGGTTACTTATCTCCTTTGGTGACCGTACCTAAAGATAAATCTTGTTTTGTAACAAGACGGTGCTTTTCCACGTTTCCTCAATGTACTACATTCAAAAACCCTCTACGATTGGCTATTTTAAATGAGCGTCTGGCAGTCAGCCATGTCACGCTACCAACTTGGAGACTGGCTTTTATTTTGTCGGATAGTGAGCTTTAGGTACCTTTTTTTTTTTGGCAGGGAAATTATCAAATAACTTCTCCCGCTCTGGGCGGAGCGGGAGGGTGTGTCAGACTTTTACTGACTAAAACCCACCCGTGTTCCTTCAGTTGCCTGTGCCAAGGGCCACGGTAATCCGCGACCCTGGCAGGCATCGGCCCTAACGGACCCCGTCAGTTACTGCTGACATCTCTTTGAGGCGCGCGTGGAACACAACGCGCCGTCGACCCGGGCCTGGTCCTTACCGGACGGCGAACTGCCCATTGCTCGCCGCCCGCAAGCCCGCGCCTACGGTGGCCGGGAGTCGGCTCTTGACTCCCGACGCCCAGGGCGTCTCCTGTGGCGACTAGGGGCGTGAGGGCGCAAAGATTGCCTCTCCCTCACGCGTTCCGCTTCCTCCTTCGCAAGCATTACTGCTTCGCAGAAGGAGGTGACGGCTTCCCGTGCACTCTCGCTCCGTACCGTGACCTGGACCAGGGCCGGGCGCGAGAGATCGCCGCCACCAATCGCCGCCGTGAGGACGCGGCGGTGCTCCGCCCAAGCCGGGCAGACCTCCACCGTGTGCTCGACCGTGTCCTCCGGGCGATCCACACAATGGTGACACCCGCGCGTTTCCTCCCGCCTTATACGGAACGCCGTGTCCGGTGAGGACCTGCGTCAGGCGGAAGGTGAGGACGCCGTGGCGCCTCTCTAACCACTCCTCAAAGAGGGGACTTACCGCCGCAATTGTGGCGTGCCCAGAGCTTTAGGTACCCCTCTTCAGAACCATGACTCCGTTTCATATTGTCAACGGTTCTTAGTGTTCCGTAGGTACCCAAAGGCTGCCAACGGGACCCTATTATTAAGGCTCCGCTGTCCGTCCATCTATCACTGGGTCCGTCTATATCTTTTGACCCGTAATAAGTAGACATTTGAAATTTTCAAGAGGTTTTTCAGAGGTGTGAAGTGTGAACTACTATGGCCTCTGTATAAAAAAAAAAAACGACGTTTTTGTCTCAAGCTCGATTCAATCTACCTAGCCTTTTCTCAACTATGTTTCGGTCGGCTTCCAGTCTAACCGGATGCAGCTGGAAATCAGTATTTTACATGCAGCGACTACCATCCACAACCTAGTTACTGGGTAACATGACACCCCTTGGTAAGACTGGTTGTTATACTTTTGGGCTTCTAATCTACCCACATCCGACCAAGATTATGTCTGGACTTTAAAAGAGACTGTGACCTCTTGACATGTAAAAGTGTTTGTACAAACCTACTTACTTCCAGAAAATAAGTCATTTATCATTTATTTATCATTTATCCACGAAGATTCCACTAAGATCCACGAATAACAGCCGGAACCAACCGCTTAACGTGCTTTCCGAGGCACGGAGGGGTCTTGCTATGTAAATGTACGGCAAGCGTAGCTTAACATCATCGATCGAAAGTGATGAATATGATTTTATTACCGATATTAGGCCTATTTGTCAACCGGGAAAAATCGTGTAAAGGGGAAATACCTACGTCAAAATAGACACTAGGACAAAATTTGGTGTGTGATTAATAAATAGAATGGTGAGCAATAAATATCCCAAGGGGATACTATTATCGTATGTTGTTGTAGTAATACTACCCAAATGTCCTTTCATTGGTATTGTTCGTCGAATCGTGAGGCTCTTCAAGTTCTGAGTTGAGCTGCACGATTTTTGACAAATTGCGTGCACTGACTGGACAGGTCCGCTTAATCTGTGTGGTTCTTTACTCAAAAGACCATTTCAGACATCAATCTACATGGTCTTCACATGATCTGACCAAGATTATGTCTGGACTTTAAAAGAGACTGTGACCTCTGAGTTTGTTTCGGCCTTTCTTCTCAGAGTAGTCAGATAGGAAACGCCGACCTCATCTAGTTTAAAAAATGTGATTGACATGTAAAAGTGTTTGTACAAACCTACTTACAGCAAACAAATCATTTATCATTAATTGAATAAAGTTAAATGAGTGGTAAGCAATCAATGGGGAAAAGGCTACACATGGGCCTACGTGAATGGCTGATAAGGTATGACGTCATTTATGTTCATGACTTACTGGGTCAGGGAATTTAAATAAACAATAAAAGTATTTGCACAAATAATGAATGTTTTTTATAGGTATTGTATCGTATTCTTAGTAAAATCGAGCGCAAATAAATATTGCGGGTTTTCAGTAAACATTTACGTGTTGAAATATTTGCGGAATTAACCAACGCTGAGTATTACTGGTTGCCACATAAGTGTACAGCTTATTGTTTTCCTTATCAATGTGAAGTAGGTACCTACTACTTCTCGTATCTTTAGATTACTTCTGAACTGATGAAATTGTTATTGGCGCCGATTCCCTTGTTAACAAACTAAATTTAAGTTCAGTGGATCTTTTCCTTTCTATTTCACTTAGAAAAGGACAGAAGATAAATATTAGTTTAGTCCTGTCAAATTAGTTAGCGCCTGAAGTAAAGTAATTATGCAAAAATATTCGTAGCTGATTAACCTTCTATTTTTAAAATTCTTTCCCGCCCAAAGGTGGGAAGCAAAGCAGCGTCTTCCACCCGCTATCCGGATCAAACAAACACTACTTTCCGAGTATGAGAAATGAAAAAGTAATTGCTGCGAGGTAAGATTATGATGCCAAAAATATAGTTTCTAAATTTTTTATCCGTTTGTCTGGCTGTAAATGTTCCGGATTGGCGCAAAAACGGCGGAACGGATTTGGAGAAATTTGCTGGATTAACACATATTGTACGTTCTTTGTGGTAGGTAGGTTTGTGATAAAAAAAAAAAAATGACCATGGTAAAAGTCCGTGAGGTACCTATTTGAAAAACCACATGTAGCCCAGTCGTTTCACATTGAAGCATCATTAGTTTGTAAAGTAGTTGCGCATTGCATTGGTTGAAACCAGGTGTTGTTTATGAACTTTTTGAACTCATTATGGGTCGGTAGCATAAACCAGTATCTGTTATCTTTCCTGCATTATCTTATTTACGAATAAGAGACGTGGTACCTACGTTATAAAGACACAGAAATGTCTTTGCCAACAAATCTTTGTCAATATTTTTATGTTTCGGGAAGCGTTATTATTTAAGCAATCTAATTGGTACACGGGGCTACACGTCAAGCGTTTCCAGTTTTAGCTGACCTCGCATTGTTTAGGTTTTTCGTAAAATCACAAGTCAGCTTATACTGGTTATGTGTAACTTGATGTGTTCCCGTGTGTGTAGATACTATTTATAGAATTCCATAAGTACCTAAGTGTTTGTCTAACAGAAAAGTAACATAGAAATAAAACATTCCTAGTTCCATAATACAAGGTTATTTTCAATTGGCTAGCATAAACTCCGCAGACGCGATGGGTATGGGACTGTTCATTTATTATGTAAGACGATTTGACGATTTTTTTCTTTGCAATTATGGTATATATCAATATCTACCATAATTGCAAAGAAAAAAAAAATCAAAATCGACTTTTTACTTACTTTTGAGATCTCACGTAAGAACAATCTGGACCCCTCCCACTCCCACGTAAGAAAAAATAGGACTAGTTTGAACGCCCTCCCCCTAAAATCGCCTCCAATCGAGACCTAAATATGATAAAACTATAAATAAATTAATTTGTTAATTTTTTTTTTTTGTTGGTTCGATCATCGACCGCAGTTATTCTAGTCACATAAAATATCGGTTTAAAAAAGCATTTTTTTTTTGTTAACTTCACAGACGTGATGGTACCGATATTTAAACACGATAAAACATAAGAAAACAGTTTTTCTCAACTCATACTTCAAGTAACAACACTAACAGCGGTCGCTGAGCCCCCAAAAAAACATAAAATCTTTTTTATTTTATCGTGTTTAAATATCAATACCCATCGAGTCTCCGGAGTTTAGCTAGCCAATTTAAGGTAAACCTGTATATTGACAGAGATGTGATGTGACCATCGAGTTAAGTAAACATACAATACAATTAACACGTGCCTATTTGCTCAGAAATATCAGGTTTATAAATCTTACATTTTCCTTAATTTTCCTGTCAGCTGAAAGTTTCATCATGATCAAAACCAAAACCAAAAGCCATCATCGCATCGGTCAAAACCGGCTATCAAAAAATTCAATATCTACGGTTTTATAATTTTTAACGTGACGAATACTCGTATTATCGTGGATGTGGACGACCATAAAATGTATGGAAATAAATAACTGTAGATTAAACAAATAAATTACATCCGTGGCAGTTTTGAGTACTGCTTGCCCACCTGCTATCGTTGCTTTTTTGTGAGGACCAACACTTAGGGCCTGGCCGGTTTCCTGATCCGTAGTCAAACACCGTATAACAATTTGTTAGATTAACTATAGTCAACTGGTCAACTAATAGTTAAAGGGCTATTTTGTTTTTCAACATCTATTTTAAGTATAGTCAAGCTTAAGCATTGGCTATTATATTGCCTGTGTAATGAGAATCCTTTCCTAAAAGTACTTAGGTAGTTATGTTTTTTGGGGGTAATATTTTTCTATGTGACAACATTAGCCATAATGGTGGATTACGTGGTCTAAAAAAATTCGGCCTTCTCATTAACACGTACTCCGCAAAATGCCATCGTCTGAGGAACTTTCCGACATATCATAATATATAACTATATTTTTTTTTTTATTTTACTTTATTGGGACATTTAACAGTTACACATTACAATGAAAATATGACAGAGTAAGTTTAAAACTAAATAAACGTGTAACCCACACCAATATCCGCGAAATAAATTTAAATCCATGATAAAAGATACAAATAATATTTGAGAAAGACGACGTTGACAACAAGAAAACTTGTACTACCTACAAAACAGCTGCTGTGGTTGAGTTGAACATCCGCCATATTGTTAACTCTCCAACTTCGGGTGCTTAATTTTTTGAACTAATACCGTAAAACGGGGTGAATAGGAACGCAGGGGTGAATCGGAACGAAACTTTAAAATGGATAGTTTGTAGCCAAGAATTACACTTAATCGTCAACTATAATATAGTATACACATTAAGAGACCTTTTGGCAAAAAACTATATTATTTCAATGTTAAAATCCATTTTAAAGTTTCGTTCCGATTCACCCCTGCGTTCCTATTCACCCCGTTTTACTGTAGTTAGTTAATTGACCTTTGGATAAACTATCAATTGATCACGAAACACATTTTGCCAAAATTTAACCATTAGTTCACTATTTTTAACAATTGGTTGAGTTAACTACGGATCAAAAAACCGGCCCTGAGAAACGGCACTTATGGGCACAGTTAAATGGGTAGTGGTCTATAGACCATTAGAAATTATCAGCTTTGGACTTGGGGTTGGCGCTGTGGCGCAGCTAGGCTTCTTTCATACATCTCTATCGGCCGTGACCTCAGTACCTAATCACCTTTCCTCACAGCACGTACCTCTTTCCCCAGCGGTCTGCACCATATGTCCAAACCTTCGAATAACCGATTTGAGTTATCACGGTTCAATTATTATTATTTAGAAATCTGTCCGTAATTTGTAGACTGGATTTATGTATACCACAAACACCCAGTAGGCCTAGTTGGTTTCCTATTACTTACTAACTACGTACCTACAAAATTCAATTAAGTTTGTGCCCATGCGTTTTATCTTAGTTACTCTATACTTAGATATATTTTCTTTTAATCAATTTCTTAATGATAACACAGCCTACTTATGTTGTTCGCTGTTGTTTTGTAATTCCAACTCTTACTTTTTACCGCTAATGTTGTGGATAGAAGTTCGTTTGTTTGTTTGTCAATACGTCTTAATGACATGAAAGTACCAGGGTATGAAGAAAGCATGGAAAGGATGCTTTGGAATATCATTGTCCAGATATTCATTGGCTTTTAATATGACTGGAAGGCACTCCAACCTAATTGGATAGTCCCAATTTGGTTGCAGTCGACTTTCAGTCTTCCTAGATATAATGTGGCAAAAAAAATGGATAGAAAAGGCTAGATAAATATCCAGAGTGGTGAAGTTGAATATTTATGGAACTCTTGAAAAGGGACCTTACCAACATACCTACAATTTTTGCATTAAATAATGCTTCGAAAAGCATAGCCCAGAATAAACTGCATTCAAAAGTCGTTCTCAAAGTTCTCAAAAATGGACAACAACGAATTCCAAGTAAACAAACTAATTGGGATTTTACAAAATAAATAATAGACTAAATCGTCAACAAACATTATAAAGTACTTTGCCGGCAACTCTAAGAATTAAAGTTAAACATAAGTGGAATGACGCCAAACTTATTTCCGAAAATAACTGAGTTAAACAAACAGTGAGACTTCCTCAAATTGTTCACACACTGTCTGTTGCCGTCGCGCCGTCTAAGTCAACATTATTAGCATGAAGTAGCCGGCAATAGTACTTTACTGACGCACCTCGCATTGGGGATTTACAATACGAAAAGAACCTTGTTTCTTCGCGTCTCGGGAAACACTATATTCATATAAAAACCGTTGTCTTCAGCACAGAACATCATTACATTCAACGCTCACATCGAGCTCAGTAATCCCGAAAACATTTTTGTTTTCAAGTCGGACCTTTGCTACAGCTGTTTTGTTTTGTGAATATTCAAAACAGCTATTTACGCAACTAAAAAATATGGATTTTCAATTCGGTAAGCATATCTAATTGTTATTTACATTTTGCGCCGTTAACTCATTGTGATCAAAGGTGAACGCACCAGTTTTGCCATTGAATATTATGGTTTTGGTATATTCGTCAATAAAATATAATAAATATTTTCTATTCTGGCAGTGCTATTCTGTAAAAATCTCACCGTGAGAACTTAGGTGAAGTGAGCGGGAAGTGAGCTGTCATTAGGGATTAACACTATTGACACTGCTCACTTCACTTATGATTTCACGCTGAGATTTTTACAGAATCGATCGGCTGTATTTAAATTGGAAAAATATTTTCTATTCTGTAAGATTTCAATTGGAAAAATATTAACATAAAGTCTTAAAAATAATTTACAAAGGTATTATAATGCTGTACTAGGTGTCAATGGTGTTAAGTTATCAATTATGATAAGATCTGCACCCTAATTGCGTAACACACTATTACTTTCAATTTGAATCATTTTGAAGCATATTTCTAATCCATTGCTCTATATGTTCGAAAAATGTGTCTGCTCAACAACGTAAATAACGCAATGAATGTTGTTGCACTGTCAACATGAAACCCATTGCTACTGATAGTGTGTTACGCAATTACCCTGCCGGTTAACCGGTGCATCATAAAACTTGCGGTGGATCCGCTTTGGGGATCAGACTGGAATCACTCGACCCGAAAACGATTCACAATAATTTCGATCTTAAATCTTCCTACAAAGCTATCTCCCTTTGCATATATGGCATGGCACTTTCTTTATTTTACCATAATATTATTATATTATATTTTTATTAATGCAGTCGATACCGTTACCTACATTACATGGCCACTCAGCCAAGCTTTCCCCCTCCGTATGCGTTGATAAACGATATGCATTCCTACATACAGCTTTTGTGTCTTTATTTTACTTTCAACCGTAGTTATTCCATAAATGGAGTGAGTTTCTAAGAAGATTAAACAAAAATACTGGAATTTACGAAGTAAAAGCTATCTTTTAGCACTCAACTACATTATTGCAATGATGCAGATGCGTGCTAGCGACCATAGGCTATTGGCGACGCTAATAAGGTTGCTCTTGAATAGTGTTCGAAGGACTTCAGATATAACTAGGAGACAGGAAGTCGTGACTTATGGGAATTAATGCTTCATAATTGCTCATATGATCACCATTGTTATTTTCCGGCTATCTGCTGGTCTTAGATCATTCTGTTCTACAGATTTCCAATATATTTTTTTTTTAATCCGGTTCTTAACAACCCAAAAATTAGTATGATAATGATGATACAACAAAACATAAAAAAAAACTATTCCGTACTACGTAGCTACCTCGTTTCATTTTTTTTTTTTAAATTTATGTTTATAATGTCAAGGAGAAATAGTTGTAGTTCCTACGTGTGTACATGTTACCTCTAGAATATGCAAGAAAGTAATAAGAACCATCAATTAACTTTGTATCTATGTATGTTCTAGGAGTACTCCTGGTCATCAGCGCCTACATCTGCACCTCGCAGGCATTGCCTCCGTGCACGTGCACGAGGAACTACCAACCGATATGCGGCTCTAACGGAGAAACTTACAACAACCAGTGTCTGCTGGACTGCGTCAAGTACAGCTCTAACGTGGACATCACCGCCGTGAAGGAGGGCCCCTGCGATGTCGCTCCGGCCACCGAATTAGAGTGCATATGCCCCTTCAACTACCTCCCAGTGTGCGGTAGCGATGGAAACACCTACTCGAACCAGTGCAGCCTGGAGTGCAAGAGGAAACGTACCGCAGGCCTGGAGATGAGCTACATGGGACCTTGCGTAGAGCCAACCACTGAGGGATTCGTCTGTTCCTGCACGAGGGAGAAGAAGCCAGTCTGTGGAAGCGACGGCGTCACCTACAGCAACGACTGTCTGCTCAACTGCGCCACCGCTAAGAACCACAGGCTGAGCATCGCCAACTACGGACCTTGTGAGGACAAAGTGAAGGTCGCCGACATTAAGTTCTATTAAGTCAGTTATTGAATATCTACTTAGTTGTTAAGTTGTGTAAGAAGTAGGAACTGCCATCTGCATTTGAGTTGTTTATGTTGCTACGAGGGAACAGAAAAGAAAAATGCTTCTCATCTTTCGAAGAAATAATATGAGTGATCGTACTTAGGTACTATAATACGATCACTCATATTATTTATGTTTTTTTTTTGTCATGGACTGTTACGATCTGCTGCATTTTATTTGCTTTCTTTAAAATTATTTTAGTGTTTATTGTCGTCTTTAGTAAATTTGTTTATTGCTATTTATTAAATCAACTTAATAATAAAAAAAACATTTTTTTTTTATTTTCCCTTATGTTATTTATTCGCCACTAACGACGTTTTGAAGAGAGCGTTATTTCTCTAATACAGACGTATCCCAATCCTGCGCCCACTGTAAGTATATCTGACACTATTTCTAATCACGATCCTATGTAGAGGATCCGATATGTTCATATAAAAAAAAAACCAGCCAAGCGCGAGTCGAATTCGCGCACGAAGGGTTCCGTACCATTATCTAGAAAAACGGCAAAAAAATCATGTCTGTTCTATTGGAGCCCCCTTAAATATTTATTTGATTCTGTTTTTTAGTATTTGTTGTTATAGCGGCAACAGAAATACATCATCTGTGAAAATTTAAACTGTCTAACTATTACGGTTCATGAGATACAGCCTGGTGACAGACGGACGGACGGAGAAATATGGTTCCTTTTTACCCTTTGGGCAAGGAACCCTAAAAATCGTCGTCTTCAGCACAGAACATCATTACATTCGAGTTCCGTATCCCGCCAACATTACTATTTTTTAAGTGTCGATAACCTTTGCCACAGCTTTTATATGTATAAAGCTTGCATTTTATTTTGTACATATTCAGAACAGTATTGGACGCGACTGAAAAATATGGATTTTAAATTTGGTAAGTATATCTAATTAATATTTGTTATTACCATTAACTTTGGCTTTACTTTGCACTCCGAAAATTCACCGTGGGCAAAGGTTAAAGGGCACCAGTTTTTCCATTGAATTTTTATAAGTCAATAATGTTGTGTTGATTAGATGTTATTACTATTATATATTTAACGATCATAAAAGATCAATTTGGACAAGAACAGCAGGGTAATTGCGTAACACACTATCAGTAGCAATCGCTTTCATTTTGACAGTTCAACAACATTCATTGCGTTACTTACTTTGTTGAGCAGACAATTTTTTCGAACATATGAATCAATGGATTTGCAATATCCTTCAAAATTATTCCGATTGTCATTGATAGTTTGTTACGTAATTAGGGTGCTGATCCCCTTGAGCTGATCAGCAGGGTAATTGCGTAACACACTATCAGTAGCAATTGGTTTCATTTTGACGGTTCAACAACATTCATTGCGTTATTTACGTTGTTGAGCAGACACATTTTTCGAACATATGGAGCAATGGATTAGCAATATGCTTCAAAATTATTCAAATTGAGAGTAATAGTGTGTTACGCAATTAGCCTACTGATCCACTGGTGCATAATAATAATAAGCGGTAAATCAGATTCGGCCATCAGACTGGAACCACACATGGCTCGTAAATACGTAATACTCATAGTCACTAAACAGCTATTACATTGCATTTTGCACTTTCTTTATTTGACCATATTCATATCATATTACTGCACTCGGTACCGGGCCGTACCTACCTACATGGCCACCCAGCCAAGCTTTCCCTTATGAGATGACAATCGGCTTGCATTCCTACAGCTTTTGTGTCTTTATTTTACTTTCAACCATAGTTATTCCATGGTGGTATTATGGGGAAGTTCCTAAGATGGTTTAAAAAAAAAACTGGAAACTAAGAAGTTAAAAGATAGGTCAAGTCAATCGAAGCACGTATGTAATTAAATCCCCTAGCGGCCATAATAAAAATGTTGTGACGATAATAATAGTGTTCGAAGGACTTCAGACATACCTAGGAGACAGGAAGTCGTAACAATTGGGAATTAACGCTTAATAATTGTTCAGATTATCAACATTATTATAAGCCGCATTATTATAAGCAGCATTATTCGTTAAGCCGTTGGTCCCGGCTGTCATTCGTAGATCTTTGACAGTTGTTACGGGTAGTCAGAAGCCCGAAAGTCTGACAACCAGTCTTACCAAGGGGTATCGCATTACCCAGTAACTAGGTTGTGGTCAGATAGGGAGTCGCTCCATGTAAAATACTGGTATTCAGCTGCATCCGGTTAGACTGGAAGCCGACCCCAACATAAGTAGTTGGGAAAAAGGCAGGCAGATGATGATGATCAACATTATTATTGTTATTTCCCGGCTATCTGCCAGTCTTATTGCAATTGCGTATGCTAGCTGACATACTGTGGCAAATAATTTAATGTTTTGTGTTTCATAATTTCAATTACTTACGTTGCATACCTACTATCGTGTACCGTTCTTCTATCATAACTGTGCTGCTGGGGAGTTTGTTGCGCCACTTCTTCTTCCCAATTCAAGCACTAGGAAGTGGTAAAGGGCGGGCGTTTTGGGGGCCTTCTTCTTGTGCAGTTTTGACGTTAAGAACGTGCTGTTTCTCTGCCTAGTTTGAATAAATAACTTTGCACAGCTAGTCGGATATCCAATTCATTTTATGAATCCGGCTCATAACAACCCAAACATTATTATGATAATGAAAATACCTACTACAAAACAAAAAAAAAAGACGATTACGTACTATCTAACTACTTTGTTTGGTTTATTTTTAATTTTATCAGTGTATAATGTCAAGGTGAAATACTTGAAGCTGCTAAGCGTGTATGTTTATCTCGTGTTTTCTTGAAATGCCACACGAGGATCATTAATTCAAAGTCTGCCTATACACCGCCCTTCTAGATTCTAGAAATACCTACCTCTAGAATATGCAAGAAAGTAATAAGAACCACCAATTAACTGTGAATCTATATTTGTTTTAGGAGTATTCCTGGTCATCAGCGCCTACATCTGCACCTCGCAGGCATTGCCTCCGTGCACGTGCACGAGGAAGTACCAACCGATATGTGGCTCGGACGGAGAAACTTACAACAACCAGTGTCTGCTGGACTGCGTCAAGTACAGCTCTAACGTGGACATCACCGCCGTGAAGGAGGGCCCCTGCGAAGTCGCTCCAGCAACCGAATTAGAGTGCATATGCACCTTCAACTACCTCCCAGTGTGCGGTAACGATGGAAATACGTACCCGAACCAGTGCAGCCTAGAGTGCAAGAGGAAACGTACCGCAGGCCTGGAGATGAGCTACATGGGACCTTGCGTAGAGCCAACCACTGAGGGATTCGTCTGTTCCTGCACGAGGGAGAAGAAGCCAGTCTGTGGAAGCGACGGCGTCACCTACAACAACGACTGTCTGCTCAACTGCGCCACCGCTAAGAACCACAGGCTGAGCATCGCCAACTACGGACCTTGTGAGGACAAAGTGAAGGTCGCCGACATTAAGTTCTAATAAGTCAGTTATTGAATACTTACTTATTTTTCGTGTTAGATGTAGGAACTGCCATCTGCATTTGAGTTGTTTGTTTCGCAGGGAGGAAGAAAAGAAAACCAAAATGTTAACTGTTTTAATTCTGTAGTGCTATTCTGTAAAAATCTTACCGCGATAACTCGGGTGAAGTGAGCTTGAAGTGATGAAAAAAAAAAATGTTGTCATTAGTGTCAATCCCTAACATCAGATGGATTGAAAGCTCACTTCACCTAACTTCTCACGGTGAGATTCTAACAGAATCGACCGGTTGGTAACACTTCCGAGCATCTTTCGAAATACTACGATCACACATACTTATTATTTAATTAAGATGATTTATGAACTGTCATGATCGGATGCATTTTATTTGCTTTCTTTAAAATTTATTTTAGAGTTTATTATATCTTCAATGAATTTGTGTATTGTTATTTATTAAATCGACTTTTAATAAAAGTAAACTTTTTGTTATTTATTTTTTTGAGGGGAGAACCGCGCTACTAGTCAAATTAAAAAAACAAAAATAAAGATGGTGTCGTAAATACTTAAATAAAATCGACATGCAGGCATACTTGCGGCACATTCTTAATCAGAAATCAAAAACACAAAACGCTTAATATCTTAATTATTTCGTTATTTTAACACCGAACAAACTTATTTCAAAATTATTGTTATGTGCTGATAAGCATTGGCGTATAAACGTTATTTAGTTTGGCTGTTTTTACAGATTGGCTGTTTTATAGTGCCAGAAAACAGTAGAAAAGATGATTTATACTTTTGGTCAGTATAATAAAAATTATTTTACGACTTAAATTTATTTGAATACGGTAAAAACTGTCAATGTCTTCTAAACGTGATACAAATGTAATGGAGTATAGTTAATATTCATATAACTCTCATTATATATTATTTTAGGAACAACATATTCAAAAATTACGTCAGATGGATTTTAAATCTACGTATCTATTGTTTGCTAAAAGTTAGTTAATTGTAATTGTTTTGTTTCGTTACTGTTATTGTCACTTTAAAATACTTCAAGTAAATATAAAGGGACGTAGTATCAAGCCTTGAGGGACACCCCTTTACATAATACTAATTATAATGATGTCCAGGTTTTGCATTAATATCTACTGTCTAATTCTTTGGTTACGTTGTTGTCAAAGTTGCCAAAATAAGCAACTGCTTGGACAAAATAAAGAAAGCACAAACACAACGAACTCGAATGCTTTAAGGTGATTATCATTCGTCATCCAAAACTTTTTGAGTTGTGGAAAATAATTTTAGCAGTTTATTTATGCTACACCTTAGTAGAAATATACGCATCTTTTTATATGAAATATTTATTTTAATTTGTTTATATTATAACAGGCCTATTACTGCTCATGGGCGCGCACGTGTTTACAATTTTGGCGCAAGATGACGAAGAACTGATTGCCAAGAGTGAAGAAGAGAACCCAGAATCAGAGAATGTGGAGGAAGAGGAGGACGGGGAGGAGGAGGAGGAGGAAGAGGAGGAGGAGGAGGAGGAAGAAGAAGAAGAAATAGAGGAAGAAGAAGAGTGTGAATGTCCCGCCCTTCGTCGCCCAGTCTGCGGTAGCGACGGCATCACATACGCCAACAAATGTAGTTATAAGTGTGCGGCCGATCGGAATCCTACTTTAAGGATCAAGTACTTGGGTGCCTGTGACGATACCCTACAGTTCCTGATAAAAAGCCAAAACTAACGCGTCGCACCGAAATGTATCAGCAGAATTTAATTAACGAATAAACTTGAATATAGAACGGAAGGAAGGTTTTATAACTGTCACAATTTGGAAAACATGATAAGAAAGTAGTAAAAGTTTATTTTTGCATGGAATAAACAGGGGACCTCGAACGAAAATTCGTAAAATGTTATCGACAACTTCAAGTTCTTATTGATAAAGGACCCGGAATTAATGAATACCCACTGAGAATATAAAAAATAACGTAATTTGTTTATGGATTACAAAGGCTTCAAGCTGCAGGCGCGGTCTAATTCTCAAGGTCTTGCATTCATTTAGTGAAAATACACAATAAATCTGACCTATCGGAGGCAGGATGGTTGATTTTTGAGCTCGCACAATACATAGGTACACAGAGGTACTTAAATAGGCCACCTCATATACTCGTATACATTTACTAGTAGATAGTTATCGTTATATACAACGTGTAACGTTAAATGCGCAAAACCTGAAAATAGTTTGATCAGAATAACGAGCAGAATTAATTATTGAACCACTTTTTAATATAGGTGACAGTTTTCAAAAAATCTTCATTAAAAACGTTGCCGTGTCTATTTATTAATAGGTCAAGCAAGTCAAGGTCAGCGCGGCACAGCGTCCCGGTGACGCTTCCTCCCTCGATAAAGCGTCGTCGCAGACGCAAGAAACGATCAGAATCGCGAGTAAAACTAAAACAGCACCTATACAATATTTTTAATGACTTATTATCTGAAGCCAATTGAATTAAAAATCAGTTGGGGTGTCTGAGGTTTTGCGCATTTAACGTTACACGTTGTATATAGTTATCTTAATAAAATTATAATATACTGTGCTCGTCCTACAACTACCGACATACCGGATGCTTTTTTTTACACGCTCCAAATTTTTACAGGGTGTTCTACTCATGAATATGAACAACTTTCACTATGGGATCAACTCTGAGATCATGAAAAAAAAAAACAGCTGTTTCATACGTTTTGGTCAAGTAGGTATTGAACTTTTGTATTAAACAGCTGATTTTGTTTTCGTAATTTCAGAGTTGGTCCCATAGTGAAAGTTGTTCATATTCATGAGTAGAACACCCTGTAAAAATTTGGAGCCTGTTAAAAATAGCATCCAGTATGTTCAAATTATAGGCGAGGACGCTGGCACCCTAAACACAAGTTAAATCTTACTCTGGGTTCCAGAGTTCATGTAAAACTATCTTTCTCTTAGTTGTAACGCTGCATAGTGTTTAGATAAGTGTTTTTGTACAGACGCCAGCACATCAAGCTACTACAATCTGTCAGATTTCTTTAATAGATTTTCAACTTTATCGCTAAAGTATAAGGTTCAAAGTTGATTGGGAAAATATGTCAGTTTCGGGTAGCTTGATGTACTGGCGTCTGTACAACTGAAGGTATTTTTTTTTTTTGCAACGGCATCGATAACTGCAGCCGTTGGCCTATAGCAACACTTGCAGTTGCAGCGTGCCGCATCCGCCATTTTTGAAGTTGGCATGTCGACGGCTGCTGATCTTTGAAGTTGTCATGTCGACGGCTGCCGTCGACACGTCAACGGCTGTCGCCAACGCGTGTCGATGGCTGCAGTTATCGCTGCCGTTGGCAACATGCCGCTCGTGTTAAGCTAAGTTTTTTTTTTGTCCATTCATTCAGAAATAGGAACAGAAATAACTTGTCAACGTATGCATAACGAGATTGTAGAATGCAATTTGAAGATCGCGCCTCTGATTGTTAGGTTCTCTAGAATTGTATTAGGAGTTTTCGGATGTTATTTTTGAATGTGATTGTAACATTGTAAGTACAGACGCCAGCACATCAAACTACGACAATCTGTCAAATTTCTTTAATAGATTTTCAACTTTATCGCTAAAGCATAAGGTTCAAAGTTGATTGGGAAAAATTGACAGTTTCGGGTAGCTTGATGTGTTGACGTCTGTACCTATATTTTATTTTAAAGCCAGGGCTCCCAGCTCCCAGCGCCCATGCCTATTTTAGAGCTGACTGCAGCTAGGTTGTTTCTTGTTAGTATACTCAGTCAAGGTTAGTCCAGTACCACTACCTAAGTACTAAATTATCGCCCACTCGAAAACAATAAATGAATATGGTTTCGGACATTAAAAATTTCCTAATAAAACACATAATTTCACTAATCAATTAATGCTAGAATTAATAGTGTTAAACGCTAGTGTGAATAAATTAATCCCGTGAAAGTCACGATAATTTTTCATTGATAAGAATTCGCACAAAATGCAGTTTTGTTTTAAATTATTTATGACTTGGTCCACGAAGGAAATGACGAGAGATGGATTATAGAGTGGGTGAGCAGATTATTTATTTTTTATAATATCCCGAGTGTTGCACAAGTAGGTATATTCCATCCATGGGCAATGGGGGTAACTAGTAACTTTTGAAAACGTGATCATGCTCTATAAGCACATAGGCATATACTGTTTGTTCCGCTTGGCATAAGGGAACCTACGTTATCAGTCAGAAGTATTAGAAGTCGGGTAAAAAATACATCTAAACTAATGATATAAAGAGAAAGGATTTGATGTTTTGTATGTAAAACAGCCTAACGGATTTGGATGAAATTTGGCACATGGGTAGACCATGACCTGGATTAAGACATAGGATACTTTTTATTCCGATATTCCCACGGGATCGAGACTTATGCGGAAGAAACCGCGGGGCGCAACTAAATATATAATGAGCAGTGGAACAATGTTCCTAACTTCCTATCGATTCCAAGATCTCGTGAATTCACGTGCAAATTAAATAGCTTGTATTGGCACCTTAAGTTCTCATATTTTGGAAGGTCGTTCTGAAGAATATCTGTAAGAACGCATGAACTTTAACGCATTGCCGGCCACACGGGCGCTGCGTCAACGCAGCGTTGCTAGGACGCAGTCGTAATGTACCGTTGACGCAGTTGCGGTGAGCACTTCATCGCAGTCTATTACGAAGCGTGGATCGAAAAAGTCGTCTGGCATTGCTCCTATTTACTACGCCACCGTCGAAATCGACGCAGAATCACAAGGCGGTATTGGATGAGTCTTTAGTGGTGTTGTACACTAATGTTCGTGTGGTAAATAAAAGATGTTTATTTAATACTCACGGTTAAAAATCTATATTTTTACATACACGCATACACGATATAAAAAGCTCAAGGAAGAGAAAAATCTTATTGACAGAAGGTTTTAAAATTATGTCAGAACACAGAAATATAGAAGACAAGAAAATAAGCACAAGGAGGTCACAATACTACTTGGCACGTTAGAAAATATCTATTTAAATAATCATATATAAAACAATGATTTGTAGGTATTAGTGTGTAGTTGTGTAATGCGTATGTTATGTTATCATGTATGTGTATAGGTATACGAGTAACTGTATTGTGTAAGATGAATGTAAAGGATCGCCACATCACTCCCCTCCAGAGACCGTCCTACGGGCGATAATAATCTGGGAATCGAACCCTACGACCAGACCTGGTAGATCTGACGGGAGTGTCCGTGGGCTGTTTGTCCTCTTCTTGAACCTCTTGGTCGGTTGATGGGGTGTCAGCCAATATGTAGGCGGGTTTTAGGCGATCCACAGAAACTTTTATGTTTTTACCTTTTACTAATATGGTAAAGGTTTTGTCGCCTTTTTTGACAACTTCATAAGGACCAGTATATGCTGGTTGCAATGAACCTCGAAGCGCATCGTCCCTGAGGAATATGTGGCTTGAGTTAGCGAGGTCCTTATGGACAAATATTTTTCCCCCGGAATGACGTGCAGCTGGTGTGGGTTGTAATTTTGCGGCAAACGAGCGTAAACGAGTGGTGAACTCCGAGATGTCGGTGGTGCCGCTGTCACCGGGAATGAAGAATTCTCCCGGAAGCCGTAAAGGCTCACCGTATAGGAGTTCCGCGGAAGAAGACTGAAGATCCTCTTTAAAAGCGCTCCGGACACCCAGTAAAACCAAGGGCAGAGATTCTGTCCAGTTATGGTCAGCATGGCACATTATCGCCGTTTTGAGTTGCCTGTGGAATCGTTCCACTAGGCCGTTGCATGCTGGGTGGTAGGATGTTGTCTTCCGGTGTTTGAACCCGACTATTTTGGCTAGATATTGGAACAGTGCGGATTCAAACTGCCGTCCTCTGTCTGTGACAATATCAGTTGGACAACCAAAGCGGGAGATCCAGCTGTTCAGCAAAGCTTTACCGACTGTCTCAGCGGTAATGTCTGCAATTGGTACCACTTCTGGCCACCTAGTGAAACGATCCACGGCCGTCAGGCAGTACCGGTACCCCTGTGATGGAGGAAGAGGACCTATTAGGTCAATGTGCACGAAGGCAAATCTAGCACGGGGTAATTCGAATGTGCCCATTGGTGATGACACATGGCGAATGACCTTTGTGCGTTGACAGCTGAGACACGTTCGTGACCATTGCCGGCAGTCCTTGCGAACTCCAGGCCAAACGTATCGTTGTGCAACCAATTTTGCAGATGTGTTTGCTCCTGGATGACTGAGGCTATGAAGGCTCTCAAATATTTGCCGCCGCAAGGGTTTTGTCACGAATGGTCTGGGAGTGGCTGTACTAAAATCACAAAGTAACTCGGCAGGGCTGCCGTCGATTTTGAGCCTCTTTAGTTGAAGAGATGTTTCTGACTGTAGCAGTTGCAACAGTTCCGGGTCTGAAGCTTGGGATTTTGCGATAACTTCAAAATCGACTGGAGTTTGCAGTTCACTGACACGGGACAATGTATCGGCGACGATGTTGTCCTTGCCGGAAATATGTTGAATGTCCGTTGTGAACTGCGAAATAAAGTCGAGATGTCTATACTGACGCGGAGCACAGTTGTGCTTTCGCTCATGGAAAGCGTATATCAACGGCTTGTGGTCAGTATAGATGGTGAAGTGCCTCGCTTCCAACATGTGACGGAAGTATTTTATGCCTTCATAGATCGCAAGTAGCTCACGATCATATGGCGAGTACTTCTGTTGAGCAGGGCTTAACTTGCGTGAAAAGAAGGCAAGCGGTTGCCACTGCTCGTCCCTGAACTGTTGCAAAACTGCACCCATTGCCAGATCAGACGCATCTGTAACTAGGGCGAGTTTCGCTTGGTAGTCAGGGTGTGCAAGCAATACAGCGTTGCAGAGGCTGTCTTTGCACATATTAAAGGCGTTGAGCGCCTCGCCAGTTATTTCCACGGGATGTTGACCTTTTACTGAACCAGTTAGTAGGGCGTTAAGGGGACCTTGAAATTTTGCGGCTTTGGGTATAAACCGCCTGTAAAAGTTCAACATCCCTAAGAAACGCCTGAGCTCTTTAACCGTTTTAGGCGTAGGGAATTCCTTGATGGCTTCCACCTTGGAATCCAGGGGTCTGGTTCCAGCTGCAGAGATGCGGTAACCTAAAAATGTGACTTCATCAGCTCCAAACACACACTTCGAGGTGTTGATGACGATGCCATATTTCTGCATCCTGGTGAAGAGCTGATGCAGGTGGTCCTCGTGTTGCTCCTGGTCTTTCGAGAAGATAAGGAAATCGTCCAGATAGGTATAACAGAAGTCTAGGCCGCGCGTCATTTCATCGACGAATCTCTGAAATGTTTGACCTGCGTTCCTCAGACCAAAGGTCATATAAGGAAATTCGTACAGGCCAAACGGGGTTGTTATCGCCGTCTTCTGGATGTCGTCCTCGCTTACCGGTATCTGGTTATATGCCTTAACCAGGTCGATAGTTGAGAAGACCTTGCAACCGGCTATACTGTGGGTAAGGTCGTGGACATGTTTGATAGGGTACCTGTCAGGTATAGTCCTCGCGTTGAGCAGCCTGTAGTCACCACAGGGTCGCTAGCTGTTGTCCTTCTTCGGCGCTAAATGAAGGGGTGAAGACCAAGGGCTCTCAGATGGTCGAGCAGTGCCGTTGCTAAGCATGATCTCAAATTCTTGCTTAGCGATCTGCAGTTTGTCTGGAGCTAGCCTGCGAGGGGAACAAGAGATGGGCCGGGTGTGGTGCGTATATGGTGAACTATGTGGTGTGTGGTTGTACGGTGGATGCCTGCGGGTCGAGTGATCTCGGGGTACTTATTAAGTATCAAGTGATACCTGGAATCACCAACTGAGACCTTCACTGAACACGTCGCTGAAGCCTTCGCAACGGAAGCTGTTACATACATTGAGGTGGTTTTGTCCACCAAACGTTGGTTTCTGATGTCAACAAGCAACTCGTAAAAACTTAAAAAATCTACACCAATGATCGGCTTAGTGACATCAGCTACAATAAAACGCCATGGAAAGTTACGGCGCAAATTAAAGTCTAAATTTAGCTGTAGATAGCCGTACGTATCAATAGTAGACCCGTTAGCGGCCGACAGTTGATAGTTCGACTTGACACGCTGTTCACGTAGAACATGCCGCGGAAACACACACAAATCACTACCAGTGTCCACTAAAAACTGTTTCTTCGATGTTCGGTCCGTGACGAAAAGGCGACCAGTGGTCGTGAGACAGTCGTCAGCCGCCATTACCGACTGCCTTTGGAGTTTTCCGACTTCTCGTAATCGCATGGCTTGACGCATTTGCGAGCGTTGGCTCCGAACTTGGAGTGGTAAAAGCAGAACGGGTGCTTCTGGTGGCTGGACACGGACCGCTGGTTGGATCGATTACGCTGTTGATGGTTCGAACGCGATTGCGAACGAGACCTCCTACTCAGCTGCGTCGTCAGGTTCCTCACGGCCTTCTTTAGTTCGGCGATCACATTCGCCATCTCGTGCATGCTAGGACCCGACATCGATGCTGCGGCAACTTGGCATGGGGTCACGATGTCCTGGACTCTGTCCGCCAGGTCTGCTAGTCCCTCTAGGGAAGTATGTGGCTGTGAAGTCAGCAGGGTCTGAATGTTGCTCGGCAGACGACTGCTCCATATTGTCCGGAGAAAGTCCTCTGGGACGCTCGGTCCGGCCAAACTTTGGAGATGTCGAAGGAATTGTGAAGGCTTGCGATCCCCGAGCTCTTCGTGAATGAGAAGCTGCTTCACTTTCTTCTCGTGTGACGCAGTTAGTCTCTTAATGAGCTCGTGTTTGAGCTTCTCATATTTGTTGTGCTCCGGCGGGTTAAGAAAAATATCTCTTACTTGTTTGGAGTATTGGTGCTCGAGGTTGCCGATGACGTGGTTGAATTTCGTCGCGTCACTGGTGATGTTCGCGTTCGCGAACTGAGCCTCCACTTGTGCGAACCAAACCTCTGGATCATCCGGCCAAAATGGTGGTATTCGTACCGCAATACGGCAAACGTCGGGTTGCACGTCAATGGACACGCACTTTGCGCGACGAGGTTTTTGACGTGAACGGGTTGATCCGTACGATTTTGCAGAGTCACTGCTGTCACTCATCGTGCTGCAGTAGCTTTCCTTCGCTTCTTTAAATATCCAACGTCCTTCTCAGAGTACACGTGGTTATCAAGCCTTGTTGGCGTATTCTAGGCGGGGTCACCAATTTAGTGGTGTTGTACACTAATGTTCGTGTGGTAAATAAAAGATGTTTATTTAATACTCACGGTTAAAAATCTATATTTTTACATACACGCATACACGATATAAAAAGCTCAAGGAAGAGAAAAATCTTATTGACAGAAGGTTTTAAAATTATGTCAGAACACAGAAATATAGAAGACAAGAAAATAAGCACAAGGAGGTCACAATACTACTTGGCACGTTAGAAAATATCTATTTAAATAATCATATATAAAACAATGATTTGTAGGTATTAGTGTGTAGTTGTGTAATGCGTATGTTATGTTATCATGTATGTGTATAGGTATACGAGTAACTGTATTGTGTAAGATGAATGTAAAGGATCGCCACAAGTCCCTTAATTTAATTATGAAATAGTGATGCTCAGCAACTGAGCAGTGCCGCTCCGGCGTCGCAGGTAATTAATTACACCCCTCCCGCTTCGTCTCGCAGGCTGATGTCCGTTGTGTGGGCGTTGCGACGACGCAGCGCACCGTGTGTACACTATGGTTATTTGTATGTAAAACTACGCAACGGCAGCGCTGCGTCGACGCAACGCGCCGTGTGGACTGGCTGTTAAGATTCACGAGGTTTTTATACAAATTATGTTGTCACAGGCATAGTGATCGGTGCTTCACTGTTACTGGTGACCGTGCAGCCAAACCCCAGTAGCAACGCGTGCACAAGTTTCACAGACCTATCCGAGCCCTGTGGGTGCACACTCTCGCATGAAACGTTCGACCCCATCTGCGGGTCTGATGGCCACACGTACTTGAGCGTATGCTTCCTGGAGTGCCGAAAGGCCATAGACCAGGTGGATGTCAGCATAGACTATACAGGAGTCTGCTCTAAGGAGTCCCGCTGTACCTGCCACGCGGGATATGCTCCGCTGTGCGGCAGTAACGGCGTCACTTACTCGAACGAGTGCGTTTTCAACTGCTTCATGAAGAAGGATAGCAGGATCCGGTTGAAACACGAGGGGGAGTGTGGCAGGGTTGTCGACCAAGTGTAATTATAGCAGTTACTTTAACGAAAACGAACTATCTTTAGTGGGAATCTTGCCAGTTAGGTCTTTTAAGATGAGGTTGCTCTCAAAATAGGGATGATAACAATTTTTTTATTTTAAAATAAAAAAAATATTTGTTTACAAATACTGCAAGCAATACTACCAAACGTTTAATTAAGCGCTTAAAAAATTGCCAAGTTATAAAAAAATTAAAATAACTGCTAGACAAGACAGCAATACCATAGGAGTGACGTCACGAGTTCACGACTATGTAACTTCATACTAGCCCCATACATTGTCACCACCGCGCGACAAGGACGGGAATACTCCCCAGTTCCCCACCAAAAACGTTTAAAGCGTGCTTCTCCAAATTTCCCCTCTCCTTTGATTTTTTTTTCGATCATCTCGTTTTACTATGCCTTCCGTGCAATTACATTATTTGTTCGAACATTTCTAATATTAGTCATCATCCCTATTTCAATAGCTCAAAATGGATAATACGTTGCTTCATAATTAAATGATAATCACTAAAAACCCAAAACATATTTTTGTATTACAAAAATATGTTATGATTCGTCATCTGCCTGCCTTTTCCCAACTATGTTGGGGTCGGCTTCCAGTCTTACCGGATGCCTCTGAATACCAGTATTTTACGTGGAGCGACTGCCTATCTGACCTCCACAACCCAGTTACTGGGTAATACGATACCCCTTGGTAAGACTGGTTGTCAGACTTTCGGGCTACTGACGACCCGTAACGACTGTCAAAGATGCACGAATGACAGCCGGGACCAACGAAACACGGAGGGGTCTTGGTATGTGAAGATGGTCACCCATCCACGGACCAACCGCGGCAAGCGTAGCTTAACCTGATTGATCGACCCGTGCGGCTGTTATTACTTAGCCACAAGCCCCTCCTAACTTTACTAACCTATTAAAATCTGCAGGTTGTCTGATATGCCAAATATGGATAACCCAGGAACATGTCGTTGTCACCCGAAGTTAAGAAGTTATAACACTCGGATTGGCAACAAAGGCCAGAGATACGCTCGATCGTCGTGTGGTTGCCGACTGAAGAAAGAGAGACTACTAGCTGCACAGACAACACAAGCAGTACAAACAGTCCAGCCAGCCCGTGAACCAGTCCCCTTTCCGTTTTGTAACAGTCAGAAAAAATATGAGAACTCACGGTATTTCTATTTCCTGTTATTTTATCTAAGATGACCAATTCGATTTCCTTGTTTTAAATAGATTATTTAGCGATAATACTTACTGAATTCGTTCCACGAGCAATCGTCTTCTACGATGGCTTGACTGGTAGAGAATGCCTAAGACATTAAGTACGCCTTTGCACCTTTTTGTGTGCGAAAAGATTCAATAAATAAATAAATTTCGCGGGCTATCTTAGCGCATCCCCTTAAATCCGTAGGCTAAATAAAGATGTGGTGGAGAAGTTGAACATGGTGGACTCTTAACCCTTAAATGCATAGTGTTGTATATTTCCAACAACCAATCCAATGCCATATTTTCGTTTTCACAGAGCACGGGGATTCCCCAATTGTTAGAGATATTCAATTCATTTTGTTCCCAGTAGATTCGTACTGATTACATAAAGATGTAAATTTCCACCAGGCCATTTAAAAAATAAAAAGTATTTTTATGAATATATTTTTTTAAATATTTTTTCTTTACTATAGAGCTAATGTTACGTCAAAATAAATTTAATTTGCTTAAAAAGTTAAAATCATGCATTTAAGGGTTAAGAAATGCGCGTGCGCGGCGATGCACAAGCCAGTGTGTGGCAACGATCACAGGACGTACGCCAACTTCTGTGTGATGTACTGCTCCTCTAAGAAAGACCCGGGCATTAAGTTCCGACACTGGGGGGATTGTAGCAATTCTCACTAAGCACACGGATGAAATGACATTGGTATGGTATGTGTAAATTAACAATTCTTATTATTTTAATCAATACATCAGAAAATCGTTGGTGAATATCCCTAAAGCTTTGGTTTCCCAGGAAAGCATTTCCGTCATAAAAAAAACTGTCAATTTTACCAGTAATTGACATAAAGATGACATAATTCGCTCTGCAATTGGATAGCCGTTATTGTGTGACCGTTCACCGTTTTGATAAGAAACTAAATCTCAACCGTCTTATTACAAAACTAGTTCTAACTTTAGACCTAGCCCAAATCTTTAAGCCAGTTACTGTATTTTAAACTTTATTCCGACAAACGTAAAGTCATTCATGCAAAACTGACAACTTAGACTCCAGGTTAACGTCAGTTTTTGTAATAAGAACTTTAACATTGTCGAATAAAGTTCGAAATTCAAAAATTGGCACGATGGTTTAAACCTAGGTCTAAAGATAAACCTTGTTTTGTAATAAGGCCGTTTTTACATATTTTTGCCCTTGGCTGTACAAGAGCTATTCTAAATCATAATCGTAATTTCTTTCAATTTACAGATTGGACACTACAAATAAGAAGCGATTAGACGACACAAAATTTGAAGATACGACAATGTCAGAAATAGTATTCGGAAAGACAGCATTTGAAATCGGGACTTTTTGTTATGAAAACGCTGGCTCTATTTGACGATTTCAACTCGATATAAATCGATAATTAAAAGTTACTCATTTTTTGTGTTTTCTTTCTACTTGTATGTTTATTACCGGACCCTATTATTGAATTAAACTGTCAAGCGTTTAATATTCTTCTTAGACAAACAGATTTCATTCATCAACTATTCGTAAAAATACTGGATTTCAAGTATCCTCCAATTGTAGAAAATGTGCCAATTTGATAATTAGCCATTTAGAGTACCTATTGGCCATTTAGGCTTTTCCAGTATTGGCCCTTCAAAGAATTAGGCTTCTAGAGAAATGGCCATTCAGAGAATTTGGCTTTTAGAGAATTTGCTATTTTGAGAACTAGTCCTTTTGCGACTGTTGCCATTTTGAGTATTAGGCCTTCTGCGCCTAAACCACTAAAACGTATCATAATAAATGCGCCTCTTTTTGACTTGTGAACCTCAAATAATTCCTATCTTGGGGTCCTTAAAATACTAAATAGCCAAGTAACTGCGACCAACTTGGCTGTAGCGCGGTTGGTCACAGTTAACTAACCTATCTAAACCCATTTGGTCGTGGTGCCCCTAGTTACTGCGGCCAACTGTGAGAAAAGGCCAGAAAGTTAAAGAGAGGCACTTTTATTTTAAAAAGTTTTCATCATTAGAAAAAAAGTCTTTAAAAAAGTTCCTTCATTCAAAAAAGCGTACTTCATGAGCTCGTCAATGAGTATAGAAGAAGAAAAAGAAGAAGCAAGAAGAAGAAGCAAGAAGAAGAAAAGAATTTAGAAGCAAAATTTTAGAAGACCAGTTTGTGCTATGGCATTAAGTCCGCCTCTGTACATTTATGTGCTTGAATTTTTATTTATTTATTTATTTCACATACACTATCATCACAGGCTTACTTACCTAATACAATAGTGTAGTTTTATTTATAATTAGACTTACAATAATTATATCATCAAGAACAACCAAGAGTACAAAATGCGGCCCGTGTGAATTCACTCAGAGTACAATTGAAGCAGTCAATATGTTGTGACACCGTATTGAGTATTAAATAAATAAATTAATATTATCCGTTTCAATAAAACAGCAAATTAATACGAAAACTTTTATAAATATCACAATACTTCTTCACAGATCCAGGTTGGCGAGCAGTTCATCATCTTCATCATCATCCAAGAACGACTTATCAGCGCCGTCACTGTTGCTACTAGATGACTGTTTGTTTGTATCATTTCGATCACTCGATGAGTCCGCTTTGACGGAATCTTTCCTTATATTAGTTCCCGGGATGTAATCGTTCTTATTTTTCGGTACTGTGCATGGTGTTAAGTACTGGGATATGGTGTTTTTACTTTCCTGGAAAAAATATAGAGTTCAGAAAGTTGAGTATGATAAATGTGTGATGTGTCCCGTGCTTTTAACCTATAAATTACTAATATTTATTTAAACTTCTCCTCCTTCCTTTCTCCTCTGCCTAACTACCCTTCGGAATATACAGGCGTGAAGGTTTGTGTTATTCATTTAAACTTACAAGGAAACTCGCGAGGTGTCCCTCACCGATTTAGTTGCGGCTTTACTATAATAATCTACATGAAAAATGATGACATACGTATTTTTTTTTTTTGCTAACAAACGTTTTAAAGGGGTGAATACACCCTCAAAGTTCGTACCCCAAAATGATTGTTTGCAGTTTTCACATATTTGTAATAAAATTTTTCCAAAATGACTTCAACCATTAAAAAGGGCATAAAAATTTATGAAAAATACCTTTATTCACATATTTATAAGACTTAAAATTGGTCCCATTAAAAATACACAATTCTTATAAATCGGTGAGGGACACCTCGCGAAGTTTCCTTGTTAGTTTAATATTTACCTGGTGTTTCATTGTTGTGTCTTCAAATGTATCTCTACTTAATCCTACGTTGTTGAGCACCTGAAACAAAATGTCTTGTTCATTTTATTGGAATACTAGCTGCGTCCCGCGGTTTCACCCGCATAAGTCTCGATCCCGTAAGAATATCAGGATAAAAGTTTTTTATTTATTTTTTATTTTTATTACACGAAAACAAAATCAGCTGTATAGTACAAAAGTTCAATACCTACTTGACCAAAATGTATGAAACAGCTGATTTTTTTTTCGTGATTTCAGAGTTGGTCCCATAGTGAAAGTTGTATATATTCATGTGTAGAACACCCAGTAAAAATTTCGAGACGGTAAAAAAAACCATGCAGTATCTAGGTACGTAAATTATTATACAACATATTATAACGTTAAATGCGCAAAACACCCCAAATGATTTTTAATTCAATTGACCTATTTCAGAGAGAAAATAAGTCATTAAAAAAATTGTAAAGGTCTTATGAGCTGTTTTAGTTTTACTGGCCATTCTGATCGTTTCTTGCGTCTGCGACGACACTTTATCGAGGGAGGAGTCGTTACCGCGCCGCTGCACCGCGTTGACATTGGCTTGCTTGACCTATTAATAAATAGACACGGCAACGTTTTTAATGAAGAGTTTTTGAAAAATGTGACCTATATTAAAAAGTGGTTCAATTAATTCTGCTCGTTATTCTGATCAAACTATTTTCAGGTTTTGCGCATTTAACGTTACACGTTGTATATTTTCTCTGCAAATCTTCTATGCAATAAATAAATCTCCAAATGTGCAATATAATATGTGACTGACGGCACGGTTGGCGCAGTGGTTAAACGATTGACTGCTGTGCTGCGTGTCGGGGGTTCGATTTCCACACGGAACAAATATTTGTATGACCTACAAGTAGATGTTCCGGGTCTGGCTGTTTGTGTATGTGAGTTTAATTATTTGTAAACGCACCCACAATACAGGCGAAATACCTAGTGTGCGGCAATGTTTTTAAAAATAAAAAAATACTCTAATGACGTACGTTAAGTTTGTTCTGCAGCATAGGCCACATGTAGTCGTCGGCCGTGCGCGCGCCCAGCAGGTAGCGCACGCACACGCCGCGCGCCTGCCCGATGCGGTGCGCGCGGGACTCCGCCTGGGTCAGGATCTACTCAACGAATAATATTTTGTCATAATAGTGACCAATAAACAATCAGCTCAACATTTTAAACGATGAAACTGTTTAAGACAATGACACTGAGTTACTTTGAGTAATCATGTAATTCTTTTGTACGGAAAGTCATAACGACTTCCAATCCAGAAGTCAATTAACTTGAAAAGTTAATTATTGGGAGGCTTAGGGCCCGTCCCCATCGCCACGGCGCGGCGCCGCCACCGTACAACGGCACGGCGCCATCGCCACGTGCTTGTTGCTCGTTCGAACAGAGCTCGTTGTACGGTGGCGGCGCCGCGCCGTGGCGATGGGGACGGGCCCTTACGCCTTCGAAGGTATCTGGACTATCCAACAAGATAAAAAAAAAAGTAAGAACTGAAAATTCTCATGAAAAACGCCCAAAAGGATTTATCAAAATCAACACTACTGTGATGGACAGTACTGCGCAACTTGTCCATAGCCGTGTGTCACAACTCACCCCGGGGTTCCAGTGCAGCTCCGCGAACAGCACGAGGCTGGCGGCGGTGAGCGTGATGCCGGAGTTAGCGGCTGTGATGGACAGCACTGCGCAGCGGCAGGTAGCTGTGTGCTGGAACTTGTCTACCAGCTCCTGCGGATTTATTCATCATTTGTCAAAGTTTCATCTTGTTATACAAAAGTTTCAAGACAAAGATATGAGGTAATAGTTTAAATATTTTAATATTTTAGTCGCACACGGCCTTTAAAAGAAAAATGGTTTAGCGTCGTGAAGTGACTGTGGCTCATTGTTTAGTAACTAATAAAATAAATACTTGTAAGAAAAAAAAGAAAATTATGTTTATACATCAAAAAAACAATTGTTCATTCAAACTTTGCTTTACTTCCTTAATACTTCTAGTTAACCTTCAAGCGGGCGCGCGGACATTTGTAACGCCAGCGGTCGCGCGTAACCTAAAAGACCTATAGGATATTTCAGGGATTTAAAACACTAATTATTTAATATTTTTTGTATTTATCACATTATCATTATGTTAGGACATAAACAAAATTATAAAATCAAAATAATATTCTAATTTTCTTTGGATTTGTAAGCAATCTGGCATCATAAATGTATCGAGAAACGATCGCATCGCGGTCGATTCGACGCCGCGCGCCCGCTTGAAGGTTAATAAATCTAAATCTAACTCGACATCCTGACACACCATATTAAAAGTACGATATATCTAAGTATATTTTTTAAATTGGGTAGGACACCAGACGACAGACAAGAGGGAGGTACCCAAAAGATAAAACTTAGTTCAAGTTTTTATTTCACAACTACGCGGTAGTTGATACGTGTACAAAGTTGAAAAATAATCAAATAAAATCTTGTTTTTCTTTCCATGTCTAATTAGAGCTTTTTAATACCAAGGATATCTGCGTTAAGCCGCGGATAGACGGGCTTGGCGAAACTATAAGGGCTCTTTCACACGGCAAGATCCCGTTTTATGCAGGTACAGTTTTTGGCAGGATCCCGTTTAGTGGTGTACGTGTTTAAATATACATATTCACACAAGCATCCTGTTTTCAGTATCCAGAAAACAGGATGCTTGTGTGAATATATACATTTAAACACGTACACTACTAAACGGGATCCTATAAAAAACCGTACCTGCAAAAAACGGGATCTTGCCGTGGTAAATGCCCCTAAGCTAAGGGTTCCTTGATTTACTACAGAACCCGTAAAATAGCCTGTAGATACAAATAAGATATACTAACCGCCCTAGTATTAGCGGGAGTAGATCCAACGATGGATATGTAGTGCACTTCTGCTTCGTCCAGTGTTAGACAGATGGCGTCAATGACCGAGCGGTGGTGAGCGAAAACGAGGAACTTGCGAGTGGTCTCGCTCTCAACCAACTGGCGGATGTACTTACTGCAGAAATAAAGATGTATTTTGTAGGGGATAAGGTTGATAATCGATTGGAAGACAATGAGTAGACAAATTGATGGACTTGCTGCAATACACACACGTATTTTGTAAGGGATAAGGTTGATAGTTGATTGAGACAGATGGCGTCAATGACCAAGAGGTATTTATTGCGGAAATAAAGACGTATTATATAGGGGATAAGGTGTGTAATTGATTGAAAGAAGCTCGAGAGGAAACAATGTCGTAATACAATACACACACGGCACAACTTTTTTTTTTTTCAAACACGCTGAATATGGGCACTGTTATTGTCATTTTAGAAAAGTAACAAGACAAGGAAGTGGTTTTTTGTAATTTTTACGTCAAGTGCCTTTCATTTGTTTTGAGTAAACTGTCACGAAAAACAAGACATTTTAAAGAAAAAATCATAATATGAACAACGCGTAATTTCTAAATGTATCTATAGGGTGACTGGTAATTAGTGACCGATACTTAAACACATGATTCTACTCATCATTACAAACAACTTTTACTATCGGACCAAATCCAAAATCGCGAAAAAAAAATTAGCTGTTCCCTACATTTATGTTCGTACGAGTAGTCAAAATGTAGGGAACAGCTGATTTTTTTTTTTTTTGTATAATGATGAGTAGAATCATGTGTTTAAATATCGATCACTAATTACCAGTCAACCTATATAGTTCTTGATAAATTGGTTTGATTCATTCGTTCATGAGCTATCCGAAAAGTATGAGTTTTACGTTCAAAGCCGTGTAGATTTCTCTCAATTTGCAGTCGAGGTCGAAAGGTGCGAAATTTCCGATATCTCCAAAACAACCAATTTTGGACCACAAATTATCGGGTCAAAAATGTTGGAAATTAGCTCTTATATCACCTATTTCAAGGAATGCACCCAATTACCAATCACCCTATCTATATTGTTCTCAAGTGTGTTTGACTAAGGATACTGGGCATAGAGATTCAAGATATTTCTTTGTAAATAGATGGGCATACTGACCATATAGCCGGTATTTTGACTCGCGCAGACTCGCTGAAGTACGTGATGAGCGCGGCGTGCTTGTCGGAAGACTTGCTGCTCTTGTAGGCCTCCGCCATTTCCGACAGGCCTTTATCGGCCTCCTGACTGTGGTTCATTAGTGTTTGGTCTAGAAGTACTGTCTCTCTGTAAATGGTGTAAGTTTTGATGTGATACGTTTTTCAGTCCAGCCAGTCGTTTGCAAAAACCTAATGTAAGAAAAACTTGTTATAGTAAAGGGTCCCGAACAGTAAAAATTTACAATTGGAATTGATCGTTTCGGGAACCCTTAAGATCGCTTATTACTTTTACCATCCGACAATTATGTGATAATTTGTTTATTTATACGATAGTAATCATAATCATTTTTAGGGTTCCATACCAAAATGGTAAAAAGGAATCTTTATGGTGCGACTCACTCTGTCACAGCTGTATATCTTACATACATTAGTTCCACTATCGGCGCGGCGCTGACCTAAAACTACAATATTCTACACCGCAGTGTTAAAATTCTTCTACGAATATAGGGCTTGCTTATGAAAATTTATTATATGATGGTACGGAGCCCTCGGTGCGGGAGTCCGACTCGCTCTTGACCGGTTTTTTTATTTGTGTAACATAGGTAGTGAATACAGTTCTTAAATTAAAGTTCATAGGTAGCCATGTTATGCCAAGAGGCGTACAAATAAGGTTGCATGCGAAATAGGAACAGTATGGAAAATTTCTACGGTCAATGCATAAATAAATAATCATAAATTACAATTAGTCACAATATTCAATTAAAAATTGTTTCTCCAGTCAAATAAATAAATAATTCTACATTCATGTATCATTCAGAAATGCATCAGTCGTATAGTAACATTTTTCAATTAATAACAGTCTTAATTTTTTTTTTAATTGTGTTGAATTCAAATTTTTTATGACATCTGGTAATTTATCGTAAGTGCGCGCTGCCATGCCTAAAACGCTCTTTCACACTAAGGCAGTCTTAAAACGCTGATTGCTTGAATAGTTTGCGTATTGGCTACAAATCGCAATATCTCGTAACATTGACACTTTTTCGAATAACGAAAGAAGCCATTATTCGGCCATGTTGGACTTAACCTCTGTCACTGTGTCATGTGTGGCAGTCTGTCAAAAACCCCATGTGGTTTAAACAAAAGCCGCAAACTATACTCGGTTTTAAAGATGGCGCAGTAAGCGCTTCCAAATTGACTTTTTTTTTTCTTTTTAACCGACTTCAAAAAAAGGAGGAGGTTATCAATTCGACTGTATTTTTTTTTTTTTTTTATGTTTGTTACCTCATAATAACCGACTGGGTGAACCGATTTTCATGATTCTTTTTTTATTTGAAAGCTGGTGCTTCCCGTGTGGTCCCATTGTCACCATTTCAATATCTGATGATGGGATCTTGTAGAAATCGGGGGAACTCTTCAATAAATAACAGCAGATTAACCGCGATTGTTGCTATAGCATATCTAAGCATTGTTTACACCATCACACAACATAATATCACGCCTGTACTCACTACAAAGGTTATAATTTTTTTTTTATAATAATAACTAATACCAGTAAAACAACCGCGATTGCTGCTATCGCATATGTATGCATTGTTTACGCAATCGCACAACATAACATCACGTCTGTACCCTATAAACGCAGATGCAGCTTCCTGTCACTGATATTTACATAGCAAGTAGTGTTTATATGAATTTGATTGGGGTAGATATAACTAAAAAGTGAAAAAAAAAAAAATTATATAAAAAAAAAACAACCGACTTCCAAAAAAACACTACAAAGTGAAAAATAATTTTAATTTCGGAAGTCGGTGTCAAAAAACCAAAATGCAGAACCAACGACACCGACTTCCAAAATTAAAATTATTTTTCACTTTGTAGTGTTTTTTTGGAAGTCGGTTGTTTTTTTTTATATAAAAATTTTTTAGTCTCCCAAATTTCATTACAGATCAAGTTTCTTACACTTATCCCTAAGGTACCTGGGACCAAGCCAGCGGGGTAATTGCATGATACACTATCAGTAGCAATGGGTTTCTTTTGACAGTTCAACAACATTCATTGCTTTGTTTACGTTGTTGAACAAACATAATTTTTTTTTTTCGAGGAAAGGGAAATTTAAACAGTGAGTTTAATTTAAACATATCACATGTAGGTTTAATTCAATCAATTTTAGCACAGCCGAAGTCAGATGTGGCGAAAAGATTTAGCGTGCTGGTATACTATATTGATTAAGATTCTCCTTTTAATGTAAGATGAAAGCATTGTATCGTAGTAGTCTGTATAAGGCATGATGGCGTATCAATTGGGATAAAAACCCCAATTAAATCAATAAAGATTTTTTTTTTTTTTCGAAAATATGAAGCAATGGATTAGCAATATCTTTAAAAATTTTGGGGGACCTATTACCCATTACCTAAAAAATATTTAGATTGAAATTGAAAGTGTGTTACGCGATTAGGGTCTTTTAAACTTCTTCGTGCAAATATACCCTGTAGAAATACTAGCAAATCTTACCTAGTCTTCTCTTCTAACTCAGTGAGGACCTGTTCCTTGGTCCTTCTGATGAGGAACCGCTTCTGCAGTAAGATCTGCAGCTCTGGCAGGTTGGACTGACCTGTCATGTCCCATCCAAAGTTAGTCTGTTTGCCGTCGCAGTATCTCTTACCTGAAAATTACATTACTCATCCGTTTTTTTTATTATTGTCTACATTCATAAATAAATAATCAGTCTATAATGATAGCACTGCTAGGAGACCAGCCAGGACGCTGGTGCTCACAAAGAGGGTTCTGTGAGCGGCAGCGGCCACCACGCGGACCCAGTGCTGGTTAGTGAATGTTAAATGTATTTTATTTGTTTCTAATGATTTTTTTTTTGTTTCTCGGCGAATCGCGCGTCTATTCATGTTATCGGGCCAGTATGGGCAGAGATCGTAGAAAACAGAGAGGTTTGGAAGGAAAAAGTGAAGTCCAAGGAGTGTGACACAATGTAGGCTAGCAAAAAAAAAAAAAAACAATAAAAAAAGACATCACGTTTCCGGAGTTTCTTCTTCTGAGGATCACACTGGCATATGGTACCTAAGTACTTACCATACTCAGTGTAGGATGGGAAGAGGCCCGGCTCTATCAACGTCAGCTGGGTGTACAACTCAGCTGGCCGGCTCAGCGCAGGCGTGCCACTCAGTAGGATCGCACGTTGGCATTGTCGTGTGATGCTGCCTAAGGCTATTGTGCACTGCGCCTTGTGGGACTTAAGGTAGTGAGATTCATCCTGAAATGCAACAAGTTATCATACGTTACCCTCATTGGGTGAGTTTTAGTAAAATATAGGTACCTACTATTGATTGTATAGAATCAAATTTTTCTAACTGAACAGACCAGCTGTCTGCTGTGGAGTCTTTGCGCCACTTTTTCTTTCAAGCGAAAGCACTGGGAAGTGGTGGCGGGCGTTTTTGGGAACTGTCTTCTGTAATTACATACGTGAAAATTTTCACTTTCAAAAAGTACAGATCCTCAGCCTGCCTGGGTACCCGTGTTTGACGACAGATGGCATTGTTAAGAGACGTTGACTTTCCCGATCTGTCAAACGACACCACACTAAACAGACCGATTCATATTTCATAGTTTAGTTTTTATTTGGTAGTCAATTCTATCAGACGTGTTTCATGTTTCTTGATAAAAATGAAAAAAGAGCAATATCGATCCGTTATTCGGTTTTTATTTTGGAATGGAAAAACATGTTAACAAATAGTTACAAGTGATGTTGGATGCTGTCTATGGGGACCTTTCGCCATCCAAGTATTGCAACTGTGAGATATTGTTTGAATGAATTCATACGTCGACCACGTATGAATTCATTCAACATATGTTTTTGATAAGGAGAGGCCAGGCCGCCCGAAAGATGTGGTTTCCGAAAAAGTCCATGACATGCTTCTCGCTGATTGCCGAACTAAACTTCGCGCAGTAGCAGAATACGTAGGCGTGTCATATGGAACGGCAATATGGATTTTAAGATAAGAAATTATGGGAGAAAGGGCCCCATTTCGCTAAGAGAAAAGTGCTGTTTCACCACGATAACGCATCAGCACATCCAGAATTGTTGTGCCCAAATTGCATACGCTACGAATTGCTGCCGCATTCACCGTACTCATTGGACCTGGCTTCCTGTAACTTCTTTCTGTTCCCCAATATGACAGATTGGTTCGGCGGAAAAAATCTGCTCAAATGAGGAAGTTATTGCCGAGACAGAAGAATATTTTGAGGACTTTGACAAATCGTATTTTTTGGATGGGTTACAGAAATGGCAGAAACGATGGGACAAGTGTTTAGGCCTTAGAAGAGATTACGTAGAAAAAAAAATAAGAAAAACTTACGCTTTCATTGCTAACTCGGGCACTTATTGATCAACCCACGTAGACTAAATGACTTTTGATTTTGTATGGTTTTTACGAACACTAAGCGACACAATATCTAAAAATGAATACTAAATAAAAGCGCACGGTTTTCAACTTTCAGGGCTGAGTCGAGCGTTGAAAATCAAACAGCGCGCTTTGATTTAGCCATTCATTTTCACGTAGTGATAGTGAAAACGGTCAGAGGGGCCCATGGCTAAATAATAACAGCCGCACAGGTCGATCGATCAGGTTAAGCTACGCTTGCCGCAGTTTTTCTGTGGATGGGTGACCATCTGCACATATCGAGACCCCTCCGTGCCTCGAAAAGCACATTAAGCCGTTGGTCCCGGCTGTCATTTGTAGATCTTTGACAGTTGTTACGGGTAGTCAGAAGCCCGAAAATCTGACAACCAGTCTTATCTAGGAGTATCGTATTACCCAGTATCTGCGTTGTGGAGGTCAGATAGGCAGTCGCTCCATGTAAAATACTGGTATTCAGCTGCATCCGGTTAGACTGGAAGCCGACCCCAACATAGTTGGGAAAAGGCTAGGCAGATGATGATAGTAAAAACGGTCAATAAGGGCTATTGATTCTATAATAATCACAATTTCAGTAAACTTCGTGAACATAAGTACTTACAATAATAACTACTCCAAACTTTTTACTCTTCAGTAGATCTGTGTACATGCTGGTGATCTTGTAACTTACTATCACGACCTCGGTCTGAAAGAATGGCAAATTTATCCCCTTAAACTTATACACATTTCTGTAATTATTTTTTATATTGATGTTTACAAACTATCAACTTCCACAGTGCTATAAATATTAAATTGCAAAACAGTTGCAGCGTAAGGCGTTAGGCATATGCGCGATAATGGTGTTCTGCAAATTCGTTTGAGTCAATAAATAACACAATACAAATTCTTAGTGAACCACACTAATATTATAAAGGCGAAAGTTTGTGAGTGTGTGTGTGTATGTATGTTTGTTACTTTTCAATTTTGATGAAATTTGGCACACAGATATTTTATAACCAGGATTAACACATAGAATAATTTTTATCCCGATATTCCTACGGGATCGAGACTTATGCGGGTGAAACCTGTAAACCTGTGTGCAGTTACTAATTAAATTGCAAAACAGTTGCAGCGTAAGGCGTTAGGCATATGCGCAATAATGGCGTTGTGCAAATTCGTTTGAGTCAATAAACAACACAATACAAATTATTAGTGAATAATTAATATTAATAAATTAATTAATACTACTGACCTGCTTATCAGCAACAAATTGTGTATCCTTCCCACTGGTGAGCGTCGCTATGTTCATCATGGGTATTGAGGGTAACAGCTCCAGTATCTTGTTCTGCCATGTGTCCCTGGAACATATTTTTTTATAATAAATATTATAAATCGTTTTTTAAGAGACTAACAACTCGAATTGCCCAAGCAAGCAATTGTTACGCTCGAGAACTCCTCAACAATTAACGTCCCTGCATCAACTTCCGAAAAACACTAAGAAGTGAAAAATAACTTTAATTTCGGCGCTCGGTGGCAAAAAACTAAAATACAGATCCAGACACTTTTCACTGTGTAGGGTTTTTTTAAGTAAAATAAGTAGGTACCAAACAGTTACTATGGTTAAAATAGGTTCATATCGCGGCAGACAGATACAAGCATGGTTTCTTTTTAACCGACGAAAAAAAGGATGAGGTTGTCAGTTGACGCGTTTTTTTTTTTTTATGTGTAGCCGAGTAGTCCGATTGTGGCGATTCCCTTTTTATTAGATAGGGAATATATACCTCGAAGTTAAGCCTATAGAAAATTGAAACATAAAATTCATCCCTAAGAAACTTTGCACACTACAACAGAATAGAGGCTTGGAGTTGACCTGATGGTGGAGATGGAAAACAGTTGACGGAGCTCCGCGATTTACTTTTGTATTCCTTTGTTTGTATTTCTTTCGTCTTGATGAGAACTTTAAGCCTGGCTGAGATATGAGTGTCATCGAGGATGATCTGATGATGGATCGTCTGATGATGGAAAAGGCTGTCAGGGGAAGTCCTTCATTGAAAAGAAAACTGTTTAGCGCTTTTTTTTTAATATAAATTAACCGATCGAACCGAAATTAAAGTAGGTAACTATTTTTGAGGTGGCGCCAAACAAATAATCAAAGAAGATCAATCAAGCTTCAAGATCAATCAAGATCAATCAATCAAGCATTTTGTGTAATTCATTTATTTTTTGGCGTTAACAGAAAAATAGTTTTATTTTCCCTTTTCAGTTCCTTTTTTCGTTGAGGGGCTTGTGGCTAAGTAATAACTGCCGCACGGGTCGATCGATAAGCTTAAGCTACGCTTGTCGCGGTTGGTCCGTGGATGGGTGGGATCTTCACATTTCAAGACCTCTGCGTGCCTCGGAAAGCACGTTAAGCCGTTGGCGGGACCAACGGCTTAACGTGCTGTCATTCGTGGATCTTTGACAGTCGTTACGGGTCGTCAGGAGCCCGAAAGTCTGACAACCAGTCTTACCAAGGGGTATCGTATTACCCAGTAACTGGGTTGTGGAGGTCAGATAGACAGTCACTCCATGTAAAATACTGGTATTCAGCTGCATCCGGTTATACTGGAAGCCGCCCCCAACATAGTTGGGAGAAGGCTAGGCAGATGATGAGTTCCTTTTTTCGTTGGTTAAGTTTTATTAATGGCTTGGTTTGTTGCTTACCTCATAGACGACGTGGTGACTATGAGCAGGGGCCAGTTGTGTCGGTAGTAGCTGGCGATGGCAAGCGCTTGGAACGTCTTGCCCAGTCCCATGTCATCTGCTATCATGCAGCGACCGCGTCGGGATATACCGAATCTAACAGAAAGATAGGTGAGGTGAGGCGTCTGCAGCAAGGCAGGGACACCGACGCGCAGCCTGTTACCATTTATTCAGTATATGATTCTGAGTCACCTGTTGAAATTTTTTGTTGGTTTAAAAAAAAATATTTGCTGTTCCATACATTTTGAGCATGTTGGCATTAGTATTTTTTTATAACCAACAAACAATTTCTACACTAGGGGTCTAAGACTCATGTGCTGAATTCATGGTTATAGTTTGCCCTCTGATTTCTCTGCCACTCTGTATATTACAATACAACGCCTTATAGATAATCCTTTGAGGTGGACCAGCAAATATTTACAACAATACAGTCAATTATTTAAAAAATATAATAAAAAAAAACGTCACTATAAACCAATGGGTTTCTTAATTATTTTTTTTTTTAACTATGTTACACTGTCCCACTCCTGGGCAAAGGTCTCTCTCCACTCCTTCCGTCTTTCCTAATAAAATAATACAACATTATCATAATATTGTGTGTTGTTAATGAAAAATGAAGAAAGACGACTTTTAAATCTCAGCTATTAAGTTACAACATCCATCTACATGTTCCCTAAAGCAGAAAGAAAAATTTGTAAACCTTAAAACAAGTTGAAATCCAGATGTTTTTTATTTTACTTTCTCATTTTGATAGTATTTTATTTTATGTAAGGTTCGTAGCATGCAACATTCTGTAGTTTCAGCCATTCCCCATGGGAAAGTGTGAGTTTATGTATGTATTTATTTATCTTACAGTTGAGTTTTTAAATTATTTGATTATGTTTATTTTTAATGACATTTACCTGACTCCATCTTGCTGGAATGGCATGAGTTTATGTCGTAAAGTGATCTCGATGGGGGCCAAGTCAACACTGTTGGGGTCTGTGGCATTCTCCCTCAGCACCTACTTATCAAAATGGTGGTGTGTGATGATGAGGGCAATATTAATAAATAAAATACATTTCGATGTTACCCACGTAAGTTGTTGTAAGCCACAAAATTCAGTATAGTGAATATAGTTAGTAATACTTTATTACTTACTATATTCACATACTAATAATTCTACTATTTAGTAATCTTTATTACTAACTATATTCACATACCGAATTTTTTTAAAATAATTGAAAAGTGCACTTTTTATTGCCAATAAGTATCTTTGAAACGCTCTCCTGTAAAATTGCAGTTTATGGGTTACAACAACTTATGTGGGAGGCATTTATTTATAATAAACAGATTACGGCAACTAGGTTGATTAACACAGATATGAGTTACTGTTGTTGTAAAGAACATTTTTGAGTAGTTACTCATACCATTGACACTTTTATAATCTATATAAAGACAAATGGAATGCTGTTTGTTGGTAAGCGCTTCACATGAGAACGGCTGGACCGATTTGACTATTTTAGTTTTAAAATGTTGTAATAGTCCGAATTAGTTATTATGGAAAAAAATATAGGAAAAATTTCCCAGAAAAACGTCAAATTCACCATTCGTTTATTCTATGGTGTTTTTGTATGACCTATTGAAATTTGGACAGGACAATGACAGTCGGGTCAGCTAGTGATCAATATAAAGAAATGGAATGGGTCTCATGTTAATTACGAGAAATTAAAAAAAACATTGAAGGAGTTCTTAATTGATCAACTTTTAGCCATGTTTAGTAAGAACTTATATTTTTTTACCCTTAAAACATACGGTGGGATGGGACCCAGCACTATGTGTGGGGCCAAAGGTGCCACTTTAGACATCAGCTGCTGATAATCAGTGATTGCGAAGTTCCATAGCTTTGATTTTGAATCTGAAATAAAGAAACAGGATTCTTCTATAACTTAAATTTTTTATTGATATTTATTTTTATTGAAGTCCAAGGTCAAAGCATATGCATTTATATTTATCATGAAATTTATAATTATTATTATTATTAAATTTTATCATCGCTTTTCTAATCTTACTATCTCCTAGGTAATCAAAAAAAAAAAAAAATGTTTCAAGTAGATGAAAAGTAACTTACCATAGTTTTTAGAAGGCAAGCTCTTGAATATATTTATGAGAGGTGAACAAAACTCTGAGGGATTTACTTCAAACCTGTCTTCGGAGATCAAGTACACTGTTCCACTGACCACTTTATCAACAGGGACATGATTCTCTTCACCACTCCTACTTGCTTTAGGTTTAGCATATGGGTGACTTCTATTGGAGTTATTAGTAAAAGACCTGTAACTACCATTTGATGACGAAGGTAGTGGGCTTCCGATTTGAGCAGGGCTTGATTTAGTAGGAGTATTCTGATTAGAGTTACTGTTAGACAGTAAGTTTTGTCGTTTCTGTATCGCAGCCAAGCGTTTTCTTTCAATTTCTTCTTTCGAACACGACATTATTGAAGATTAACCTAATTCGAGCATCTGGAAGGTAGTTGGTGTGAAGGTACTTATTTATAACCACAGACTGCAATATAATATAGGGTAATATTTATCTAATGCTTTTATTTATGAACCAGCAGGCAAGTTATCAAGCAAAACATCCCATCTCAATGAGCAAAACACTTCGAGCGTCACTGAAATAAGCAACCGTCAAACTGACAGTGTCAACGTCAAAGTCAATGAAGTTTTGAAAGTTATTTTAAAAGTTTTGACAAGAAATCAGTGCATTGGTTGCAGAAGATACTTTATTAAATTATTCAATGGTGTAGATGCATGATATTTATCTGATGTTGTTTATTATTATATTTAATATTCAAATATTGGTGGAAGAAGAAAATTTACATAAAAACCACATCGTTATTAAATTTTATCTATGCTATTTGCATGGTGCCTATGTAGGATTTGTTGGAACCTGGAACACAAATCACTTGGACTTTGACATTTTAGACAACTGTTGACTATAAAATTATTCTAGTGTTTCGACTGAAAACGAGTTTCCAAAGGCTACCTTTCCTTTCTCTTCCGAACGAATAAACGAAACGAAAATGTCGGAAAACAGCAGCCCAGTAAAATATTTTTTAAGTGGTGGTTTTGGTGGTGTGTGTACTGTTTTAGCGGGCCACCCTATGGACACGATCAAAGTAAGATTACAGACAATGCCCGTGCCTCAAGCAGGAGAAATTGCCTTGTACGGTGGCACTTATGACTGCTTTAAGAAGACCGTACAGAAGGAAGGCTTCAAAGGCCTTTACAAGGGTATGTCAGCACCACTCACTGGAGTGGCCCCAATTTTCGCTATTAGTTTCTTTGGCTTCGGACTTGGCAAGAAACTGATTAAAAGAGACGAAGACCAAGTTCTTTCGAAACCCGAGTTGTTTGCTGCAGGTGCTTTCTCTGGTATTTTCACTACATCTATTATGGCACCAGGGGAGCGCATCAAATGTCTACTTCAAATACAACAAGGTGGTAATGTGCCACAGAAATACTCAGGCATGGTTGATTGTGCCAAGCAGCTGTATACAGAGGGTGGAATGAGAAGCATATACAAGGGCAGTGTGGCCACGATACTGAGAGATGTGCCAGCCAGTGGTATGTACTTCATGACTTATGAATGGGTTAAAGAAGTGCTAGTCCCGCAGGATGCCAGTGCTAAATTGAAGATGATGGCAACCATAGTTGCTGGTGGTTGTGCTGGAATAGCTAACTGGCTGGTAGGCATGCCGGCCGATGTATTAAAGAGTAGACTGCAAACAGCTCCTGAGGGAACATACCCTAATGGCATGAGGGATGTATTCAAACAGCTGATGGAGAGAGAAGGTCCAACTGCGCTATACAAGGGTGTCGCACCCGTCATGATCAGAGCTTTCCCGGCCAATGCAGCCTGTTTTGTAGGGTTTGAACTTGCCATCAATTTCCTCAACTGGGTGGCTCCTAACCTTTGATAACCATCAACAATGCAATTTGACTATAGAAAAATATATTGTATCATAGTTAGTTGTAAGCAAAAATAGTTGAAACTTGTAAAGTTAAAATGATTAGAGAAACAAATATAATATTTTTATGATAATCACTTAAGTTCTCAAGTACCAGAGTTTAATAATCATGACATAGATTTTTTTTTAATATTAATTATTTGTATGCAACTGTGCACAAAATAAATACCGAGAAGCCTCATAAATGAAATGTATTGAATATATAAGTATTACTGGTTGTTATAAGTAAACTGAACTTTGTGCAAATGTTATGTGCAGTGCCTTTCAAAGTAAATAAATGAAATATATTTTTGCAATCAATTATTTTTATTATATTACCAAAATATATCTATGTTTGTTTTGTGACTATTTGACATTGCTTTTTTATCATTACAAGCATGGTTTTATGTGTTCAAGTGGTATTGTAACTTGAGATAAATAACTTGTTGATCCTATGATACTATTGTTATCACAAGAGACAAATAAGATTCTATGATTAAGTTAAATACAATGCAATATTTTTGTCTAATTATTTTTTGTGTTGAATTATGAACAGTTTCAACAGCAAAAATGCATGTTAGTAGCTCATAATGTAGATATGTATTTAGAAATGTATTAATTTTGTAATAATTATAAGGAAATAAAACAGCATGTTTCAGTAAAACTCTCGCCTAAACTTTATTTCAAATGATTTGTCACTCTGGTGGTCTCTTGCCAACTTCATTCTATTTTTATGTTTTACATTGTCTTGTGATTTGTCAATAGGTTTTTGCTTTGTATGTCCAAGGCCTTTCCTGTCTTTCTTCTGTACAGTTTTTATAGGGTATAGTTTACCAGACCCATCTCTTCCTAGCCCAGACTGTCTGTCCCATCCACCTTTAATCATCAACTGATATCCTTTGTTCGAGGCTGGCAACACATAGTTTGCTGGTATTTTCTTGCCTCTGCTTGCACTAATATTGTGTAATGTTGATGATAAATGCTCTTCTCTATCAGGGAATGTTTTTTTACAAATCTCACATGTAAACTCTTCTTTTGATTTCACTTTTATTGTTGCTTGACTTTGTTTTATTGGAGTTTCTTTTTGTATGTATCTAAGTAAAATATCTGCTAATTTATAATTTTTGTTCTTGATCACTAAGCTTCGAGCAGAATTACCAGCTTTATCCCTTACAGATATGTCAATATCTCTTTTTAGTAGCAGTTTTACAGCATCTGTTGAGTCTGCCTGGCAGGCAATCATAAGTAAACTCCATCCATACTCGTCGACAACATTTATCTTATCAGGATATCTATCTAAAACACATTTCAGTGTCTCAACATCATTGTTCTGCACTGTTATAAATAAATCTTTGTTTTTCAGAGATGTTTCTTGTTGTTGTTGTCTCACGAACTTATTCTTATTTTCTAACACACGGGGCGTCTTCGTACTGCTTGAGGCTTTTGCGTGTTTTACTTCTTCAAGGTATATTTTTCGTGCTTCCTCTCCACTAAGTATTCCACTGTTTTGTACAACTTTTATGTCTTGCTCAGGCTCAGGGGAACTAGCTTTAACGAAATTACTGTATCGTATATTGGACATTATAATAGGTATCAAAATATTATTGTACCTTTCTTCTATAAAAAAAATATATAGATCTAAATTAACGTATTATTACGTGTTAAAAACAACCAACGTAATTCGCGTAATTCTATAATTTCAAGAATATGGTGTTTTTCTAAGACGATAGGATATGTCACCCACCACTTCATGTTATTGACATTGACATTTGACAACAGGAGCAGAATAGTCGTATTCCCTTTTACGTAAGTGTAAACAGCGCAGAAATTATTGAATGCTCAAAATTATTTAGTGGTTAATATTGGAACGCAGTGTTTTGACAATGACTTTCACAAGACATGGGTTGCCAGTTTTGATTTTTAGAGTATTTTATTTTATTACTTTCGTTTTGACTCGAACATTTACACAAAAGACAATTAATTCAAGCACCGGCTCGAGCTACTGAAAACTTTCCAATATAAAAAAAAATACCTGTATTCCCCGATGGGTTAGTCTGTGATAAGTATGACGTCACATGCTCTGATATTCTGAATACCCTGTACAAGTGTACAGACGCCAGCACATCAAGCTATTACAATCTGTCAATTTTCTTTAATACATTTTCTACTTTATCACTAAAGCATAAGGTTCAAAGTTGATTGGGAAAATTTGACAGTTTCGGGTAGCTTTATGTGCTGGCGTCTGTAAATAGAAGTCGCTTGCAGCAATGCAGTCCATTACAGCTACAAAGCAATCACGAGTTCACGATACTACTGAATACTGATCCGATAGATAACCATCCTGGTTAATATTGTTCTACGCAGGCGCAATCGCAGCACAAGATTTTGGAGGGGTCACCATGGACCGTGCGTACATCTCCTCGTTGGTGTAATGGTCGCAACCGTTACTGCTGAGCATGATGTCCCTGGTTCGATTCCCAGGACAGGTAAAGTGTCATTTTACCAGCCTAGTGCCACCAACCGGGTAAATATCTGGATTTTTGCTCCGTTGGTGGTGTACTTATTTATGTAGGGTGAGAAGAGTGAGCGTAGCAAGCTCGATTTTAACAACTCGCCTCGGTTAGGACGGCTTTGTTTTATATTTTCGAAGCCCATGCATGGAACAAACTATGAGAATGTAGAATGCAGGAGCGAGTGATGCGAACTCAGATGCACTTTTGGATAAGTTAGATTTTCTTTTGATCATTCCAGAAGAACTAGGAATTTGTCGTTTTGTGGACTTTGAAGAAAAGCTCAAGAATGAAGAGAATGTAGAATGCAAAAGAGCCTGGGCCTGAAAATTTTAGCACCTTCTTTTGACCATTTTACAGAAAGAGAACTTTGTCGAGTTATGACGAAAAGCTTAAAGTCGGCAGTACCCACGAGCACGACTGCCTATGTTCTTACCGAATGGTTTTTGTAGGTATAATATATGCCCATCGGGGTCACTGTGGCTCAAATACAGTGTTACGTTAGTAAGTAAAGTAAATAATTCAGGCTCTCGTCTCAACAGCTGGAATGATTTTGGAGGTTCATGACCCCCATGACCCCTCGCGAGCCTGGCTCTATGTTATGGCTAATCACATCAGATTGCTCCGCTCCTCTGTCTCTCACTTGTCCCAGTCCATCTACATACCATTCGTATGTTATTTTGCGGTGAGCCAGACCTTCGCGCACTGAGTTTCTACTCTGTCTTTGCCCAGCAAAATAAACCCAGATTGCTTGATTTTAAATACAGGTTCTCTTCGAACATAGAACATAGATCTTAGAACATAAAAATGTCTGCAAGCGACGAACGCAAAGATTTTATCCGTTGGTAAGTGCCTACCTATCACCATAATCACCATGCTTGGCAAACGGCTACATAATTGCTGTAAGCTGGAATTATAAAAGGACGGATGACTATATATTGTCTCTTCTTATAATTTAGCACCATAATTGACTTTTATGGCAGCAAATTGTAGGAGGCCTGAAGATGAGCTGCACTCTGCACCAGCAATAACGTGAGGATATATAATTCCGTATCTAAATAATGACCCTCGTCGCAACTATAGAGAAGAACGTGATACTCATTAGTCATTACAGCAGTTATAATTACCCGTTGATTGGTAGTGGATATAAAAAGTCTGTAATGCAACCCACGACCTTGCAATGGTGAGGCCACTGTGCCGTAAGCTGGGCCCGTAGTGTCCCTGCCAAACAGCGAGCAGGTTGTCCACGGCGTTGCGAAGATATTTAGGGTGTCGCGTGGTGACGTGCTCGTCTTGTAATATTGTTTTATTTTGTTGGTTTATTCGGAACGGAGAGGCGCGGGCGGCGGCCGTCAGTTGAGTCGCGACCGCCGCCGCGCTACTATAAGCTCGCTATAACCAACCCCGGACAACGACACTCGAAACTTCTAAACACACCAAACAGTTCATCAATCAAAATGGCGTACTCCTGGGAAAACAGAGTTGCGTTTGTTGTGAGATATCTTTACGGTGAGTTTTTGTTATGATTCCATTCGTTGATAGATAGATTTACCGGACGTGGCTGGAAACTTGCAGCTGCCTACATAAATATTTGTTGTTATGTATTTTAGTGCGGTTACAGGCCAGCTGATTAGAGAACATAGCGAAGAAATACCTTTCTAACCTAAATACGTAATATCTAACAGGAGATGGTGATTTTGGGTTGATATCCACATTTCTAATTCCCACTTCTTTATTCTTAGGTACGCTTTTTCAACAATTTAGTCTAAAATTCAGACGTGAACATTATTTTTATTAAAAAAAAAAAATACTTTAAAAACGTGTAAACTGAATAAATTGCAGTTTTGACGTTTTTTAGGTGTAGGGTACCCACCTACGTCTGTCTTCCAAAGTATCAAACAATCGGTTAATTGTTTTGTATCGTTGGACTTGACCCAGCTGCCTGTCTTTATTTTTAAAATTCATTTATCTTCGGCCTGACGCGATGATATTACAGGATAGATACAAATTTACGTGGTAGTTACTAAATGACAGATTCTATAAGTACATACACTCAATCATTCATAACAGTTTAAATGCGCTGATGAATCAAAAAGACAGCTAGCAATTTTCAGAACGATTACTTTTTCTAATGATGCTTGCATTACATTTGCTGTATTAAATAAACAAGGATTTACTAATGATTCCGTGGTTGAACGGGAAGCTCACTCATTCTTTCGACGACTCTTTTTAAGCACACATGCATATTTGACACAGCTTTCCTGAAGACTTTCACAACAATTCAATTGTTTTGCAGGCAGAGATGTAGAGAAGTTATATGATAATATTTTTACATCCGTCGCCGTCGCCTTCGCTAGTTAAATATGTTTAGTTGCACACGATTACTATAAGCACTGGTAGGAGAGTCGAACGTCACTTATACAACGTGTCCCAGAATTAACGCACAACCTCTTAAGGGGTCATTGAACTCATCATTATGAACAACTTTCATTATGGGACCAAACCTGAAATCGCGAAAAAAAATCTGATGTTCCCTACATTTTGACGAGTTATGCGAACATAAATGTAGGAAACAGCTGATTTTTTTTCGCGATTTCAGGTTTGGTCCCATAGTAAAAGTTGTTCCTAATGGTGAGCACAATGACCCCTTATGAGGTTGTGCATTATTTAAGTTACAGCTTGTATAAACATAAGATCCGAAAATTCTAGTGGTTATCACTACATACTCTACATAGTATAAAACAAAGTCGCTTCCGTCTGTCTGTCCCTAGGTATATATGCTTAGATCTTTAAAACTACGCAACGGATTTTGATGCGGTTTTAAAGATATATTTTTTTTAATAGATAGAGTGATTCAAGAGGAAGGTTTATATGTATAATACATGCATAATATAGTAGAGGAACACTGATAATTTTAGAGGTTTCTAATGTGATGTCGTAAATAAACACATTTTTTGCGTTTACATTGCAAACGATGGCTGAATCCTACGAGATAGATCAAAATAATGTACTACAGTATTGTACACCTTAAAAAGGTCTACAAAAAAATCTTCAATGGTATATGTCTATCTCTTAGGGATAACCCACAATAACGATTTTTTATGCTATACTTTTTACGAGAAATAATGGCTCTAAAATTATCAGTGTTTCTCTACTATATTATGCATGTATTATACATATAAACCTTCCTCTTGAATCATTCTTATCTATAAAAAAACCGCATTAAAATCCGTAGCGCAGTTTTCAAGATCTAAGCATACATAGAGACAGACAGACAGCGGGAAGCGATTTTGTTTTATACTATGTAGTGATCAGCATTGCACCCGTGCGAAGCCGGGGCGGATCGCTAGTACTTTATAATACCTACTGCTCGAAGTGGGAATCAAACCTCACGCTCAGTAGGTAGACGTGCTTGCGACCACTAGAACAACGCGACAACAGCTTTTTGATTCGCACCCATGAATACGAATCATCATAACATGTTTTAGAGTAGACAGGTCACACAGCATATGGACAAATTAGGTCTCTGTCAATTTCATAAGAAGGTGTTTAGTTCTAGAGATCGCACAAGGGTTGGTTTCTTATCAAATAGCCAATCTTTCGAATAAATAGGTTCTTACTAACAGGTTCGCATCATCATCTGCCTAACCTTTTCCCATCTAGGTTTGGCAGCTGGATACCAGAACTCTCCATGGAGCGACTGAACTGTATTAAAGCAATACCTATAAAGGTCAAGCCGAACATGACAGTGACCTGTGCAGAATTCGTGGAGCAATGGTAGCCGGTCATCAATCTATTAACAACGGAACGCACCCACGAGATCGTGTGTCGAGCCTGCCAAGATTTCACAATTACTACTTTACTATACCCCAGAACACTATAAACTAGTCTTTGTAGGACAGCTACAGTGCTCAATGAGCAATCTCTTACGCCCACTCCTCAATGCCGATAGGTAATCAATTAACACTTTTTAGGACATCATTATAGGCTAGAATTCGGTCTAGGGTGCAATTAATTAGGTGAGAATCTCGGTAAGAGCTATCTCATGAGCTTTAATTGCAGAGGCGGCGTAAGGCGTGGGCGACGTGGGCCATCGCCTACGGCCTCGCGCTCCTAGGGGCCTCGCTCCTCGAAGGCAGGACGAGCAAAATTTTTTGTCGCGTTTAAGCTGACGAAAAATATTATTCGACATATAAAAATAACCCTTACACTTACCAAATTCTTCCAATGTCTACGCTCATTTCTGTTTTGAGATTTTTTTCTTACCGTGCCAACCTCTAATTAAAGGATCACTAAAACTTTAAACACTTTCATTGTTTCCTACCTATAATAATTTATGTATAGTCTTTTTGTAGCTTTTTGATTGTCCATAATAAATAGAAATTATTAGTTTCTAATAATTGTTGTTCAAATCCATCTTTTTGCGTTACCAGAGGGCCTCGCAAAATGTATGTTGCCCACATGAAATTTAGGTCTTGCCCCGCCACTGTTTAATTGGATTCCACTTTTAATTATTACCCTATGTTGTTGTTATATTACTGGCATTCGATAAACACAAAACATTGTTAGTATTGACAATGAGCTGGCATTGTTTTTTTTTTTTTTGAAGCTTTTATTTTTGTCAACCGGTAATACAGATTAATTTATAGTTCGATTCTAATTTCGAATGCTTGAAGGTGATGGCCCTCAAGCCTCTCACTTTAAATTAGTTCCCGGACACTTTGTCTACACGTGGTTCCCAAGTTCCCAGATGTCGTCATCGAATCTATTCTTATGATTGGCAAATTCTGTTATTGATGTAATAAACTTCCACTGTCCGCCGAACACCCGCGCACTCAATCATCGACATCAATTATATTAAGATTGCTGTTTGAAAAATCGCTTACGATTGTGAAATGAAGGATCCCTGGGTTTTGGCATGAGTAGCCACAATTAAATTAACAGTTGCCTATTGTTTACATACTGTGGCGGCCAACTGGGCAGCCGCGGCTCATTTGCTAACTCGTTGCGACACTGATTGGAGATCGGCATGTTCTGATACAATGTTAATGAACCTCACACTTGTCCCTAGCGCAAGTGTTGTGTGTTGACATGATAGCTAAATCATCACGTAAATGCTATTAAACTGACAGCTTTTAACGATTAAATTATATATGGGAGCATGGGCGTCGGCAAGTTTATTTTCAGAGGGGTGCACCTTCAGCTCCACGAATCGAGTTCGATCATTTTTACACTTCACCTCGAATGGGATAGGTTTTATTTTGTCCATGCATACAGAAAGAGGTCTAACTATGTCGATTTACCTATACAAAGAAGGTTAACAATTAAGATAGAGTAGGATGCAAGACCGAGCGAACCAAGCTCGATAATGTTAGCACAGTACCTAGGGTCGATTGGATTATCTTGCATCCCGCTCCCGGCACCCATGTATGGGAGCAGCTCAGAGCTCACTGTCACTATCGTATCTAGTTTTAAGGGAAATAAGACAATGCCAAGAGGATAATGACAATAGCAGGAGACCTATAAGTTTGTCCCATGACAAAAAAGTAACTTTCTAATCTTTGTTAAACCTGTCTCCAGATATCGATAACAACGGCTACCTGGACGCGCACGACTTCCACTGCCTGGCCCTTCGCACGTGCGTGCTCGAAGGAAAGGGCGACTGCAGCGCCGCCCGCCTTGCAAAGTACCAGCACGTCATGCTCAGTCTGTGGGAGGAGATCGCCCAGCTCGCGGACTTCGACAAGGTGCCAGACTATGTCGGTTACCCACACTACAAGTACACTACGCGATGTCGGCAGCGCTTCGGTGGACGCAATAATGCTACCTATATCTTTGTAGATAGTAGTCCGTAGATGCTAGAAAAACTTCTGCATCCTGGTGATGGTTTGCTTTTGTGCAGTCTCGTGAATGTTTGCTTGAAAAACTCCTGAAATAATTATTGCGGTAACCTGTCTTGGTGTAGAAGAACTTATGTTCAGGCAGTCCAGGGTAAAAGTTAAACACGTGAAAATTATACCAATTTTCCAATTTGCAGATTATCTACTGAAGTTTACGAGTTGCCATCATGAAAAAGTCATTTAACTTTTTATAATCACCCTCAGTGGTGTAAAAATATCCAGTTTCCGACCTGGTGTTCGACATCGACACAACACGCACACACTAGGCTTAAACAGTACATGAAGATTTGTTATAGTTACGTACTATACCGACCTATTTGAAAAAAAGTATTATTTGACCTTGCTATATAAGTAGATGTTGTTTGAGTAGTTAACCAGTTTAATTTTAACACAATCTAAACCAATAACTACACTAGTCAGTAGTTAATTAACAAGAAAACAAATAATTAATCTAATTTTCTATTTACACACACGCACAGCCATGCACACGCTTCCAGCTTTTATTTAATCTTGTAACACCGAACAGCATGTTCTCAATTACAAGTTTTTGCAGGACGGTACAATAACGGTCGACGAATTCAAACAGGCCGTACAGAACAGCTGCGTTGGCCGAAGATATGAGGACTTCCCTCAGGCTATGAAAGCCTTCATAGAGACCAACTTCAGGATGATAGATATAAACATGGATGGAGTTATCGGGATAGAAGAGTATCGATACGACTGTGTACAACGGATGGTGTTGGAGGACATCAAAGTCATAGACGACGCTTTCAACTCCCTACTCAACGTAAGTATTTAAATATGACATAGGTACTGTAATTTATCTAGCCGGCAACCGGATAGCCTATGCCTGAAACGCTGCTCAGATGTCTTAATTTTCTGATGTAGGTAATGGCGCGATTCTCTTGTTCACAAACTAAACTAAATTTAAGTTCAGTGCATGTTTTTCTTTCTATTTCATTATGAAAAGGACCAGATAAATATTAGTTTAGACCTGTCAAATTACTCAGCGTCTGACGTAAATTGACGTATTTTTGGTAGCCAATTTTTTAATCACGTTTAAACTTGAGTATCTTAATTTGACAGGACTAAACTAATATTTATCTTCTGCCATTTTCTTAATGAAATAGAAAGAAAAAGATGCACTGAACTTAAATTTAGTTTAGTTTGTGAGCAACAAAATCGGCACACATCGTTTTAACTTCATAGAAAAAGGCCGTAAGAAGTTTTTCATATATGGAGACCGTATCAACGGAGAGTCAAAATATTGCCAGCCTACCCGTATTTTCATTAAGTAAACCTATTGAATCCCTATATTATTGTGATATCAAAATTCACTTTCCTGGCTGTCGGAGCGCTAATTCTAATTTAATTACTATACTATTCTGTAGTTACGTTTAACTGTAAATTTGTATAAGATTTATTTAACTATCACATAAACTGATAGTAAATTATTTGTATACTGTAATTATATCAATCGTAATAAGCGGCCAACCAGCACAGAAATGAATTGGGCATTAGTCTTGACTTAGGATATTGAATCTTTTGTTTTGTTCTAGCATAAATTATGCCCAATAAACTTAGTTGTATCGTTTCCCCGGCAAAAGACAATATTTTATTACTATTTATTTATAGCCTATGTTGTCCCACTGTAGGGCAAAGGTCAAAAGACAGCTCTTCTTAAAATAATTTACCGTCCCCAGGAAAGTTTCCATCGCCCTTAAACTGAACACATAATCACATATGTTGCCGTACAGAAGACGTATGCCAATCACGTTCAAAATATAGATCGTGTGCTAATACACGCAGTTCTAGAAATACTTATTACCTAGCCATGTGGCGTTGGCAACCGATTCTGATGTACTACATTAGAGATGTGAAAAAATAATCAATTATATGTAGAAAGAATCGATTGTAAATCGTTTTTTTTTTCAATAAAATAAATTTTTATAATCGATTTACATATTACAAATAATCGATCAATAGAACATTGATTTTTATTCACTGTCGATGTTTTTCACCTGGAAGTTCCAGGTAAATGGGTAGTGGTAGTGGTAGCCCGCGAAATTCGCAGGTTAGTGTCAGGTGGTCTTTTGATCACAGAAAATTTGAATTTCGCGGACTACCACTACACTACATTCACATAATTTCTTCCTGCGAAAGGAGAAATGAAAAAAAATTGTGTGAAATTTAAATTAATGTATAACCATATAATTTTTGATTATAGATTAATAAAACTGAGCTGTAAATGCTGTGATAGCGGTTATCGATATTTCAGGCGTTTAATTTAATCTATCAAAAAACGAGGAAAAACATCGATTATTTTTATTAAAAAAAATATATTTATTACTAGGCAAGACAATCAATTAATTAATAATCAGTTTTTTTATGTATACTTACTTACTGTCTCATCCCTAATGTATGTACAGACGCCAGCACATCGAGCTACTATAATCTGTTAAATTTATTTAATAGATTTTCAACTTTATCGTTATTTGAATTAGGTTCAAAGTTAGCATGATGTACTGGCGTCTGTAAATTGACATGGCTGAGATGAGTCCTCACTGCAGTCACTGCACAGTGCAAATGTTAAGGTGCTAAATAATTAGCTTTTAACAGTCCCTCACATATCTTCATTATAAGTCTATTGCAACTATCCATTAACTACTGGTGCAGGCACGAAGCCAAGCCAAAAGATATTGGGATTTTTCGCGAAATTGGTTTTAAGATTTTAATACCTAAGTGCAGACAGATATAAGTAGGTAGGCACTAGACACCTAACCATCTGATCGAGATGAAATAGTGTTTAAATAGCAGTCATGTCATGTCATGTCATTCATTCATTCATGAATAAATCAAAAAACATCTTTGAAGTTCTACAAAATGTATAATTTTGTAATGATTTAAAGCGTGATTTCATTTAACACGTTACAGGAAAATTATGAATGAGATATTTAAATAAGAGTAATGCGTAAAAGTTGTCAATATTTTATGAAATAGCAACGTTGTTTTGCTCTTCAGTTTATTTAGCAAGTGTTACTTTCGTCCACACGTCTAGGAACTGAAAGATAAAAAAAAACATCGTAAAACATACTGTACAGCATAACCACAACAACAGTGAACCAAACGTCTTGTACGATATCTTTAGAGACTTAAATATAGCGAATACGCTACAGAAATAACCACATAGTAATATGCGTTATAAAAAGCGATAACCAGAAATAAAATTATGCAACAAGACGAATAAAACAATAAAGAGAGCTTTCTTCCTGGCGCGTCGCCAATGGTTGCGTGTGGACGTGTAGGCATATCTTCAAATCTTCTAGTTAACACTTCTTCCACGCTTCAGAAGCAATTACTACCGGGATCACAAGTAAATTGGCAGGCGGACGTTAATTTATGCTCCCGCGCCTACAGGTGTCTCATGAAAGGAGATTTACCGTGGCATGTGACGTAAGATATTAACGAAGATTTGATGAGGCGAAAGGAACCAAATAAAAGCGTGTTATAGATATTTGTCCTATGTTGTTTTTTAGGAGTTATAAATATGTGGAGCTAGTGTTGACCAGTTAAAAGATAGGGTGATTGTACACGCGAATCAATTATGTACAGTCGCCAGCACATCAAGCTACCCGAAACTGTCAAATCTTCCCAATCCATCGTGAACCTAATAGCAATAAAGTTGAACATTTCTCAAAGAAATTTGACAGACTGTAGTAGCTTGATGTGCTGGCGTCTGTACCTATTGGAGCTAAAACTAGAGATTGGTCTAGCTACATAGGTAGACACAGATTATTCTGAACATATAATTAAAGCATCAGTCTGATAATTAGCATAGGTAGGCTATTACTTTGACTATGATATCACCATGTATGATACAAATTGTTACCATTTTGGTACTTACTGTTGGTTGACACAACGATTTTCTTCCAGGACGATGACAGAAGGAAAGGTGGGCTGACACTATCGAGATACCAAGAACTGTTCGCTCAGTTCCTGGGTGATGACAGCGACAACTGTCAAGCGATACATCTATTTGGACCATTAGAACTATAATCATAGCCTTAATCTAGTTAGGCTTAAAGTTACCTATGACTGAGACACCTAAATGTTGATGAAATTCTACAAATAATTATTTCATACATTTTAGCGAGTTGGGAAATCATTTATTACATTTTTTATACTATATTTTACCTATTAAAGTTATATCTACATTACTGTCTTTCAAAGCGGCAACATAATTATATATTTCGTATTTGTGAACACATTTCAGTCGAATGCGTGTTTACAAAATTACATTTATATTTTCAACACTGTGCGGAAAACGCGCCAAAAATACACAAACGCTGCGTCGATACTGTCTAAAAATAAACCATAATAATGCTAGTCTAAACTCTGTGATGCGTTCTGAATTACGTAAAGTTTTCCGACTATACTTAACTTGGTTATTTCCGTTTGTTTATTAGTTATTATTTCTTGTCGTGATTGATTCGTCTTTACAATGCTAGAGATTTGTTTAGATTTTTTTATATTCCCGTCGTATATGTTTCCTACATATTAACACTTGGCATACTTCGCCGCCGAATTACGCGTGCAGCGGGCCACAAATCTACTAAATACGTATTTTTACGTGACACGCGCTCTAGTGGCAGACTGCAAAAAACGTAAAAATACGTTGCCCGCATGCCAAGTGTTAATTATATTTAATCATTGTTGTATTTCGCTTTACGTGAATTCTATCTAAGGTGTCTATTGTGAAACTTAAAAAAAAAGATTTTTGGAATGTTGATTTCCCCATTGTTTTTTATTTACTCTATGGTATATTTATAATTATATTAAGTAAAACGATCGAGAAACCATCTGGTTTTTATTTTATTACTATTAATAAGCAACGGCAGTTAGTTTTAATGAAGTTTGTGGGGAATGTGCGGGATATGTTGTGCTCAAACATACAAAATGAATCTAGTCACCTCGGTGTTAAAATCTATCCTTAATTAATTTTATTGTAAATATTTTTTTGTTAAAAATGGAAATATGTATACCAAAATAAATTGTTACGATCTAAATTATTGTTTTTTTTTTTTTTTATGAATCTTCTTTCAATTCTCCAATTATTACATATTCCATCGTTCAGTCCAGCCCAGGCCCAATGTTTTCCGTCCCTATGATAGGTACGATTTCTTCATACTGACCCAGTTAATAAACACACGCTATATACTGGAAGCGTAATTTATCTATAATTATGTATGTATTTAGAATTTTATATGTATGTTTATCAGTTGTCTAGTACTCATAGCACAAGCTCTGCTTAGATTGGGACTAGATGGCGCTGTGTGAAAGTTGTGGAATATTATTATTTTTATTAGTGTTATGGCCACGAACCCCTAACAAGAATGATAGTAAAATTAAAAATCACGTATATATTTGATTTTCTCCTTTATTAAAAATTCTATTACACAGAATTTACATACATAGAATGTCTCGTGAAACATACAGTTTAGATTAGATAATACGTACAAATTACTTACACTATTAAAAAACTTTAAATAGACATCAAACATTTTATTTACCCTTATATACATTTACATTTTTATACCTACATTAGTAAGTACAATTTATATTAGGTCGAACAAAATAAAAACACCAAGGATATGGGGATCAATTTGAAATTTCTAGTTGACCATTTCATGCCTTTTCTTTAATTAGGTACAATACCTAACGACAAGATCTAAAATGGTCGTAAATATAGGTACTTGTTTATGCGTTGTCCATCAGTGTGACAGAATATTTAACAAAATCGAAGGATGTATCGTGTAAATTAAAATAATAAAGGTATTTATAAAAATGTTCGAAAAATAGATTCCACAGAGGTATACATAGTTTATAAGAATTATTACTATGATGAATAATATGTTTTGTACACAAATAGTATAGAATCTAAACTATGAGTTAGGCTGTTTACAGCAGTCAGCTAAAATAAGGAAGATTCATCGAGTGATATACTTGCTACCATCCAACTGATATCTTCATGATAATTTAGGCTAATTTTTATTCAAGTTACTCTTTCGATCCGCCTTTGTATACAACAATTGTATTATGACATTTAATAACTATGATATATATTTCTAAATCCAATTATTAATTCGAATCGTATCTGTCATTTTAAGAAATCTTTAAAAAAAATGATCTGTTTCTGGTTTATTTTTTTACCATTCAATATATTTTTTTCGCCGTCGGCAACACCAAGGACGCTTATTATGCCTCAATACTATAATTTTGAAAGCAACACTTGCCGCTAGTACAATATTCTGTCAAATTTTCAAGACAATTCCATTAAAAATAGATCAACACATTACTCAACTGTAATTTTTTTTACTTTCGTATTTGCATGAAATACTCACTCTTAAACTCGCATGGCAGTTTTTCGTTTGCGTAATAAAGCATAGTTTTGTATCCATGTTTCATTTTTAGAAGAACATAATCGATTCTAGTTAAAAGTATCGATATTCACAATTTAGCCTATGCTTTAGCGTCAAATTGACTCTTGAAGGCACAGCCCACAGAAAGCTTTGCTAACCTTACACTAGCAGTCAACACATCATTAGATAAGATCGTTCCATCTATACAGGCTTTTACATAAGCATTCTTTAGTCCCAATAAGATATTTCAACAACGAATTGACTTTTCCCTTACAGTTTAAATTACCCGATTATGTTCCTTTTAAAAACAACCCCAAACAATTTTAAAGCTAAGTGGCCAAACAATAAAATATAGATTTTTTCTAAACATTGAAAGCCTTTAACAATATGTTTTTTTTTTTTTAATCTAACCTTTGGATAGGTACTCGAGTTGTATATTATAACTAGATTATAACTAAGGTACACTAAATACTGCACCTTTATTGAGTAACACACTATTACTCTCAATTTGAATCATTTTGAAGCATATTGCTAATCCATTGCTCCATATGTTGGAAGAATGTGTCTGCTCAACAACGTAAATAACGCAATGAATGTTGTTGAACTGTCAAAATGAAACCCATTGCTACTTATAGTGTGTTACGCAATCACCTGCTGGTTACAAATAGATTGATTATAAACATCTGACTGTTACAATATCCTATTGATCAGTATTTCTACGACTTTCTACCGATACGCGACCATTAGCGTGTCTTGTTAGATTGGAGAACCGCTCATACATTACATAGTGCAAACGATTAGGGAAGTACACTGTACATGGTCAAATTAAATTAGCTGGCGAAACTTCACAGATATGATGGGTATCGTTATCTCATCATCTGCCTAGCCTTTTCCCAACTACGTTGGGCTCGGCTTCCAGTCTAACCGGATGCAGCTGAATACCAGTATTTTACACGGAGCGACTGCCTATCTGACCTCCACAAACCAGTTACTGGGTAATACGATACCCCTTGGTAAGACTGGTTGTCAGACTTTCGGGCTTCCGACTATCCGTAACGACTGTCAAATATCCACGAATGACAACCGGGACCAACGGCTTAACGTGCTTTCCGAGGCACGGAGGGGTCTCGGTATGTAAATATGGTCACCCATCCACATGCCAACCGCAGCAAGCGTAGCTTAACCTGATCGATCGACCTGTGCGGCTGTTATTATTTAGCCACGGGCCCCTCGTTTCGTTACCTAAACATGATAAAACAAAAAAAAAACACTGATTTTCTAAACTTATAATTTCAAGTAACTATGGCGATGATTTCATAATCAGCTATAGTTAATAGAACGTTGAGTTTCGATTTTTTTTATTATCGTGTTTAGATATCGATAACCATCCCGTCTCTGAAGTTACGCTAGCTAATTTTATTTGACCCTGTATATACATCACCTCTAATTTCAACTTACTCATCCCTTGCACTACAGTGTAAAAAGGTCTTTATGAGAAGTGCACATTATTATGGTGCACGAATTACATATTGAGAAACATAAATGTAATATCATACGAGTACACGTCGAACAGTATCGCACTCAAACTGTCAAATTTTGGTTGAAATTCTGAAGTAACTTTTCAATGATTTCTCTATTCAGAACTATCGGTGTTTATTAATATACAGGGTGTAACGGAAAGGGGGTATCAACCCTGAAGGAGGTGAATGTGCTCATGAAACTCAACAACTTTCCCCAAAGAACATAAGTCGAAATATGAAAAAAAAATTTGGCCCTCCCTTACAAAACTGACTACCAGCTGATTGATTTACTATGGGAGGGCCAAATTTTTTTTTCATATTTCGACCTATGTTCTTTGGGGAAAGTTGTTGAGTTTCATGAGCACATTCACCTCCTTCAGGGTTGATACCCCCTTTCCGTTACACCCTGTATATACAAATATACATGTATTCGCGTTTTTATTAATACTTTAAAAATCATTGCCCTGCTTTTGGACGCTTGCTAACAAACATTCTGTAAAAGATAATTTGTAGTCATGTCACAGCCCTCTTCATCTGACAGTTTTCTTATATTATTGGAGTTGAACTCCTTATTGGTTCTTCTACAAAATTGTCTGTAACAATGCTTCCGTCCAAGCTCAAACTCTAAGTTAGGCGTGCGGGCTGAATAGTAACAGAAGATAAATAAAATCAAGTATTTTTAGTCTTCAGTAACATTGCTGTTAGCAGCATTTTTAAATAGTTATTCAAAACCTTTTTTAATTAAAATTTTAATTTCAAAATTACACTCTTTACTAAACAAAAATCAAATAAAATAATTTTTTTTTTTACTTTATTTCATATTTGATACTATGAGCCTTTTAGAATATAATTTATATAAAAATTAAAAAGCTCCCAAATTATTTTATATATCCCGTATTAGTTGGTACACACTAAATACTTAAGATTCTTATTTCTAATGTACATATCACAAGTAAATAGCTATCTTGACGGGTAGGTACATAGTCCTTCAAACGAGAAAGATTTTGTCCACCGAATAAAAAATACCAACCTTAAGGCTTACAATATAAGGTTTAAAATGGTAATTCGTGATTCGTCAAAACATATCCAGTCATTTTACATTTCTAACTTACACTATAATTTCGCTACATAATTCACTGTTCGAGTCCATTGTCTTTCACTAATACAGGCCTAAGATTTATACAATAAGGCTTTAAGCGCCATCTATATTATTCTGAGATCGATGTAACTAAATGGTGTGACTCACCGTATTGTTTAAATCTTAGTTCATGTGTGAGGTTCACATCTCATCGGTGAGGCCGTTGACGGTGCCGCTGCCGGAGGCGCGCGGTTCGCGGGGGGTCTCCTCTAGACTGCCGTAGGCGGGACCGCGCCGCGACTGCACTCGCCAACGTCCCCGACGACGGGTTATGCCTGACGGAACATCAAATTGTCATGACATCCATCACGGACTACACAGTCCTCTATACAACACAGCAACAATATCCTAAACCTCAATGTATCTTCAACAGCTCGACTGAAATATATTCATGCCAAAGTTTTGAAAACACAGCAACATCTAGAAATGTGACATGAAACACTGCCAATTTATCATGCGGTACATTTAATTTCATTAGACGTGGAAAACAAGCATGGACGAATAGGTGGAGTGATTTCAGAGATTAGATAATAGTATATAACATCCGTAAACTGATGGTTCAGATGGTGCCATCCGCGAGGACGCGCCCCACTCTCTTCCTAATCGTTAGAGGTTATTGCTAGTTAATTCCGCACGTGTTTTAGTTTTGACGATACGCACCATGAAGACTAGAGAAAAGGAGTCCAAACTCTAGGGCATTGCATACGGAAAATTTGTCCCGAAAAATTCTTAGAGCAATAGTTCTAAAACCAGCCACCAGCCGCGCTGCATTACGTAGTGTACCGAGTGAATTTAGGAGCATGTAAGACGCGTGAAGTTAGTTAGCAATTATGCATTTAAATATACCGGGAATTTCCCCCTCTACCTTGGTAACTTAGCGACCTCAGCGCACTCTGCCCGCCAACGTTATTTTTTCAAATTTCTGGCACAACTCTAATGTACAGAGTTTGGACTCCTTATCTATAGTCTTCATGATACTCACTAAGGGGCCATTCAAGTATTACGTAAGCACTACAGGGGGGCGGGGGCTTTGCTTTGCTTATATTTGATGACATGGCGGATGTGGAGTCCGGATGGTGATTACGTCAACAGTATTTATTTCTTCACTTTTTCTTATTTTATACAAATTTTTGTGAATTTTGGTTTGAACACATATTATGGCAACCCTACTTGTCTATGCTTGAAAACGAAACGCATTTTCAGGGATTCCCGGAAATAATTAAATAAATAGTTATAAGTGCAGCAGGCTCATGAATCAATAAAGAAACCAGAACACTTTATTTCGGACTACAATATTATAGTCCACAGTTTTGTGTTTTGTTTGTATTGTTTTGTTTACGTAAGCATGGGGGGCGGGGTAATAGCTTTGCTTACTTTTGCTAACGAGGGGGGTGGGGGTTAATAATTGCAAAAAAACTGCTTATGTAATACTTGAATGGCCCCTAATTACCTACTAATAAGAAATTAGTGTGTATCCACAAAACTAAAATACTAGCAAAATGTTGCACACTTGTACAGTTAGCATTAAAGAGAAGAGTGGGGGGCGCGTCTTCATGGATGGCACTATCTGTAAAGAGTGTAAAATGTCTGTAGATACAGTCATGCATGCTTGCTTTACATTATTTTAATTATTATGAAGTTTATGAATCCGGGTAGCTTTCTGAGAAAGATCACCGGTAATATGCGGAACACAGGTGCATGAACAAATGCTCTAAAAATGAAACATGGATGAGCCCAAGTGCCTTCGTAGATGGAAAAGCAACTCGGTATAATAATATTATGCTGAATGTTTGAAGATGAAACTGTCGTGTAATTTATTAAAAAAAATATGTCGAAAAACCAATAATTAAATGACTCTAAGTCATTCGGTATATGGAAACAAAAGATCATTGAGATTAAATATTAATTCAAATACATTATATTATGCTATCATTGTCAGATAACGATATCAATACCCGGAATAATCGGTATTATTGTGTGATAAGTAACACCGATGATACCTTATCAACTCAAAACGGTATCAGTTAACGAGATAACGGTATGCGAGCGACTTCCTACTGGTTTTAATGATAAAAGAACAGTCAACAGGGCAACACGCACCTGTGGTCTAAATTTCGTGATAAAATCATAATTTAATTTTGTCAGTTTATTGTGCACAAATATATTTTTTGTATTTCTTATAAATTGTTCTATTGTGGTATTTAACACGTTAACTGCGTAGCACATAACAGTTAATCAATTGTCATGAATCATAAATGTTTTTTTTTCAGCCTATAATGTTGCCATCAAACAGGCATTCTCCCTTCGAAAGGGAGTGGGTCTTAATTTTCCACGCGGGGCCAGCATCATATAAACTAGACAATTAATGTGTTAAAATTAGAACATTTTTAAGAAAATGTGTGCACTTCAGTCAGTTTTAAAATTGAACAAACTAAGTGATAGTGCTTTTTGTAATAAAAAGTAATCCTTACGTTGTTTTGGGTCGGGCTGAGAAGCTCCTTAGGCATAAGGAAAAAGTTATCAATTAAATGTTGTTATCAGTTGTACATTGGACCTTTACTTCCTAGTTCAACCTGGTGATATTATTATGCTATTTGCCTGCATACTGCTTCTATTATGCTTGATGTGGTGATCGTAAATACTGAATGATGATGCTGGCTTGTTAGGCCATGTTTAAGTGCAAAACGTACTGGAAACATTCAATTCTTTAGCAATTACTGTGTAATAGCGTTGTATTAGTATACTACATGGTTCTGAAATGTTATCTTCTTGCCAATTTGCACTTAAAATGAGCAACCTGTTTCATGAGTCAGCCTATACATGCATAAATGAAATGCATACCTGGCAACACTGAGCTGTGCACTCATACCATGCATAGGTGCTTTACAACTAAAAAATAAAACAAAAACAAATAATTAAAAAAGCATAATTTATTTTTATTATCACAAAACCTGCCTGACAATATGGTGCCTTTAGATACAGAACTATTTCCCTCTAAATTAAGTAAGTACTAACATTAAGTAGGAGATTCCTGTCGTTTGTGATAATTTCTTTAACAATTTCATTCAGCATTTGGCATTTACTAAGGAATATATTTGTTTAAATTATAACATTTTATGTTTAGTAGGAACTTAGAGGGGAGCTTAAAGTAATCGAAATCTCTGAAGGATCACAAATTAATAATACAGATTGTACAAAACAAACAAAGTCATTGAACTAAAATAGATATATTTTTTTTCTTAATTTCCATGTCGTTTTACAGTTGTACCTGTAAAGACAGATACTCCTTGCATTTAAAGCTTTCTATTATTGAAGGAGTGAGTTGACCAACACCAAGTCAGCTTTATTACCATTAGTACCTTATTGTTCAACCCTTTTGTTAGTCAGAGTTTAGGAGAAAAAAATAAATAAATAAAACAATACAATGTGCTTTACACAAAGCCTAACTTGTAATGTGGAGAAATTGACCATAAGTATGAATGATACGAATCTCTCCGACTGATGACACAGCATTCGAAAAAGTCTACAATAAAATGAGTTTGTGTAGGACGTTACAAAGTAAAATGTATAAAATATATCTTATAAAAAAAAAAAAAACATTAATCAAAGCACTGGTGTTTTATTCCATATAATACATTAATACTGTTAACGACTACATATCAAAACGTCCACCGATGTAATGCGAAAATGAAGTACCTAGGCACATTCTACACACCGTGAAGACTATCGTTTTAGCACGCGGTGTATTTAGTCTCTACTCTGTCTGTAGTCTATGCACACGTAGAATAATTATTTTGTTCATCCCTTCCACATACTTTCTTTTTTCTTCTTTACGTCAATTTCTCTCACACAAATATATTCTAGGATACAGACTGATTCTTCTAACTTATTCTACCATATAAAGCGTGCAAATAAAATATTAATTTGTTGATATTTCACATTAAATGGAATTCTTTAGAGCCCATTTTTTTTTGGCATAGATTTAGCGCCAATTGCAATTGGGTACTAAGGCGTAACTAAGGCTATATTAAAACTGTTGTAAATGTTAAAAATAACTGGAATATTGTTTCTATTTTGGATAAGGTTATGCATATTACTAGCATAGCTACTATTTTTGTTTCTGACTAATTGAATTATATTTTATAACGATATCTATTTTACTAGACTTCTGATGCTTGTTTAGTTACGCCCGTAGTCAATAATTATAAAAAATAAATATTATCTCTATTTATAATTATTTGATATTTGCTAGCACACTGCCTTGTTCAAAGCTTTAAGTACTGAAGTATAAGTACGGAATAATCCACGAATTATTTTATTTGCTCCTGAACTGTTAAATACCCTATGAAATTTATTTGATTACCTATTTTATGAACTACGAAGAGTTTAAGCGTCTCCTAGTAAATATAAGTACTTTAGCGGTGTAAAAACAAAACAAAGGCAGTGACACAAAATCATAGATATACATCAATAAATAAAAAATAAAAATTTAAATTCGAACTCAATAGGAATGATCGCTACAGATACACAGCTAGGAATACAACGATCGATACATGCAAATAACAGTAAAAAAAATATATTCGTGATACTTTTACACAGAAAAGGGTGTCCCCACAACCATTTTGGTTAGAAACCGACCCCTTACGGCATTTGCGATTTGAACACTTTAGCAAACGAATAGCTCACTACCGGGTAATATTATGATCTTGCCTAGTGTAATAGGTAGGTAGTAAGTACTACTCATAAAATTAAATGAGGTTACAATGTATCAAATCACAAAGCACCGTCGTATACAATAAATGCTTTTAACAATATTAATGGGAAGAGAACCATATTCCCGTGCCGAGATTTTTGTGACTTAAGACTGACCGAAACTTACCAAATCTATGGCGTAAATAAAAAATAAAAAAAATTAACTGATTTTTGTTAATGGTAACATCTGATTCGGTTATAATCTCTAAAGAAAAATACTTATAAAGGTATTGGTCGGTCAGCACCCTAATTGCGTAACACACTATCAATCTAAATAATAATAATATTTGTGTTTAGTTATAATGTTTATTCATGTTATTGATGGAAAAGTAACTACGAGTATTTATATAAAAATATAGGCAATATTGTATATGGGAGCTACATCTGCCAACAAACTGCTTTACAGTTTGGCAGAAGTAACATTTTTTGTAATGCTTAGAAGGTCATCACGAATAAACGCTTTTTCATTTTTTTTGTTCTCAATCTGAATCATTTTGTAGGATATTGCTAATGCATTACTTCATATGTTCGAAAAATTTGTCTGCTCAACACCGTAAATAACGCAATGAATGTTTTTGAACTGTCAAAATTAAAACCATTGCTACTGATAGTGTGTTAAGCAGTCACCCTGCTGAAGTCACAAAAAGTCCCATAGCTGTAAGGGTATCAACAACACTATACTACTTATAGGACCTTATCCTGTACTACTTGAATGTTTGATGAGTCTACTCGACGCATCCGAGTCACAGCACCTTCCCACTTTACAATACACCGATGCGTTAGTACGGGAACTTGTAACGAGAATGAACGGATCAAATCAATGGCAGTCGTTTATATTTATGTGAAGGCATGGCGAACGATAGCGGATTACAAGGTATTGTATGGTATGCTTTTAGATTACTTAGGCATTTGAACTGAAAACAATATTTAATTGAAACGCTAGTGTATAATGAGTTCTAGTTACTGAAGTTTAAAGTTAAATTATGATCTAGAATGGTCCATCACGATCGCTATGCCACTATTCTAAGTCACGTAAGTAACTCCTCTGCGCTAGTACGTACGTGTTCATTCTCGCTATAGTCAAGTTCACGCGGGAAGCGTTTCAAAGTTATACTGTGTGTATGCGTGTCCCTTCGCATCTCTTACTCTTGTGAGCGACGTCTCGGCCACCGCCACATCCTTGCCACGCAGCAGCTGGTTGGCCAACTTCTGCTTGTTCACTGGCGAACCTGTAACGAGGACTCGAGTCACCTGCCTGACGAACTTGACGCTACATGCGTGTTAACACACTATTTTAACTGTAGCAATTTTTTTAATATGCTGTCATGTGCGATGAAGTGTGATAGTGCAGCGATGAAATGAAAAACAAAAGCAAATCGTGTGTTCTTTATTCTAACCCCGGTACTCAGAGTTATTACATAAAAATTAATCAATAATTAACTTTAATAATAATATTCCACAACTTTCATACAACGCCATCTAGTCCCAAACTAAGCAGAGCTTGTGCTATGAGTACTAGAAAACTGATAAACATACATATATATTTCTAAATATATACACATTATAGATAAATTACACCCAGACAAAGAACAAATGATTGTGCTCATCACACAAACATTTGTCCTGAGTGTGAATCGAACCCCCGACCTTGCGTATAATAGTCAGGGCCACTGACCACTAGACCAATTTAATTGACAAGTATAAATTGGAACGCAGTCAGTCAACAAAAATATGTCAGATTAAAAACATTTTTGTTGACATTTGTGCCAAGATATGCTGGTTAATAAAAGTTAATGATTGATTCATTTTAAGTGAAGTCTCTGAGTGCGGCAGTTAGTGTGGTTTATTGGAGATTTGATTGACTTTGATAGTGATTAGTTTCATTTCTTTTGTTGAATTTAAATTGTATTCATCCTTGTTACAACAGAGTGAGAGCAAAATATAAATGATAGGATTATCATAATCAGATGAAAACTGCTAAGCATGCCGCTCCAAATTAGCATTTGACTATTTCTTAGTGTACATAATATGTTCACAAATACAACACCTGTGACTTTGTATTGTATATTTTATCATCCAACAGCAAGTTTCTGTACACTTTCCTCGCACAAGCGTCTAATGAAATCACCGCCACTGTTAGTAAGGCACTACCAACGTCAATGAGTTAGAAAAGGCGAAAACACAAAATAAAAACAAATATTCACGGAATGTCGCTTTTCAAAGCTATAGAATATTATGTCACAACATCTATCGGCTGAAAAGGTCCAATATACAAGCGAAAGTTGAAATAAAAATGTGCAGAAATAATAATAAAATAAAATAAAAATAAACGAAGACACTGCATGCAAAACCGTAACGAAATAACTTATAAAATATAAATAATAATAATAATAAATTAAAAACAAAATAATAATAATAATGTCGTAAACAAATTGTGTGCGGGTGCAGGACACAGATGTTGTGACGAGGCCTGGCAGGTGATACTTTAGCTCATATTGACGCAGAAAGTCCCTATTAGATAATTGATTAGGTGAGATTGATAACCAACTGACGAAGCTGTCGTTATGTAGTTTTCTCAGGAACTTGATGTAAGATGCCCTAACCACTAGTTTCTTGGATACTGATTCGATACCGGTCTTTAAAAGTGAGTGGCCCTTTTCCACGGCAAAATCCCATTTTAGGTACAGTTTTTTGCAGGATCCCGTTTAGTAGTATACGTGTTTAAATATACATATTCACACAAGCATCCTGTTTGCAGTATCCGGAAAACAGGATGCTTGTGAATATGTATATTTAAACGCACACTATTAAACTGGATCCTGCAAAAAACCGTACCTGCAAAAAACGGGATCTTGGCGTGGGAAAGGGCCCCTAGTTCCGCTGATGTGGTGTTATAAACTTATTTCGTCGCGTTATTTCTTTTTTTTTCTGTAAATTGGTTGTAAAAAGACTATTACACGTCGAGAAATAATAATATTTTAAAACTACCTGGTATTTGTTTGACAAGGTAGCGTCTTTAGCCAAGCCTATGATGCATAATCATATATTATACTCAACGACGATCTCGTCAAAGTCGGTTAAGAGCATAGTAACAGGTATTAGGCCTCGTCGCAGCCACTAAGCTACATGTCACTTACCGATATAGCTGAGCATGACTGGTAGGAAGATCAGGCCGTGAGCAGCGCCCAGCACTACAATGCCCAGGTACATTCGGAAGTAGAACACCTGGAATAATGCCATTGTTATAGTACAGCCTAAGGCCTCGTAGTAAGTTTTGGGGAGTATCTACTCACCAATCATCTATCATGATACTGTGCTGCTGAGAGGTTGTTGCGCCACTTCTTCTTCCCAGTGAAAGCACTAGGAAGTGGTGAAGGGCGGGCGTTTTGGGGGACTGTCTTTTGTAATTTTGACGTTCGGAAAGTGCTGATTCTCAGCCTAGTTTGAATAAATGACTTTTGATTTTGATACCTATAATATTCATTTTGTAAAAAAAAATCTATGTTAGGTATTTTTTACATCACCTGCTTGATAATGGTGCCGGTTCCCTTGTTCACAAACTACACTAAATTTAAGTTCACTGAATCTTTTTCATTCTATTTCATTAAGAAAAGGACAGAAGATAAATATTAGTTTAGTCCTGTCAAATTAAGATATTTCATAGACAAGTTTAGACGTGGTTTAAAAATTGGCTACTAAAAATACGTCAATTTACGTCAGGCGCAGACTAATTTGACAGGACTAAACTAATATTTATCTTCTGTCCTTTTCTTAATGAAATAGAAAGAAAAAGATGCACTGAACTTAAATTTAGTTTACTTTGTGAACAAGGGAATCGGCGCGAATGTCAAATTATATGTCATGTAAACGTAACCTAAAGTAAGTTATAATAGCCCTGTGGTCTAGCCGGGGAATAATGTAATAACGAATTTCATTAAAAATTTATCGTTAATATTTTGATTTAATTTTGAAACCTTAACTAAAAATTCGCATGAAAACTTTTACAGAAAACATATTCGAAAATCGAATTGCTTCGTATTTAGTCCCTCAACACAGTTACAGTTAAATAACTCATATTACACTGGCAGAATAATGGACACAATAGGTTACAAAAGTTAGACATATTTACCTGGAATATCTGACTCTTAGCGGTCCCCAGCACGATGATGCCGCCGAACTTGGTGAGCGTGATGCCGGACAGCACGGACGAGCCCATGCGCGTCAGCGCCTCCGCCGCGCGCGCCCCGCGCGAGCCGCCGCCCGACACGCTGAAGGCGTGCACCACGTGCGAGCAGAACTCCACCGCGATGCCCACCGCCATCACCTGCGGGGGGGACACGTTATGCTTCAATTCTTACGCCGGCGTTAAGGCGAGGCTTTCCGGGCTTGTAGGCCTTTGAAACGCTACCTCCGCCTCCCCAAAATGGCGCCGACCATTTCACGGAAAATACATGACACGGTATAAAATATTTGCAGTTGATCAACTGAATTTGTTTTTCTTTTTCATCGACTCTTCACGTGACCAGAGGGCTGGCCTATTTTTTGGCCAAAAAATCAGCATTGCCATACAACGTGGTAATGCAACGTGGTTTCCTATTGACAGCGATACAGACGAATTTTTTGATGCACTTTGATTATTTGCCCTCCTTTTTATATACTTGTACATATTACTACTATTATTTTAAGATTGTTAGCTTTTTAAACTATGTAAATATTTTTTTCAAGCTGTCACAGTGAAAGTTGTATAATATGATTAGTATACAATCGACAACCAGACACATTGTATTAATGTAATATGACAGTAACGAAGACAGTTCGATAGAGAGTGAATATCAATGAATTTGATTAAAAAGTCTTACAAAAATGTGTTTTATTAAAACTTCTTCATAAAGTTAAAAAAATGATATACGACTCGTACTCGATTATAATTGTATCAATAATTATTTGTAATGTGCCTAACACTATTGTAAGATGACAGTTAAATGTCAGCATACCGCATAAAAATAATCACATTTTCGAAAACAATTTTATGAATTAAACTATAATATTATAATTACGAGATATTTTTGCGGAGCTACCGTAGTTTTAAATCTAATGTCTTGTTCTTTCACTCATTAGATTTTCAGAAACAATCCCAGGGACAGTGAAACAGGCATGTCCTAGATAAGTGAAGTGAGCACTTAATAGTAACACTTACTACTATACTTATTACTTAATTAATCCCTAGCGAATGACAGCTCACTCCACACTCACTTCACCCAAGCTTTCACGGTGAGATGGTTACAGAATCGCACGGCTGTTGTGGATATTGCATTGATCACATTAATACACCGCATAACTATCGCCGTGATTTTCTTCCCCGTGGAGATTGCGCCTTACCGTCTACATGTTTGCCGAGTTACCTATATTTGTTTGTGATAAATATTATGTTTTGGAACATATGACATGGCGTTTTAAAATATTTTAGGTGAAATTAATTATTACGATGAAATAGAGTACTGTGACGGTATTTTGTGGTCTTTGCAAAATCGTTTACCAAAAATCTGTAATTTAAATGCTGAGGTCGGTCAAACTGCGTTAGTTTACTGTGAAAGTTATATAAAATAAGTGTTAATAGGTAGTACGTGGCCGTGGTTTTCCACGGCCTACTACCGGTAAATCGCGGTCGCTACGACTGGGTCTTCACTGCCTTTGCCCACCAATGGGACAATATAGGCTCATACAATGACTTAACTTACTCTTTATTAGATAGATCATTTACTACGTACCAGATTTACGAGAGACACAGCGTTCAAACTAATACCCCACCAGTACATCACTCCGCCGAGATTCACCACGATCATCGTGATTGTGATCACCACCACCTGGAAACAATGTTATATAAGTATTTGACACCAATCGTAGAAACAGATAATAAAAAACGTTCTAATAAAATGTTAAAAAAAAAAATGATTTATGAAGTATTTTCTTTGTTTTTTTTTTCTTATTTTACTAGTTACTAAATGTCATGATCTAGTATTTAAAAAGGCTGCTAAACAATAAAATATTTAATTTGGTCAGGCTATAACTTGTTGTTAAGATTCACTAAATTATTATATTTTAGATAACCTCCTCCTTTTTGAAGTTGGTTAATAATAAAATAAACTCACCAAAGCCGAAAACAGATCGAAGCCCATAAGCAAGAAGGTGACAATGAAGATGGACAGCACGGAAATGCCCATAGACTTCAGCGTATCGGGCCACATCGTCAGATACTGCTCATAGAACACGTAGAACACAGAATACGGGAACACATTGATCGTCGTCCCGTTGGCCTTTCCTTGTTCTTTCAAATTTCTGTTTAATGTTTCTGTTAGATTCGCTGCTACGCTTCTAGCACCTTTAAGGGCTGAGTAATAATCATGACTGGTTTTGAGTACTGTGTGATATCCTTGATAGTAAGTGGCGCCGACTTCTGCCTGAGTTTTGTTCAGCATGTGGTAGTTGACGGCTTGTCCGTAGGCCGCGTGACCTCCCTTAATGCATCCGTCGGGGTCGGGTATGTCTTGTAGGAAGAACGGAACGTAACGCTTGAAGTCCGACACGTCGGGGCGCTGTTCGTTGCCCTTTAGTGGGATCTTGCATGATTTGCATGGTGCGCCCTCTGGGAGTGGAATTTTAGTATTAAATATTTGGTCTAGAATGGATAGTCCGAGTAAATAAAGGAAGGAAAATGTGTGTTTTTTTTTTGCCAAAACAGTTTCTAATAGGCAAATCAAATGACGATGTCATCGTCCAATAAAGAATAGATCTCAACAAGTTAGCTGGTTTCGTTTCAAGAAAATATTTTTTTTATTTTTAATGACTGCCTCTCATTAGTCTAGTTACAAGCGCGACAGCTCCTGAAAACGATTCCCAGGTCAGGCCTGTTATATTTTTGAAGTGAAAACTTCTTTAGCGGCGTTGTACACTTTTTTTGTAACGGGTAAAAAATGTAAAACTCGCGTCAGGACACATGACCCTGATCGAAAATTCGTAAGACGGATGGTGAGTAGACAGCCGGCGGCGCGGCGTAGGCGAGGAAGTATCCCCCTCTCTTTCTACGGCGCGGCGAAAATGTATGTCTGCGCCTGTTGTTTAGTTTAGGTGGGGCAGGGTGCTTGCGCGAATGTTCGTGTGTGTTTATGTTACAGAAACAAACTTAACTTAAATGAATGAATTAATTAGAATTGTAGTTAGAATGTATTGATAGACTTGAAGGTACATCTCTCGACAATAAATCTGCAATTTGGGAACTACAGATAACTGGTGGAACATATGGCACACCTCCGGTGGACGTGAAAAAATTAAAAAATTAATAAAATAATGGTTCTGGTAATAATGATGGTGAAAAAGTCGTCGAAATTATGGATGGAAGTTGATTTTTCTGAGAGATAAACTTTTTAATGTAATATAAATTGTCATGTTTGTGCAAGATAGCGCAATAAATAAATATTGTATTCTACGACATAAATGATAGTACTTTTATACTGATAATTAAAGCAATTCGTGCAAAATGATTCCCTAACCATTCCAAAATATAAAAAATGCACAACGTTAATATTTAAGTTTTCACTTCCACCCGTCGTTTTTTTTTTATACAGGATGTCATTGGAAGTACGGATCAATCGAGAACGATGAAACCTGGAGAAAGTCACGTCAATTGAATAAAATTTTTGCTCGAAAATTGAATCAGGATGTCCTTGGAAGTATGGGTTAATCGAGAACGATCAAACCCTGAGAAAGTCACTTCAATTGAATAAAAGTTTTGCTCGAAAATTGAATAACATTTTGCCAGCATGTGAGTATTTCTCACGAAAGATGTACACGTGACGAAAAAGTTGTTATGAAATATTGTGACGAAATAGTAACCTTAGCACTAAGAGAATCTAGTTTTTGACTGAAAAAATATATGGCGCTGATATTTACCATCGCCCAATAAGAACGCTTTTAGTGTTTCCAGTACAAAATACTACAGATTCATTGAGAAATTAAAAAAATTACTGAGAAATGGCGTGACTAAAGAGTACGTGACTAAAAAGTAAAAAAAGGTGAGACATTTTGTTTATTGCGTGAAACTCAATATATTTTAAAGAAAGCAGGATACAATCAACTTTGAACCTTAAACTAGATTATACGAAGGTGCTAATTACAGAAAATTAGAACGTTAGACATACGTCAAGTAGTATTTTTTGAAGCGGCAAAGTCGTTGGTACCCATTGAGACAAAAAGATTTTGTATGGAAAAGTAAATCATGATAGTGACAACTTGAAGCGTTACACAATTTTATGAAGTATTTTCGGTCTTTGCGATATCTAATCCTAATCAGGAGTATATTTCTTCATCCCTTCGCAAATATCTTGCAAGAAGTTTCATCATTTTATTTTAATATTTTGACTCGAACTTTTGGGACATGTTTTTTCCACAAATGTACAACTATTTTGAGAAATACTCATGTAGCCTTTGCAGTAAATGTTTTTTTTTTATTGATCATGTTTTTTAGCTGCGTAAAATTATTACCACATGAAAGATCCACTCTTCTACAACGTCCTGAAAAAAATTGAATTGATATCCCTGATAGTATTTTTTTTTTATATTTTTTACTTTGAGTACTATGCGAAGTGATTGAAAAAAACAAATATTGGTCATAACTTTTGAACTGTAAGAAATTGCACCAACATTCTCAGGGTTAAGAAGTTTGGAAATTACCTTGCCCACGCCCCTATTCGATTTGATCCATACTTCCAGGGACAACCTGTATATTGATTTTTTTTTTGTCATGGGGATTTTTCAATTATATTACTTTGAGAGTCACACGTGTCCGAGAAATCTGCTCACCCTCCATTACATAGGACTACCTCTGCCTAACTCCGAAGCATACCGCCGTGACGTTATGTTGTGTTCAAATATTAATGGCATAATACTTACTACTGCTAGGACAGAAGCTCGAGTTGGACGGGAAGTACTTGCAGCAGTCACTCAACGAGGCCCAGTCGAAGAAGTCGTCCAGCCACGAGTTCGGCGGCTGCGCTATGTACGTCTCGTTTGGAGTCTTGTAAGCTGTAACGGATAATAAACATGGTATAAAAACACCCATCACAAAGCCGTTATCTACGCATTCAACATAAGTACCTAACGTAGATCCAAAATCACTGCTGGGAAACGACTTAAAAATCACTACTTTCGCTAGCGCGCAATATTTTGCGTGTGTTAGCAGACAAAATATTGTGCTTAGTTGTGAAGGTATTTGAAGTTAAGTAATAATCTTTAAAACTTGTTTTCGTAAAAAAAAAAACGTCAAAAATGTTGAAACTCCAACAACCAACATTCAATTTTCCAACATTTTTTAGGGTTAATCGGAGGGTTCCAGGGATACAGGTTAAACCTGAGTCAAAGTTGTAAATTTTGTATTAAGAACTTTACCGTGATCTGAATAATGTTCAAAATACAATAAATGGCTCAAAGTTTTGGGCTTGGACTAACGTACAAAACGAGTTCGAAGACTATAAACATTTGGAATAATGTGGGTGTCAGGTATATCTCTGTCGCGTCCAGTCCTTTAGTAATTACAAGCCTGATGTTATATGTGTATGTAAATCTATAACTCACCGGAATACAACTGCATAGCAACACTGTCGGGTCGACAGAACCTCGTTCCACATATCATATTCTGCGTTTCTAAATCTGAATAATTCAATCCTTCCGTCACTACGAAGTACACTGGCGGTCCGATGTTGAGGTAACGGTTCAAGTACTGGAAGTATTTCAGTTGGAAACTGTCTTGAGGCATTGATAGTTCCTGGTCGAGGCCGATTTCTATGTGAGGTGCAACCTGAAAGTTACGAGTTTAGTCAGGTGAAAGTAGTAGGATGTGTTTTATAGTAGTTTTTTCCTGGTTATTTTAATCACTAGGGTCTAATAATAGAAGTAGTAATAAAGCCAATAAAGAAAGCCCTTCATCACCGTACATTCGTACATTTGACGGTAAAGGCTGGCTTTCCAACAGAGGTGTGTAAAGCAGCGCAGCTGTGAGCAAGGAAAAATCCTTCATTTTGAATATGAACAAATTCTATTAGTGGATTTTTTTCTTGTTCAACACACGGGTAAGAGATACCGACGCGCAAACTGTTTGTGAAAAGTACCGTCTATTTACTAATAGGAAATTAGCTGTTCCATACATTTTGACAGTGTAGACATTGTTTTGAACTTGGGCAGCCGTTTGCTTTTATTATTAACCGGTGAAAACTTAGGGGTCTAGAATCATGGGCTGAATGTGTAGTAACAGTTAGCGCGTCGATGTCCCAGACACCGTGTATGTAAAAGTATTTTTCATTGATACTCACAGCAACAGAGGAACACAGCCATGCGAAGAACACGATCATGACGGAGGCCCTGACCTCCCGCTTCATGAGGAAGGGCACGTACACCTGCTTGAACACGTTGTACAGCGCGCCCTCGCCGCTTTCTGCTCCGCTCTCAGCCTTGGTGCCTTGCACGCAGCAGAATACGTCGAACCTAGAAATTGTATTGTTTGTTTAGACTCTAGTCTTATTCAAGGTTTTTTTTTTATGGCGTTGGTGTGAAGGAAAGATAAAATATAATGTTAAAGCCTTTAAGATTATGATGAGATAGAGGATGCAAATGCAACTGAGGTCCGACCGTAGGCGGTCCCAGGTTTTGAAATTCTGGAGTTCGTACAATCGCTTTAATTAATACAGTTATAACATACCTGTTAGCGTTTTGCCTGTGCGTATCAATAGCCAGTAGCGCCACAAAGCAGGTGACTTGCAGTAAGAAGTCTACAAGTAACGCGGCCCCCGCATATAACGCGAAAGCGCGTACAGCGGGCATGTCTGAGAGCGCTCCGAGGAAGAAGCAAACTGATTCAGATGCTGATGTTAGGAACATCGATGGGCCGACTTGGCCAAGCCTGTAAGAACAAATATACAAAATTATTTATGATTGAAGCAGCAGTCCAGCTTATGTTGAACATACATAAGAACAGTCGGCGCTCATCTGGCGAAGCGCAACGCAGCGCGGTCACTGACAAACAAATATTGACCTTGCTAGAGTTGAAATAAAGTTTAGATTAAATAAACTTCCATTACCTCGAAAGCGTTTCTAAGCGGAAAAAGGTGCGCGTCTTAGGTTATTTATTTTCGACTTTATTTTAAGGCTCGCAGTGTTGACTTTTATTTGACACTGACAACCGCGCTGCGCTGCGCGTCGCCATATGTGTGTCGGCCCTTATCAAACTCTCAAATGTTCGTTGTATTTCCTGACACATCGTTGTTATTAAAATATGAACAAGTTAATGGCCTTGATTTCACAGCAAAGCCGTATATCGTTAATTTAAATCTTCTTGAAGACAAAATAGGCGGCAAAATGCGAAGAGCGTTACTAATCGATCTTCTACGAAAGAATTGAGTTTCTATACTAGTCGTTTGTTAGGGTTCCGTGCCCAAAGGGTAAAAAGGAACCCTATTACTCCCGCTCCGCTGTCCGTCCGTCCGTCTGTCACCAGGCTGTATCTCATGAACCGTGATACTTAGACAGTTGAAATTTTCACAGATGGTGTATTTCTGTTGCCACTATAACAACAAATACTATAAAACGACAGAATAAAATAATTATTTAAAGGGGCTCCCATACAACAGACATGATTTTTTTGCCGTTTTTATAGATAATGGTGGTTTTTTTATAATGGATGCCTACACTCTGGATAAAACACTTTCTACCCCCATTATGCCTACACCACGAAATGTTAGAAAAGTATCAAAACTCACGTTCTCCCAATATGTTCAGCAACGGATTCGTTAGGCCTCCTGCCTTCCCTCTGGTTGGTCTGTACGAGGATGAAGATATTGTCTACGCCCACAGCCAACACAAGGAAGGGGATAACTTCGATGATGATCAACGTGGCTGGTACGCCCGCGAAGCCGAACATACCCACTGAGCATACTACTGAGGCGAGTACGATGAATACACCTGCAGATTAATGAGAATTAATTTTTGTTTTGCTTTTAATAAACTCAGAACAAAAATCTTGAGTATATTGAAAAAATCTTGGCTCTATTTTGGCTCTCAGCTTTGTAAGGAGGAGAAATACTTGAGGAGACCGTATAATTTGTTACTTAAACTTATATGAACGCCACACTGAGAAAATTACTTTCGTTTGCCATCTCAAATCACTGACCAGGAAAAAGGCAATACTCTCTTTTGAATGAAGGTTATATAGCTGGAGTAATAAGACAAAGTAGTGCAATAAAACTCACCTCCAAGTCCCAAAGTAACTTTACTATCGATCAACAGTCTCGAGAATCCAGTGAACCTTCCAAGCGAGATCGCGATATACGCGAACATGATGAAGTAGGACACCAAAATCGTCGATATGTCGGACTGCGACTCCCGATCGAGCTCGTCTTCGATCGAACGCTCTGAAGTATATGCGATGTCCATGTACGGCGGCATTTGTGTTTTAGTGTAGTTCTCCATGAAGTGAATAAACTCTTTCTCCCATTCTAACGCTGGTTTTAACTGAAAATTAAAGATGATGATAAATTGTTTTGTTGTAAAGATATTTATTTAATAAGTATTTATGTTTTTATATATTTGTGTCAAGGATAAAGGCTCCCTCAAACAGGCGCGAAGCATTTTCTATAAAGTTGCGCATGACTTTACACACAAGCTGAGACTTGTGGCGATGCGATTCACAAAGGAATCGCAAAGCGACAATCTCGCGCATCAAACCGCGCCTGTTTGGGGAGCTCTAATTTAACACAGTGAGTGAGTTTTTGCGATGGAACTGCAGAGCCAAAACCGAAGATATAAGAAGTAAAATAAAAAAGCGGTCAAATGAGGAATGAGCTCAATATCACAGAAAACTAAAAATGATTTTAAAAAAAAACATTCGGTTGGGGTTGGAATTCAAAACCCGATGTGTTTCTACGAAATAATACCAGCTTGTACCGCTGACAGTGGCAATTGGCCCCCTCCTGTAAAAGTGGTATGATATTAATCAAAGACAATTTATCACAGTATTCCTTATACTATTTTACCCACTAACCAAATATAATCAAGATATTTTTATTGACTCCTAAAACTTACAATTGAGGAGGGCCTTTTCAAAACGGGATATGTGCATGTTAACTCATTTTCCAGAAAGTAGAAAAAACTGATTGTAGGAAAACCTTTTAGTGCACAGAAAAATAATGTTACTATATAAGAACTACATAATAAAATACTAAGAATTGTACCTTTTTTTTTCTTTTAATACCTTCTGGTTTATTGATAACAAGGACATCAAAAAATTAAAATATCCCCTTTTGTTAACCTTTTCGACGCCCATCTATATAATACGCGATGTGTCCTCCAGCGCCACGCTACAAATGTATAACGTATCTATAGTAAAACGTAGGGATGGGATTAATGTCCTATCGACAAATAATTTTATAAGTCGAAATTAATTTTTATTCACCAATTTACGAAGCTAAATAAAAACTGATACCGTATTTTCATATTTTGTTTTATTTCATTAAAAAAATCAATATGAAAACCTATATATATTTGCCATAATAAAAGAAAAGAATTGTAAATTTATTAGACGTGTGTTCTAGCAGGCACATCCCTATTTGTCTCCAAATGTAATCCTTCTACTTCATATCAAGTCGTTGGCGCTCGAGGCACGTCAAAATCCTTTCTGATATAAGGATGTCTAGATGTCGATGTCTATGGTACTTCTTTTTTCTATTCACTGTGGTCGAGTTACACGTGCATAACCTCAACCGATTCATGCATAATTTATTTCGTTTACTTACAACAAATAGAACCAAATACAATCAATAGAAGCTAGCTAGATACGTGGTTTTCTACGTGTTTTTTTTAATTAAAATGGAGGGTGATTGTTTTACGCAGATGTTACAGATCTTTATTTGTTAATGGTAGGTAGAGATGTAAGTGCTGTATTATACCATTTGTATTGAAACGTATAAAACGAAAAATACCGTATAATACGGTATTATACCATTTGCCACGGTATTTTATGTATAAATCGATTGTTTTTGCATTTTTTAAGTAAATTATCTGAGTAATAATTAAAATACTGAAAATACGGTGGAAATGCACAGATATAAAACATGAAATGGTATTTTGAAGTGAACAATTCTTTAGCATCGTTGTGATTTGAAAATCAATGAAACGAAAAAGCGACGGTAAAAAGAGATAAACACACATCTATAGGATTTAACGTGCGAGAGAATGAGATAGAAGTAGTGATGAGCAAAATCCAAGACCAAGACCATGATCAAGACTCGAAGTATTTGAGCAAGACCAAGACTATCTATACACTAGCAAGACCAACACCAAGACCGAACAAGCAAGACCAAGACCAAGACTGAGTAAGCAACACGAAGACTGTCCCAGTCTTGGTCTTCGTCTTGCTTTGCTCATCACTAGATGACGATGACGATGACGATGACGATCACGATGACGATGACGATCACGATGACGATCACGATCACGATCACGATCACGCTCACGATCACGATCACGATGACGATCACGATGACGATGACGATCACGATCACGATGACGATCACGCTCACTATCACGATCACGATGACGATGACGATCACGATGACGATGACACTCACGATGACGATGACGATCACGATCACGATGACGATCACGCTCACGATCACGATCACGATGACGATCACGATGACGATGACACTCACGATGACGATGACGATCACGATCACGATCACGATGACGAGCACGATGACGATCACGATCACGATCACGATGACGAGCACGATGACGATGACGATCACGATCACGATGACGATGATGATGACGATCACGATGACGATGACGATCACGATGAAGATAACGATCACGATGACGATCACGATCACGATAACGATGACGATGACGATCACGCTCACGATCACGATCACGATCACGATCACGATGACGATCACGATGACGATGACAATCACGATGACGATGACGATCACGATCACGATGACGATGACAATCACGATGACGATGACGATCACGATGACGATCACGCTCACGATCACGATGACGATGACGATCACGCTCACGATCACGATCACGATCACGATCACGATCACGATCACGATCACGATGACGATGATGATGATGATGATGATGATGATGATGACGATGATGATGATAATGATGATCTTCGTAGATTGTCGGTACTGCTCTGGGTGCCTTCAAGCAGAAACCTAATACGCAGATCTGATAGTCGTGTACACGACTATTAGATTAGATTATTATATTAGAATTAGTCATTCTAAAATATAGAATACAATCGAAACTTCAAATATATTTTACGACCCGCCCCGGCTTCGCACGGGTGCAATGCTGATCACTATCACTACATAGTATAAAACAAAGTCGCTTCCCGCTGTCTGTCTGTCTCTATGTATGCTTAGAACTTTAAAAATAAGCAACGGATTTTGATGCGGCTTTTTTTTAATAGATAGAGTGATTCAAGAGGAAGTTTTATATGCATAATTATAATACATGCATAATATAGTAGAGAAACACTGATAATTTTAGAGCCATTATTTCTCTTAAAAAGTATAGGATAAAAAATGGTTATTGTGGGTTATCCCTAAGAGATAGACATATGCCATCGCGGACTTTTTTGTAGACCTTTTCAAGGTGTACAATACTGTAGTACATTATTTTGATCTATCTCGTAGGGTTAAGCTAGCGTTTGCAATGTAAACGCAAAAAAATGTGTTTATTTACGACATCACATTAGAAACCCCTAAAATGATCAGTGTATCTCTACTATATTATGCATGTGTTATGCATATAAACCTTCCTCTTGAATTACTCTATCTGTTAAAAAAAACCGCATCAAAATCCGTTGCGTAGTTTTAAAGATTTAAGCATACATAGGGACAGACAGCGGGAAGCGACTTTGTTTTATACTATGTAGTGATTTATTAAACTACAACTCTTCGTAATAACGCAGGATCTTAAAAAGTTAATCAAAATATAAAATACATAAAATACCAATAATACCGTAAGTTATGGTAAAATACCTGTTTAATACCTAGGGTATTATACGGTATTTTTACAACCATAATGGTAGGTATAGGTGTCGCAAAATACTAGCAATGATTTTTTTGTTTTTAGAAACTAATAGAAAACGGAAGTACATTCCTGAAAAGGAAGTTGACGACTTAACGGAATGTCAAGACGACGAACTATTTCATTTATTATATCAAATTCTGATTCAGACTCCACACCTTGTAAAACTCGCAATAATTCGTCATATTCACCGTCACTCATTTTTTGTAAGAACATGTGCGCCAACGCAAGATGTAAACATTGCACTACACTAAAATATACAAAGTCACTATGACCTTGAAACCCGTCCGCTTATGACGTCACAGATTTACTTCTATACAAGTTCGTGGCGTTGTGGGCACGGAAAACTAGCCGCTTTGTAGGGATGGGTTTTTCAAACGGTGTTTCACTATCGACAATGATTAGAAAACCTATTTATTCTTGATTAAGGTGAATAAAACGTAGTTTATAGTTTACAACATTTATAAAATATTATTTATTCACGTCATTTTCTTGCAATAATAGTATTTATGATCGTTTCGACGAGATGAAATATAGCGATGTCTTCATCGTGTCCCATCACTGGCTTACTTTATATCAAGTATTTGGCGTTGGGGGCACGAAAAAAATTTCTGGCGTTTTTGTTTCTATTTAATATAAAACAAACAAGAACTTATTATGTGTGAAAAAGTTAAAAATATGGCTTATAACAGGGCAATTTTCTATAAAACCAAAATAAAAGGTCTTGTAAAAGTCGTAAATTTATTTTATACTATTATTACTTCTAATCAAGTAGTGGCGCTGAGGGCACGAAAATCTCGAACTTGTATACAAGTGATTGGCGTTCAAAAGGTTAAACAAAATCGAAATATCCTCTTTTGTTCCACCTATTATGAAAATATCCCCTTTTACAATGTACAGTTTATACATTTATTTCCTTTTGAATTGTAATTAATAATTAATTAATTGTAATTCTTCGTTTTTTTTTTTTAATATTATATTTTGTTCAGAACACGCTTTTTTAAGTCCAATTTTCTAAGAAGCATATACTATTTTACATTCGTTTAAGGTGTAAAATGATGTATTTTAGCATAGGTAAGAAGACCTCATACTTAGTTCAAAAAATTCATATTTTGGAAATATCCCGTTTTGAAAAGATCCTCCTCAATTGTCATAGCTGGTTTTAATTGTACCTAATGCAATAATTAATCGATCGGTTGGTTTGGTTAAGCGTTACCTCTGCCACTGTCGCACAACTGGCAAGCTACAATTGCACGATACAGATGGGAATATTGTGTAAGTCAAAGCACGTGCTAATTAACATTAATAGACCTCGAGCTGAGAGCCTGGAGTGTAAACAAGATGGTAATGAAGAATTCGGTTCGGCTGCGCGGCTTCACCACCAACCTTATGTGTTTCCGTATATGTGAGTATATTATATTGGTAGGGCCAGCGCTGCGGTATTTTTTTTAGCGGCATTATGCTGAGATAGGAGCTTTTTTAGCCACGCTTTCTTTTTTCCTTTCATTATTTTGTTAGTTTTAAATGTTCTTTTGTTACTGTTTGCATTTCCTGTGCGTGTTCCAAATAAAACATATTTGTTTTTATGTATCAGTGTGTGTCTGCGTGAGGTATACCTGCTCCTTGTCGTGCTTGTTGTTGACGAGCAAGGTGACGATGAGCGCGGTGGCTTCGTGGAAGCGCGAGCGCTTGCCGAGCGCCTCGCCGGGCGCCAGGAAGCCGCCCAGCGCCACGGCCGGCAGCACGGGCCCGCGGTACGAGCCGAGGCAGTCCGGCAGGAACGGGTTGCTGCGCGAGACACCACAACAATGCGGTCACGTGCTTGTGACGCATGCTTAATGAGGCTTGTTCGAGCATTCATTTCGTCAAGCTTCATCAAGCACGTAGTTAGTTGTAAATGGTCATTTAGCATTAAAAATTCAAGCCTCATTTACATTAATTTTTCAACCGAAATAAAAATAACGAAGCTAAATTATCCACGTGAGACGTGACATGAGAGAATCTTTTTTCGGTTCTGAAATTTCAAGAGGTGCAGCTCTTGAAGTTTCAGAACCGAAAAAAGATTTACATGAAATTTAGATTGTGGCGACGTCATTAACAGTTTTGCTAGTCTTACCCAGAGCACTTCAGGATAGTATCAAGATATTCGTTGTCCTCTTCCACAGCTTCAAAGTTCTCTATGTCGTTCTGCCACCAGCCCCAGACGGACTGCACCACACAGTCGTAAGGTTTGATGGGGCCGCTGAACGATGACGTCAGAGGGGCGAAGCAAATGTCCTGGATACCTGTCTTGTTACCCAGAGCTGTCGAACATATTTCCAATTTAGTTTTTTTTATTCGTTATATTTGTACTGATGGTCGCTTTAATCTTTTTCTCGAAACATAAATAAATCAAACACGTGACTCCGTATTCGTGCGACAAATCGACACTCAAAAATCAACTTAGACTATATAACACTAAAGTAGATGGTTGAATAAGGCATGCTACACGAACGTTCGATTTGGCAGTATTTGATAAATAGCAGTTTTAATGTTGGCTGCCCGAAGCAATAGCACATATCGTCGTTAATATTGCAATTTGGTCAATTTAAAAAAAAATATATTTAATTTTTATTTGCTTTAATTTTAATTTTGAACGCGACCGCAAAAGGTTCAATGTCATCTACCAATAGGAAAGTATTGCAGTTTGCGGTCGCGTTCAAAATTAAAATTAAAGCATGAAATAAAAAAATAAAAAAAATTTGACATTGAAAAAATTGCAATATGAACGACGATATTCGGCCTACCCATAACAATTACTACACATATTCGGCTTCCATTTGACTTGTGCCGACCCGTAAGCTTTGTTTGGCATCTACCCTAGCTGAATGACGTTCGGGTCTACTTGGCACAATGCGAGCTAAGCTAAGCTCGGGTTAACTCCTGTACTTACCCTACCTGTTATTACATGGGACTTAAAGATACCTGGAGAAATGTGGGTGTACTATGGGTACACCTCTGCTTAATCCTTCGGGGAATACATGCGTGGTTTTACGTTTTATTAATCGATTTTCCCGCCTGTTTGTGCCGAATCAGGCCGACCCGAACAAGTGTGAAGCACTCCTAATTGGCAATGGAATTATTAATATCTAAGATTGTGCATTCAAGTGCTTCTGTCACATTATCCTCACCCATGATTTTATTCTGTAAGTCCAACACATCCTTAAGGAAGGTCGCGTTGAAGACAGGTCCGAAGCTGATGTCACCGTTCGGAGTGCTGTGCTCGATCTTAGGGAGGCCTTTAGACGTGATGATCAACATCTCAGTTCTGTGGACAAAGTGTAACATTATAGGTCGTGAATCCGTCTTAGTCACGCAGTGCTTTATAAATTTATGGGATGTTAAACTTGTATGAACCTGGACTCTATTTGATATAACTGACAATGCGACATATTGTGTTAAAATTTACATAATTGTCACTTTATTTATTTACATACACTTTATTGTACACCAAAAAAATACACAACATAAAAAAATACATTAAACACTACAAAATATACAATAGGCGGCCTTATCGCTTTCTGCGATCTCTTCCAGGCAACCTTGGAATGGACAGTGATTTTCCTGGACATAAAATGGGGCTGTCGTTGGTGCAAATATTATGTATACAATACACTAAAATAGATACACATTTACAACATTACTTTTAGTATATTCGAAACCCGAAACATGTGTTTGGTATTTTTATGTAAAGAATATAATGTACAAAATTTCAAAACTGTATCATGAAAAATCACAAATTTATAAGCTTGTCATTTTACCTGCTTGTCCATACAAAAAGATGGTTACCACTTACTAGGAAAAAAATTCAAAATTATTTCTCCGATCAAGTTATCTGCCTTTAATGTAACACTAATGTAACGCTCACCTGTAGAAGGGTTCAAAGTGCGAGTCGAAGTACTCGCGCTCGAGTCGCGAGCGAGACGTGGGAGACGCCCACAGCTCCACGGGGTTTGTCGTTACGATCATGTAGCTGATGCCGTGACCCAGACCGACTACTATACAAAGACCTGTAGGAAACAGAATGGGGTTAGTTTTGTACTGGCGCCGAGTCCCTTGTTCACAAACTACACTAAATTTAAATTCAGTGTATCTTTTTTTTTCTATTTCATCACGAAAAGGACAGAAGATAAATATTAGTTTAGTCCTGTCAAATTAGTCAGAGCCTGATTTTTAGTAGTCAATTTTTTAATCACGTCTAAACTTGTCTATTATAGTACTTATCTTAATTTGACAGAACTAATATTTATCTTCTGTCCTTTTCTTAATGAAATAGAAAGAAAAATATGTACTGAACTTAAATTTTTAGTTTGTGAACAACAGAATCGGCACCATTGTCAACGAGTCGCACAAATTAATTTCGTTAAAACTGGAGTCTTTAGATAAGACAGTTTTACGGGGTAATTGCGTAACAAAAATAAATAGGTTAAATGTTCTTCTGGTCAGCAACGTAAATAACGCAATGAACGTGGCTGAACTGTCAAATTATAGACATTGCGTTCGATTTCTGCACACGGACATAGTGCCACGTAACTACACAAAAATATTACAGGTGGAAAATTATAATTAAATGTAAAAATTAGATTATTGAAATGTGACTCGAAATTAGATTATTAAATTTTACAGAAGCACATTTCGTCATGGCGATGGGTCTTTTTACACAAATGTACTCTCTGCGAGCACTTACCAACAAACAGCACGATCCACGGCCTGGACGCCATGATGGTTCCCCACCACTGGAAGAAGTCCTCCATCCTGGTCTCAGTCTCCGCGCCGAGCTTCTCGAAGAACGACGCATCGCCCACGGCGCCGTCCGGCTGGTCAGTCCAGCCCGCGGGCGGGGGGCTCGTAGTCATCTCCTGGTTGTTTTCCGAAGCTACACCTGTTTATAAAGCATATTTAGTTTTTTTTAATTAGGGGTTGCGGATAGATATGGCTCACGAAAAGGGGTTTTTTATGGTGGGCACACCATTTGTGACACGTATAGTATATTTATTTCACGAAGCGACGCGCGCTTTACTTATGGTATCCAAGTGTACAAACACACCACTAGTACAGCACGCGTCGCATCCTGAGATAAAAATACTATGTAACGTAACACACTTTGAAACAAATTCGTCTATATGTTGTGTTACATTGCATATATTTGGACGGCATGTTCGTTTCGACGTATGTTACATTTCATGTTATGTTTCACATTTTTGTTACCACCATTTTAGAAAGGAAAACACGTCAGCAACCAGTGGGTCAGAATATATTTAGAGAATCGAACCTTTAGTTGCTAGCCACTGTACTGTTATCGGGAACCATATCTAACCAAATTACAATCATAATGAAAAAAGTCCATGCATTGATAACTACCGGCCAATATTTTTAGATCTCCTGTATTTTTTTTTTTAATTAAAAAGACCTTTGACTTAGTAGGCTTTTGACTATATTTGACATGCTAAAAACACAACACTCTGAAAAACCAATGACTAAATTCAGAATCAGTAACGGTTTTTTGGTCTTTAAATTCCCCATTAGTAAAACACGCATAGACTTTTTTTAAACATTCAAAAAACAAACAATGGCGCCGATTCACTTGTTCACAAACTAAACTAAATTTAAGTTCAATGCATCTTTTTCTTTCTATTTAATTATGAAAAGGACAGAAGAAAAATATCAGATTAGTTCTGTCAAATTAAGATACTCCATAGACAAGTCAGAAGTGATTAAATAATTTGCTATAAAAAATACGTTAATTTACTTCAGGCGCTGACTAATTTGATAGAACTAAACTAATATTTATCTTCTGTCATTTTCTAAATGAAATAGAAAGAAAAAGATGCACTGAACTTAAATTTAGTTTAATTTGTGAACAAGGGAATCAGCGCCAATACATCATAAAAATTTACAAATACTTTTACCTACAGACAAATAAATTATTAAAAAACAAATACAAACAAGTTTGAGTATAAAAAGACGTTACATACGAGTACATACATAGATGAATAACATAGAAGGTTATGTAGAGACAGAAAACAAATAAAGCATGCCACACACAAGCTGAATACTTAAATTATAATGCCACGTTTATCAAAAAAATTACAGAAAGGTGATTAAAAAAACTAGTACCTATTTACTTAAAGGTTTGAAAAAAAAAAAAAACATTTACAAAAAAAGAAAAATAAAAATATTTTTTGTAAGAGGTGTTAACAGGGATTATCTTTTCAATTTCGGAAGTTTTTGACAAAACTGATAAAATTTTGACCTGAACCAAGTACT